>JAACJK010000178.1:0-177925 GCA_013368325.1 Ephemerocybe angulata
TTCGATACAGCTTTCCTTCTTTCGAAGTAATGGCTGCACTCTCGGACCACTTGCCCACATCTGCCCTTCAATCCCTCGGGCGCTTGTAGCGGCCCCTTTAGCCACTTAGCTATTTGGGTAGGCGCTCGTGTGTGTCCCGCGCTTGTTGGGATCGTCTCGCGTCATCGTACGCTCTATCTCTTCTTCATCCATTTTCAAC
The DNA here is from genome assembly GCA_013368325.1 of Ephemerocybe angulata. NCBI lineage: Eukaryota > Fungi > Basidiomycota > Agaricomycetes > Agaricales > Psathyrellaceae > Ephemerocybe > Ephemerocybe angulata. The sequence continues at coordinate 200 of JAACJK010000178.1, forward strand.
TCTGCATCTGGCAACATCTCGACGTTGACCAACTGTGCTCGCGTCGCCGTTCGACATGTCGCGAGACACCAGTCAGAACTCTGTCATCCTCGAAAACGGCTTCAGGGATCGTGACATTGAGGAGATATCCTCCTCGCGTGTCAATCTCATGTTTGAAGTCCTCGAAGTCGAGCGGGTCCGGATCCTCTGGGTTAGGTTTCGAGTATCCTCTCAGTCCGTCGCCCGATTCTCCTTGGTGGTCGTAGGGCTGGTGCGGCGGATCCTCTGGCATGCGATCACGCCTGGAAAGTCCATCCGCGGCAAAGGTCTTGCCTGCTACGTGCCGTAGCTCGAAGTGATACATTAGAATGTTCTCGATCCATCGGTTAATGGTAGCGTTAGGACCCATTTCCGGATTGTGAGCATTCCTTTATGTATTGAGCATCGGTTTCTACCACTAGACGTCTGCAGCCAATGAGCCAGTATTTGTTCTCCTGCAATGCTCTCATCAATCCGAATAACTCTCGTTTTGGTTGGGAGTAGCGAGCCTCGCGCGGAGTCATGGTAGTCGAGCCAAACCGCGCGTACCACCACTTCTTAAGGTCTGCAACGTCTTGTTGACTTATGTACCAGCCGATCGCTTTGTAGGACGTGTCGACTGAGAGCTTGATCTCGGTGTTAACATCGTAGTCCAGGGACCTTAGGCATGGTGCGTCTCGGACGGCATCCTTTAAGTCTCGCATCGCGGCGTCCTGAGCTTCTCCCCACTCGAAGGGTTGGTCAATCCTTGTCAGCTTCTGGATCGCGTCTGCGCGTTTAGCATAGTCACGGATGAATATTCTCATCGTCCCCACTGTTCCTAAGAAGGCGCGGACATCGCTGACAGACTGACAAGGTCCCCACCTCTCGATGACACCTACTCTCTCTGGCAGTGGTTTTCGACCTTCATAGGTACATAAATGGCCAACCACCACAAACTCGTCTGCGCACAGTACGGACTTCTTTCCTGAGAATGTGCCGCCACTGTACTTCATTCTCTCCACTACACGGTTGAGATTCTGGAAATGCTCCCATACAAATCTTCGGATACCAGGGTTCTCGGGTATAGTCTCGCACGTACCGTCGGCTTTCTCGTATCTAGTACGAGGTCCACCTACGGGCACATCATCCAAAAACGGCCAAGTGACTTCTGGTATTTCTTCTTGTAAGATATGGGTGACATCGTCGTGGAAGATGGGCACGGAATTGGTCCATCCCATGGGTAGGGTTACCAGTCTCATCGCGCCGAAGGGTGTTTGGAATGTGGTGAGATCTCGCGAGGAGGGTGATAATAACCTCTCGTCGTATCCCACATATAAATCCAGACAGCCTCCACACGACCTTCCTGCGAACTTACTCGCCAACTCTTCCGTTGCTGGGGGCACTCCCGAGTGAGCGATTGTAACTGCGTTCAGCGGCTCTAAGCTGTGTACAATCCTCAGACTCTCTCCATCTTTCTTCAACACGCAAAACCACCTCGACCTGTACGATGAGTTCGAAGGCTCGTACACGCCGGCATCTATTTTGCTCTTGATCATGGCACACACGCGATCATACAAGCCTGGGGGAATAGGAATGTTTCTAAGCGCCCAAGGGGTGTGAGGGGTCGTGGGTATCTCGACTGGCGGGAAGAACTCTGGTTTAAAGCTCCCCCTTTCTGAATCGTCCCAAGCGAAGCCTTCTTCATGTATCGAGACGAAGTTATGTAGTAGTTTCCTTTCTTCGTCCCACAGGAAGTCCCCTTTGTGCAGCTTGTCCATGTCCTCCTTCCTCTCTTGTGTGTAGCGCCCAGTGGGTTTGAACTCCGAAGGCCTAGTCGGTAGCTCAGGGAGGTTCGCGAGCGGGTCACCTTTAATGTCCCTAATGATGCGAAACCTCTCGTCTAAGTGCCCCATAACCGGTTTGACTTTATCAGCCACCTTCTTGTATTTCGTGCCCTTCGAGACTCCCTTGACCTTGGCTTTCGCTTTCTGATCTTGGGAGGTCATCGCTGGTTGCGTCTCCACGACTAACTGTACTCTCTTTTCGCTATCTGGGTTTTCTATGGTCGAGAGGTAGTTTTGAAATACCTCTCGTCCTTTTCTGTCATCTTCGTCGCCTTCTGGAGTTCCCTCGAAGTACGACTGTAGATATGCTCTCTGTAACTCTTCTTGGCTGAATACGCTCTCTGTGGGTCTCACGACTTGGGTTAGGCTAATCTCGCCAGTCCTGTCATCTCTCTCGAGGATTAGACCCACTTCCCCCTGATCACCGTTGATCAGATCCTCGAGGCTCGAAAATTTACTTCTTGAGCGTCAAGCATCTCCTTTCTAACGTGCGGGGGTGGTTTGCCTCGAGGGCTGGTGGCAATGGTAATCCTCTTGCCCGTGTTGGGATCGCAGAGTGTGATCTGCTGCTCGCCGCGGGTGTTGTTCTTGACCTCGCTTGACATAGCGACGTCGAAAGGTCTCCCGAGAAGAACATCATACGCTGGACGGCGAATGATGTGAAGCTGGATATATGCCGTTACGCCATCGAAGTCGAACTCGATGTTTCTAGCTAGACCTAGAGTCTTTTCTGTCGTTCGGTTTGCGGACTGGAGGTGAATGACGATATCTGGATCGAATGAGATTCCCAGACGTCTCGCCACATCTGCATCCATGGAACAGATCTGGGAGCCCGTATCCAAGAGGACTTCTACCTTCCCGGATTTATTGATACTCGGGTAGACAGTTCTCAGAGACACGGATTCGCGCGCTACCAGAATTGGTCGCGGCTCTTCCCCATCCTCCAATGAATTTAGATACTGCTCCACGGGGTCGCTGACTACGAAGGCTCCGTCGGGTACCGATGGAATTCCTTGTGCCAGAAAGACTTGCGCGGGAGGCAGTTCTTCCAACTGCATGAAGACTTGTTCAACTCTTACAGTCCCGGGTTCTTCCTCTTCTTCTCTTTCAGGATCGGGGATCTCCATTTCGCCCAACTCCTCTTCTGCCTCTAAGATGTTGCACATTTGTACCGCGCGAGCTTTGTACTCGGTAGACATCAAGTCGATGAGAGCGATGATTTGGTACTCGAGATCTGAGGCTTTTTCCTTATTATCAATCGCAATCTTCTTCTTGGTTATCATCTTTTTCAAGTACTCGCGGGCAGGTGCCGAAATGCTTGCCAAGTCCTTAAGACTCGTAGTGAACCTCGTACTCAGTAACTCCTCCATAATGCGGCTCAGCGACTCGGCTTCCTCAATAGGCGCCTTATGCTGATACGCTGGTCCCTTCTTCTCTAAGCGAGGCAACGCTGTTTTGGGATCGGAACGACCTTCTCTCTCTTGCTGTGCATCCTCGCGGGTTGGTGTTTTCAACGGAGTCGTTTTAAGTGGTGGTACTAGTACAAAGGGCCGGTCTTTCAACTTAGGCGCCGCTTGACTCGTCCCCCCAACTTCTACCGTTTCGAACCGCACTCCTCGAGGTGCTCGCGGATTAAAGACCTTCTTTACTCCTGACGGCGGCCCTCTCTTTATTGGCTCCTCATCCTCATCGTCTTCCTCATCCTCTACCGTGGCTTTTCTGCTGGGTTTGTTGTTACGCACCTCCGGGCTTGCCTTGTCGCGACCAACGGTTCTTTTCGCGACGGCAGTGTCCTTCACTGGTCGCTGAGAAAACCCTCATCATCCTCGCCACCTTGGTTCGCTCCAGACCGCGTCTGCAAAGGGAATTGATTCCTCCCAACCATCGGGGTAAGTGCCGCGACTAATTGGGACATCAATTGATTGCTCCGCTTCTGCTCCTGCTGGAGCTCCTTCCAAGGCTCGACCACTGGTTTCTGTACGAACTGGGCCTGTGGCTGCATGTTCTTGGCTCGCGCGGACGATCCTTGTTCCCTTAAGGAACTCAGATGATAAATCTCGTCTCGCAGAATGTTCATTTCGTCCCGAGTAATCATTTCTGATTCCTGGTACGGCGCTTGATGGAACTGATCGCGCACATAGTCAGCACTGTCATCATAGTAGTGCTGGATGTTCTGGCTAGCCGTGGGCATGGGCAGTTTGTCTACTACCTCTTTCAAGGAGGTGCCGGGCATATTGCGCAGGCGATTACCATGCTTGTCGAAGGTCCCATCCGGTCCCGATACAATCTTGCCTTCGCTGATATGTTTCTGCTTGGCTTGACAGTCGTTCGCGAAGTGACCCTGTCCATTACAGTAGTAGCAAATCGACCCCGCGCTAGGAGGTGGTCCTCTCGTATTGTTTCCGAATCCAAAGCCCCCTCTCGAGCCTGGATTGTTCTGCTGGGTTGCAACCGCGAAGTTGTTGGGCTGACGCATGAACTTGTCAGCGCGTCCTTGACCAGCGCGCAACTCCTCGAGTTGAGTCTCCATGTAGGCATCCCGAGAGATCATCTTTTTATCGATGGCACTCAATTTCTGGTCTAGCAAAGAACTCACTCCCTGCAGAACTCGGTGTTCGAGGTCCTCGTACTCGACTTTCACAGTGGGCTCGTCGTTCCAACCGGGCTCGTACAACTTAGATGGGGCCGCGGGATTCACTGCTGGAGTGCTCGGGGTGGCAGAGACGACCGAGGGTTTAGCCAAGATACCTCCCTTCTTTCCTCCGAACCTTTCTCCAAAGCGTTCTCTCTGAACCGCCAACTTTTCAGCACACGAGATCCATCGGTCAAACGGAATGATCTTCTCTCCTGCAACGACTTCCAGGGTGTCATCCGTTTCGGCTTCCTTCGAGAGTACCTCCCATGCTTTCGTGCGGAAAGGCTCATCTAACGCGCCCAAGAAAAGGTTAACCAATTCATTGTTGCTCATGAGATGCTTCTCGAGTTTCGCTGCCTCGGCCCTGAACTTCAGCGCGAACTGCAATAAGGTATGACTCGCGTCTAGACCTATCCCTTGGTGCCTCGCACACAACAACTGGATCCTGGCTAAACTGCCACGGTTCTGCAGTGCTGCTGTAGGATGGTACAAGAACAGTTTCTCTTTGAACTCCGCGTAGGTACCCGTTTTATATTCAGGTAGCGTTGTCCAGAGACTCTGTTCCGACACATCTCGGAAGTGAACCAATGCCTTCTTCTTCAAGCGATCCGGGATGATTTCGCATGCACTGATCACATCCTCTACTTGTCTCACATACTCTAGGAACTCCTCTGGTTTCGTAGAATCGTACTTAGGACGATTCGCGGAATAACTATTCGGGAAGTTTTTATTCGACATAGGGAGCCCAGGGAATCCTTCGCCAGTGGCATCAGGATCGAGGGCTCGGATTCGCGCTTGTTCGCCAGCCATGGTAGGGGTCGTTGATAATTGACTGCTACTCGAATGTCTGCGGTTTCTACGGCGTCTGCGACTGGAGTTCGTGGATTGCGAACTTTCTCTACTCTCTGGTCTCGGATTGCGCGCGGGTTCTACGCGATTGGATTTCGAAGCTAGCGCGAGTGCGGTAGTTCGAGGTTTTCCTCTCGTGAACGGGGCGACTTGGCGGGTTCTGGTAGGAGGTACAGCCGGTGGTACGACTCTGCTGCTTCTCGCTTTCGCGTTCGTAGGTGCTTGGAAACTTGTCCCTGGTCTGGGATAGTTATCAAAGGCAACTAGTTCTGTTCCTGCTTCGGCAACAGCTGTTCTCGTTCGCGCGCGAACGGAAGGTTGGGTTCCAACGGGTTGACTAGGGAGAACTGGGTTCTTCCTGGGTCGCTCTACTCCTTTTCCTTTATCAAGCACAGGTCTTCTCGACGCTATGTTGATAGAACTCGTTTACTATCTGAAACGGACAAACGGATCTCGCTCGAGAGCTTGATCACGAATGAAGCTTTGATCGATTCTGACTCCCCCTCGCGGTGGGCTCCAGATGATGTGCGGCTACGGGGCTAAGAGCCAAACACGCCTCTAACCAAAACAACAAACACAACACACAACACACACACAACCACACTAAGGTAGCTGAGGGGCAACTCACTCAAGATAGAGCGGGCAAAGTAATGTATTGGACTAGAGGACTAGGTCGACTCTAAGGTACTCGCAACTAGCAAGTTTGAAGGGGAGTTCTAGACTCGACCGCGCTTCGGGGTGATATAGGTTCTCGATGAGAGAGTGGGGTCTCGGGAGGACGAGGTCGCTACCACGAGAGGGCTTTCACTAGGCTCGAGAGCTTCGCAAAAGGAACAGAAAACTTAAAGACAATTGGCACGACGACCAGACAGACAGACAGACAGACAGATAGCGCGACGGCTAGACTTGGACTTTGACTTAGAGACTTGAAAGATGAAAACTGGGGGGTAACTGATTTTCTCTAAACTACTCGCGAGACTTAAGTACATGCCGAATATTTACAAACAAGCTCAAAGACAAACAGATGAAAAACACATGCGATCGCGATACATTCCAAAACAGTCCAAGTGAAACATAGAGATAGGAGGAAAGACCTCTCGAGGTTGAACTCAAGGCCAATTAGCGCCCGGGTAAATACCCAAGACTGTGCCGTTGCCACCAACCGACTTCTTCGTACACGCCGCGCCACCAGTCTCGTGTGGGACGACCTATTCTTATCTCTGATTGTGGTTCCTCTCTGATAGAGTGGAGCCGCGGATGATCCATCCGATACCCGGGCAAGGGAATCGTGGGGCGCTTAAGTTGTGCCGGTTCCGCTTCCCCTGTGTTACACGCGGGTGCCTGTACCGAGTTCTCCCCTCAGCCGTTGGCGATCCCAGAACTTTCCCGAGACGTGGTTTGATTGCGAACATCTCGAGGTGTGATCGACCTCTCGACGTGCCACCTCTCGTGAAGATCAAGTCGCGCGGGAGCTATACTCCGGCGCTTATCAGGGGCTCGGGTGCAATCCCTCTCGACTACTGATGTCACGGTGATCTCTCGACTCTGGGTGTGGCGAGAGTGTTCTCGCGAGATACGAAGGGATGGGTAGGGGGCTTCCCATTGATATGCACTACTCTGCCTATGTCCGTTACTTGCCAAGTCGATCCCATAGTTGTCCCGCGCGTGTCTCCTTAAAGTAGCAAGTGTCTCGCGAAGGTAGGTCTTACCTGCTTGAGGCTACTCGTCACTTCTCGTAGTCCCGCGCGTAGGTCAGAGAGGCTAAGTCAGCAGCTCTGGGCTCGGCTCTGACTCTTGTTCCCCTTTACATTGGTGCAGGTCTTTTGATAGATGATATGCAGTGGGAATCGCGTATTTATTAAGGTAAATCGCGATTTTTAGTGGGTAGACGCGCTGAAGGCGCATCAACGCAGCCATGCACTTACAGAATAACCTGGAGCAATACAAGTAATTTGCCTTGGGGAAGGAAATTTGGATGTCCAAAAAATTTGGACATCCAAATTTCGCCTTAGTCATATCTGAACGGCAAAGCGATGGATTGAGACGCTTCTTGCGCTTCACCTAAATGGCGTGAAGCCAAACTGTTCTTGTACTTATGCCCACCACAATAGCCTCTGGCTGAATGGTAAGGTTTCACCAGACCCTGGGGTTCTCATCCATAAGTCCAGGATCTATCCACAAATGACCCATCCATAAGTCCTTAATAGCTAAAATAGGAACCGTGGCAGTGTGCTATCATTGATCTTGAACTTTGGTGCCATCAAAGTGGGATCAAACTGTCAGAACAAACAATCAAATGTCCTCAAAATGACCTTGAACAACAATTTCAGGACACACTCTTTCCGGAATATGGCCTCAAATAAAAAACATATGTAAATGGGCGGCCGGCGAACATGGCGAGCTAGCTGTTAGGGTTAGGCTGTTAGAGTTAGGCTTAGGGTTCGGTTAGGGCTTAGGGTTTGGTTAGCGGTTAGGGTTAGGGAAGGCAGATATGGTATATTATGTTGAAGTTATGTTTTAAAGTGTGTTTTGGTAGGGGCAGAGCGCGCCGTAGGCGCGCGATCACAATAATTGCATTCTTTTAGGGTTAGGGAACAGTTTGATTAATTAATGATGGAAGTTCAGAAGGTGATGGGTTCTTGCACCTAAATTTAGCACTGGTTATAACTGGACTTATGGATGGGTCCTCCACTTATTATATCCATGGATTCATCCATAAAATCCCCGTGGGCCCCTCAAGGTTTCCTAATGTTTCTCGGTTCAATACCCGGCGGTCTTGTTCTTTTTTATTTGGAATCCCGCGCACGGTCGGTCAAGGGGCCTCCGGACCGGAAATCCCGGACCCCACCTTAGGTAGGTACCCCCCTTGGGGATTTCGGAAAAAAATTCAGAGCACCTACCTAAAAAGGAAATTTTTTCGCAATGATAGGCATGCTCACAGGGAAAATTGCCAGGCTGGTGATGAAAAAAGTTAGCCAAGCAGTTTGGAGACTTATTTTGCCCCCTATTAGACCAGTTTTACTGCCTAAAAGATACCACAGGGCATTGGTGAACAAACTGGGAGGAAATTGGTGAGATTGGTCAGCGAAAATTTCCATTTTTGGCATTGTTGATTACCGAATCGAGAAATAGATTCCCACGGTAGGTAGGTAGGGGTCCCGGCCAGGCCTAAAAAAAATCATCCGACGTCAGGTACCGGAATTTCATCCTCAGGGCCCCTTGGGTACAAGAATTTGTGAGTAATCTATTAATTTGAAAGTGCGGGGAAGTACTCACTGATGCCGGTTTACGCAGGAAGGGTGATAAATACCGGGGGCCGTGGCGGTACGATGAGAAGGCTAGGGAGTGGGTCGGAAATCCTACATCCTGCTCAACTGTGAAGGACATATTAGACTCATGCCAGAAGAAGGATGGAGAAACGGAGCGAACTCACTCAAAAGCAATGTGCCTCGGCGACTTGGAAAAGATCTACGCCTACTCTTTGAAGCAATGCCCTGAAGGAATGGTGCCCCGAACGGCCGAAGATATCACGCTCATGACCAGGCACCTATTCTGGCGAGCATTCTCGGCATTCGGTTTCGTTATCTGGACTCGGTAAGCGCACATCCCGTGTACGATTAAGTTTGCGGATTGCTTACCGTGATGCGCATAGGAACTTTGAGACGTCGAACTTCCGGTATGGCGGGCTAGATTTTCTTGGACACAAACGGCCGAAGTATAGCTCCAAGCCGCTTGAGCAACTCCCGTTCTTCAGAGTGAACCTTCGGGAACGGAAGAATTGGCAGAAGAAGATGAAGAATGGCGAGCTTCAGATGAACGGTACGTTGATTGGTACTGTGTGGCGACTGCATCTAATCTAAATATTGTGATCGCACGTAGGCCATACCTACAACGTCTACCCAGAACCATCTTCGTCAACCTCCCCGTCTGCGGACCTCTATAAACATCTTTTAAACTGGCTTGATTTCTGCGAGACCCACCTTCTCGGCCGCCCCTGGCACCCCTCCGATCATGTTTTCCCGCATTTTGGAAAGCATATCCATCCAGAGACGAACGTCTCCGCCGACGCGATCAGCAAGCTCATTACTGAAATGGCCATGGCCGCAAATGTCACTGGGGCTGAGCTCTTTACGACCCACTGCTTTCGGCGTGGTGGTGCTCAGTACCGGTTTATGTTTGCGCGAGTTGGGCAGCGATGGACATTGGCGCGCATCCGGTGGTGGGGAGGATGGGCATTAGGTGAAAAGGTATGTTTGATTTTAGGTGGCCCGCATTTTCGGGGGATCTGACGCAACGTGTAGCGTGATACCCTCATTCGATACCTCTTAGATGAGCTTTATACCTACGAAGAGGACCACAGTGACGCTTTGAACCCAGCAGGTCAAGACATCGCTGCATCTGGGTCTCATGCCGGCGAGAAATTCGAGCAGCTTCCGGTCACAGCTGCGGAGACTCGGCAGTTGTTTGGTGAGTTTGGCCGGCATGTTATGAGGCAACTCGAGTCCGTCCTCGAAAGCAGACTGCTCAGAACGCCGGCCATCGCCCCTTCACCTCCATATCACCCATTATGTTATCCCCCATTTCCGGCTCATGCACTGGTACACCCCAAGTCCCTCACCTACCAGCCCCAATTGTCATATTCCAACAGCCCCGTTTATAGCCAGCCTCTGGGATACCTGCCGTCGTTGGACTCCGATCCGACCCCTCACAATTTCTGGCAACCGCCAGCTATGCCGTCGCCAACTTTATGGCAGCGGAGCATCTGTTCCCCCCCATCATTGAACCCCGTACTGCCCGTACCCTTCTCAGACGTCATTTACTCCCCAAACCACGAGTTTTCCCGCACGCATTTCCTACCACCGCCTCAAATCGAACGCGTGCCATCAAGCGGCTCCAGCAGCACAACTGGCCGCAGTGAAACAGCTCTCGCTCCACCCCCGCCACAGCATGTCGTTCCCAACCTCGGTAGAAGTGCAGGCAGCAAGGGTTGGGAGCAAGTCGTTCATGACTGGAAGTTCCCGTCGCCCCCTCGTCTGTGTGTTGCGCTGAAAGATTGGGATTCCGCTTGGCACAAAGAATCTGGGCAGAGTGTTCTATACGGGCAACGCGAAACGATTGCACGCGAATTTATTGAGGTGTATGTTGTTCAAATTTTCGTACCTCTACCCTTCCCAGAATCTAACAGCCCTTCTTAGCTTTAAAGAAAACAAGGAGCGATTCCTCCTGGCGTACCCTGAAGCCAACAAAAATGTCACATCACTCTTCAAGGCCATTCAAGCCCAGCAGCTCGATAGCGGCAGTCGTCGACATCGTGCTGGGAAATCTTTGTTCTAACGGGACATTCATGTAGTTCACGTCGCCTTGTATAGCTGTACTCATCAATAAGAAATATCTCTATTCTGATTTCATACATGTCTCAGATGTTGTATTGTCCTTTCACATATAGCTCAACTCAACTTTGAAGGCCCGATGCGCAACTCTTTCACTATCCTCCACTGCCTGTATGTACCATGCCAGCCAGCTATAAAGATCCTGCTGGTACGAAACCTATCCGCTTACTTATGCTTTGAATTGGGTGATTGAGAGGTCTCTTTACAGAATCACTCAGCGACGAAAGCGAAAGCTCTGACCAACTTGACTGGAGCGACGAGTCCGACATGAAGCTTATGCTTTCTTCAATGCCCATGAAGTCTCCAGTTCGGCGCCCCAGGGGTTACATACCACCTTCGCCAGCTTGCTTTACTCCCAGCCGTCGCCATTATTCTTGGGAATCGTCGAGCATTGAAGACCGCGTACGCAAGCCAAAGCCTGTTCGTGCAAGCAGAAAGTATTCTGCGAAACGGAAATCAGACCTCACATCCCGTGTGTCCTATGCGAAAGGCGCGTATTGCTTGAGCCTCGATCTGCCACAGCCTACCTTACCATTCCATCGTCACTTTCCAGTCCTTAAGGAAATACATCCCACTTTGACACTCTCCCGAGATTCGACAAGCGCTCTGGACGACTTCTTAGAAATCGTCTTTCGTCGCATTGCCGCCACAGCGTCCGGTAAGTGAGACTGACGCTAACGCTTGCTTCGTGATATTGATAAACTAGTACAGAGCTTGCGTCGTCGTCTGCGAAATCAACGATATCTGCAAACGAGGTTCAGACCGCGGTTCGAGTGCTATTTCCAGCCACACTGGCTGAACATGCGATATCAGAGGGCACCAAGGCCATTATTGGTTAGCATACCCCTTACCATTTCCCGAGTCCTCACTCATTCTGATTCTGCAGCCGTTCGGGCAAAGGACCCACACCAAGCATGATTGCCAGTGGCTGAAGAATCGACATTAACACGTATAGTATACAAGAGCCCTAGTCACAACCCGTTAGTCAATGAATGTGCATGTGTGGTGGACGAGAACGTACATTGTTATAAAGAACGATGCCCTAGGACATACCTCCCTAAATCCACAAACACCATTCTGTCGCATTTGTGGAGAGACATGTCACGTTGGACGCCGTTCTCTCGCATCGATGGATGGACCCGTAGCCAGGTTGTAATCCCCACGTCGGTGAACACCTGGTAGCTTGGGTCGTAATCAGCGGACGCCGATCAGAGCACTATGTGAGCATGCTTGAGGTCAGCTAACTGGGTGCACAGAGAAACAGACATGTAGAGGAGGTAAAACTGAACAGATACGCAGGCGATCCCGGGTTTGGGTTCAGCACAACGTATCTGAACAGACGCGCAAGCGATCCCAGTGTGGGCTCAAGCAATGGACGCGTAAAGAAGCAGAGCATGGGGTGGTAAGAAATAAGATAGAAAGCGTACCATGAAGGGTCCGGATGGAACACGCCGTGCATTCCCGTCTCGTGCTAAGTCTGCTCGCCGTGAGGATGGCGGCAGCGGCGGGTATGCGAGATGTTCGGGGATGCGGACACAACAGAACCAACGCGTCCAGCGGCGACGGGTATGCGAGATGCTCGAGGGCAAAGACGACAGAAGCAACGTGTCTTCAAATTGCGTTGCGAGGTGAACACGAAGCTGCCTGACGCAAAGTCGAGGCCGCCTTTGAGCTCATTGGACGCCCTCGCTTATCTGACGCAGAGTCGAGACAAGCGAGAGGGTGGCTGGTGCTGTGAATGGCCAGATCGTGTTAGTATAAGTTTAATATATGTGAGTGAAAATGGATGAAAACAACTGAACGAGCATGCAGGCAATCCCGGGTGTGGGTTCAAACACAACATGCCCGAGCAGACGCGCACGCGATTCCAGAAAGGAGTCAAGCGGTAGACGCGTATAGAAAGGGGGAGACGGCCAAAGGAGGCAGGGAGGGAAACTCACGGTTTCGCTATTGTTGGATGCAGGGCATGGGCGGCGAAAGGCACACCTGAACCAGCGATGGCTTTTATCAGCCCAATGTCGGCGTTTGTAGAATCGACCACGTACCTGTGCAGCCCTGTGCCCTAAGACCCTAGCTTCCCATCCTCCATTCGGTACATCCGCCTTTTGAAACGGCGGAGACAAGCGTTAATCTCGCCTAGCGCGAGAACTTCAGAGGGTTTGGGACCCGGGCAGGACGCGTGCGCACTGCGGTCGTTGCGAGTGCGGGTCTTCTGAGCGATGGGCGAGGCAATCCTGACGAGGTGACGGGCAGCGAGAAGCGCGTTACGCGACGCGAGTCGCGTCGTTAATGGGCTCAGGGGTGGTCGAGGTCGAAAGGCAAAACGCCAAAAAATTGTGGCACGACAATTGCCGCCGTGGCTCGGTTCGAAAATGGCCGACAGGGTCCGGGCACGTGATAGATTAGATTAGATCTGATGACTAATTACTGACTAAGCGCCCAGCCGGGAGGGCCAAGCCAGGGCCCCACCCGATCGGGGCTTGGGCCGCTCGGCAGGCTCGGCATGCCCGCATTCGGACGGGAGTCCATCGCGACGGGCCCCTGCGCCTTAAATCTCTCGCAAGAAGATCACATTCTAGAGAAAATCAATTACTTATGGAATAGGATGTGTATGAAGGTCAAAATGTATCTCATATACACTGATAAAGTCACATATAGAGGCAAATATGGGGTGGGGGTAGGGTCAGGGTCAACCCCGGGTCGGCCCAGGGCCAGGAGGGCCGGGTCAACTTGATGACACCCGACCCTTGGCCCTGACCCTCAGGGTCGGGTCGGGGTCGGGTCGGGGTCGGCGGGTCGCGACCCTACCCCCGGACAGTCTAGCTGGGAGCCTATTTCTTTCCGAAAATGAAGTTCATGATCACTTGTTTCTCTGTGGTCTCCGAATGATGGCCAAGTGGCCAGCAACAACGTGTGAGTGAAAAAGTGAATCGTTTCTGTGTGTCGTCTCCACTGACGACCAATTGTGCAGTTTCTAACGCATTCAAAAATGGGCCCATCACCTTCGGGGGCAGCGATACCTATATCAGACTCGTGAAGAGCGTGAGCATGGAAGCGGGTAACCGGTGCTACGGCCGTTTGAATCGCGACCACCCTCCTAGCGAGGCTGTCGTCGATGCCTTTATCGTCTTCGCAAGGGACTCAAGTGGCTTGAACAAGGTTGACAACTGGATTATCATTATTATTATCATTATTTGCAAGTCCTGTCCCGTTCAGGAACGACTGTCGTGTCCTTCGTAGGTTTCTCTACAACTAGGACTCCCATTATTGAGAACGCAGAGGAGTAGGACGTCTGTGCAGACATCGTACAAAGTCCGGTTATCTCGCAGGGGGCAGTCAACAAATTGTTGATTGCGTGGACACGGGGTGAAGCAGAGCCCGTGAAAGAATTCCGGAGAATTCATGGATGCCTCGCGGCGTCATGTATTGTTGGGAAAACCCATGAGTCTTTAAAACTGCTAAACAAGGGGGTGCCGGAACGGGAATCCCGGACCCCGGGGTAGGTAGGTACCCCCCTACCCCTTGGACTAACAAAAAGTTTTGACCTTGGCCAAAAAAGGAAATTTTGGCAGTTTTGGGCATCATTTTGCCAGCCTTTTCACATGAAATGAGAGTTAGTGTTATAGGACAGTCAGAATATTACCTCCGGCGCCCTTTTTAACTGCAGTCTAGCCAGCCCTCAGTTCAAACCCTAGTGTGCGCACTTTTTTTAATACTAATATTGCCTGTAGCTATTGATTTGGAAGTGTATAGAAGTGTAATAGTAAGTATAAACACATTTATTAACAAAGATTGTAGTTGTGGAGACCTATGGGACCTCGAAGAGCAAATAGGTGTCCGAAAAAATGACAAATATTTACCAAATTGGGTAGGTGGTTCCCACGATAGGTAGGTACCCCCCCCTCCCAGCTCCTTAACCAAAAGTTTCGACGTCTGGTGCAACTTTTTCATTTCCGCACCCCCTTGCTGCTAAAGTAATACAAAGCTAGGAACAGATTATTGACTAGAGGGATATTGGAAACATTTTAAGGATATCAAAAACAAACTTGGCGAAAACGGGGCCTAAGTCGTCGTGTTCAAGGAAGTAGTGGACGGCAATGATGGCACTCTCGTCTGTGTCCGAGACGCACCTTGACACGAGTTCGTGCCCCGCGAGCTGTTCCACCCTTTCCAAAAATTCCCAACGCCTGTCTGTGACCATCCTCGAGTCCTCTGGACCTTCACACCTGAATAGTGCGTGTAATTCCGTCTCAGTATGATGGTGGCAGTATCGGCACACGCGACACTCGTACGGGATGCGTGAACCGTCAGGGTAACGCTTTCGTCGATACTGCTCAACTCCGAGAGAGTGGTCGGCGCATAAGAGAGAGACAAGCACCTCCTTATGGGCCGGCACCTTGACTGTTCGCAGATATTTGCGCAGACAAAGGACCGTCTGGAGGGAAGTGGTGACCATAGGGCGAAAGTCACTTCGAAGGAGTGGTAGCCTCGTGCTGTTGATGGCGTCGAGGAGGTATTGAGCGCACGATTCCTGCACCTGCTCGATTAGGGAATCAATCCCCATGATCGTCTCGAGTTCATCGACATCGAGGATGATAGGGTGAAGCGGGAGTGACCTCAGGGCCTTCGCGATGTCCGAGACCCACGACCGCCTGTTTCTTCTGTGTAGCTCGAGTGCATCCCTGAAGGCTCGATTCACGTAGTGCGAGTGCGGTTGTTGGAGGGCATACTTCGCGAAACGAAGTGCAAGGATAATTCTGCGGTGGCGGATGGGCATGACACCCGTTTCGGTGAACAATGGGCCGATCGGGGATCGTGGGTTTAGACCGAGGAGACGCCGCAGGAAATAAATCTGCACTTTTTCCAGCATGCGCAAGTTCTTCTCAGTGACGTCGATAATAACCTCGCAACCAAAGATCAGGTATGGGTCTACCAGTGCGTAGTAAAGTCGAATGCCCTCTCGTGTCGGTAATGAGCCCACAAACAATTCCGTCGATACGACATTGTACGCAGCATTCTGCGCTCTCGAAGACCACGTCTTGTAGTTCTGGAAGAATATGTTCCGCAGGTCGGTGGAGAAGTGAATTTGAAGTGAATGCCACCGTATCGGAAGTTGTCGACATAATCGATTGGCTGAGGGGCGCCGCCGTTCGTGACGGTGAGATGGTCATCCGGGAGCCTCTTCGCCCCAATAATGCAGCAAAGTGACTTTGTAGCATTAAGCTCCAGGAAGGCGACTTTCGCCAGGTACTCCCCTTCAACCCATGTTAGGCGCTCTTGCATGCTTGCTATGGACGGCATGTTTCGATCAGCGAGGAGTAGGAAGATGACGTCGTCAGCGAATGCAAGCTTTGTGATGTGGACGTCCTGGAGAAGGATATCGTCTGTGGAAGTGGGTGGCTCGAAGTCGAAGGTGTATGCGAGGAATTGATAAACTGCTAAGTTTATAAGTCGTTGAAGCCACTGCAAGTGGGAGATAGTTCGATAAGGGAACTACCCACTTGCAGTGTAGACTATATACTGTGTGGAACAATAGACGATCCATATCGGGAGAACAATAAAGTACGTACGAATATGGAACAATAGAAGTGAGAACAATGCTGTGTGATATATGTGAAACGATGGAATGAATGAACAATGTGATCGTGGATATATATAGAACAAAGAAGCATTAGAACAATAGAAAAGTTTGAAAGAGGCAGCGCCTATGTGAAGGTGAAGAGAACAATGGGCGAGCCATGGAGACATGTGCATTGTACTTCAACACACCCCCTCAATGCAATGTCACAGAAGATTACTCAAGACCAAGAGCGAGACGGTGACGCTGTACAGCGGGTTTGGGGAGTGGTTTGGTGAAGATGTCGGCGATCATGTCGTTGGTAGGAAGGAAGTGAACCTCAATTTCGCCGCGCTTAATAACCTCTCGTATCCAATGCATCTTGATGTCGATGTGCTTCATTCTGCTGTGGTGTTCGGGGTTTCGAAGCACCTTGAGAGCAGATTGGTTATCGACCATCAGTCGTGAAGGACCTGTGACTGTAGTCCCAAGTTCCCGAAGGAATGACCGCATCCAAATGACTTCACGTCCTGCCGAGGAGGCAGCAACGTATTCGGCCTCTGTCGAAGAGTCCGCGACGGTTGCCTGCTTCTTGGCAGACCAGCTAACAGCGCCTGTGCCCATCTTGATAAGGAATCCAGAGGTGGATCGACGAGTGTCAAGGCATCCAGCATGATCCGCATCGGTATATGCCTGGAAGAGTTCTGAGGACAGAGACTCGCCTTCATTGCGATAAGTGAGTCGTAAGTCCATCGTTCCCTTCAGATAGCGGAACAGATGCTTGACGGCCTTCCAATGGATTGGACCAGGGTTCGAGTTGAACTGGGCGAGCTTGGCGACGGAGTAGGCGATGTCTGGGCGAGTTCCGATGGCAAGGTACATGAGAGCTCCGACTGCGTTTATGTATGGGACAGTCTTCATCTCACGTTGCTCCTGCTTGGAGAGATCGTACTTGGCAAGACTAGTGCCGCTGCCTGGATCCATAGGAGTTGCGACTGGTGTGCAGTTTTCCATGCGGAATCGTTTAAGGATATCGAGGATGTACTGGCGTTGGGAGAGGTGGAGCGTGCGGTTTTCGCGATCATAATCGACCTTGATACCGAGGAGGTAGGTGGTTGGGCCAAGGTCCTTGAGAGTGAAGACCTTGGCGAGTGATTCCTTGAGCCATTTGACCTTGTCCTGACTCTTGGAGATGATGGTGATATCATCGACGAATACTGGTAGAGTGATTCGGATACCATCGGCTTCCCATACGTAGAAGCTGGGATCTGTTTTGATCTGGGTGAATCCCAATCGTTCGAGTTCCGCTGCTAGCTTCTGATACCACAGTCGTCCGCTCTGTTTCAGGCCATAGATACCCTTCTTGAGGCGGCAGACCCATTTCGCTCCGTTGGGGCCTCTGATTTCAAAACCCTCAGGTTGAGTCATGTAGACCTCGTACTTGTCTTCGATCTCGCCGTTGAGGTATGCGTTGGAGACATCGATGGACTCGATGTATTCCCCGTTCATGGCTGCTTTAGCAAGAGCGGTACGAAGGGCAGTGAGACGAGCAGTAGGAGAGAAGATTTGGTCGTAGTCGACACCAGGTTGTTGGGAGTAGCCTTTAGCGACGAGGCGTGCCTTGTAGCGGTCGATGGTGCCATCGGACTTGCGCTTGATAAGGAATACCCATCGAGAGCCAATTGCCTTCCTATCGTCTGGTAGCTTGACAATTTCCCAAGTGCCGTTGGCGATGAGTGCGTCCATCTCCGTTTGACATGCAGCAGCCCAGAACTCATGGTCTGGTCGAGACATAGCTTCTTTCCAGCTGCGTGGGGAATCTTCTGGCCGTGTAGCAGCTCCGAAAGCATGTTCCATCTTGTCAGTGGCCATCATGAGAACCATTTCCACAGCTTCATCAGCGGGGATGTATTCTCCTATGTCATAGACGTCCATGAGGGCTTGCATGATAGGAGTGGCGAATAGAGCTCTTTCGAGGTCGACATTGTCGTTGTCCCCGTTGTCTTCGTCTTCGAAGTCCTGCGCTGTGAGAGGTGGCGGATTAAACGGATTTTCATCATCCTTGTCACCCCCTTGATCCGCTGGCGGTTCACCCCCTTGACGTCGTGCAACTGGTTTGGTCGTTCGCCTCGTACCCCCAGTTAGTTTGAAGTAATCAGGGACTGCTTTCTGGCGGACAGGGCGCGAGCCTTGTGCCACCATTGGCTGGGTAATGGGTTTCCGAGGGACAGGAGCAGGTGCAGGAGGAGGAGGAGCAGGAAACGTGGGAGCAGGGATAGGACGTTCAGGCGATGTAGGAGGAGTAGACTTTTGTGGCTCAGCTTTAGGTGTAGGCGAGGTAGGTGAAGTCGGGTGGAACTGTGGTCGAGACGCTGTTTGCTTGCCGAGAGCTTTCAGGTCCATGGTTTGGGAAGGTGTATGTGGTGGTGCCTGTTGGGCACCGCTGTTGTCCTCGTCATCATCGTCCTCATCATCCTCGTCATCCTCATCATCCTCATCATCCTCATCATCCTCGTCGTCCTCGTCGTCCTCGTCAGATGAGTCCTCGTCTGATGGAGGTGCTCGTGGAGGTGCAGGAGGTGCAGGAGGTGCAGGAGGTGCAGGAGGTGCAGGAGGTGCAGGAGGTGCAGGAGGTGCAGGGGGTACAGGAGGTGCGAGAGGTGCGAGAGGTGCAGGAGGTGCAGGAGGCGGTGCGTCGTCGTCCTCATCCTCGAGGTCAGGCCAGATATCCCCAAGGCCAATGGGTGTGTGTGCCGGTGCCGGCGTAGTGGTCGAGAGACCAGGGAATGTGTTCTCATCGAAGATGATGTCGCGTGAGATGTGTGCCTTCTTCGTGATAGGATTGTAGCACCTCCATCCTTTGTAGCCTGTTTCAAAGCCAATGAAGATGCAAGGCTCCGTGTGAGATTGGAGGTTCTTGCGATCCTTCCGAGCGATGTTAACGAAAGCTCGGCAGCCGAAGACTCGATAGATGGACAAGTCAGGTTTCTGCTTGTGCCAGACCTCGTAGGATGTGGTTTTGGAGAGTGCTGATGAGGGTGTGGCATTCAAAACGTCGGTGAGATACAACACAGCCTGTGCCCAGAAGGATGCAGGGAGCTTTGCTTGGTTAAGCATGGCAATGACACCTTCAGCGAGAGTGCGGTTGAGGCGTTCAGCCACACCATTCTGCTGGGGTGTCGCCTTGACTGTGTGTTGGCGTGTGATGCCGCGATCTGTGCACCATTTTGCGAAGTCGTTCCCAATATATTCACCCCCTTTGTCGTCTCGAAGCTCCTTGACCTTTAACCCGTGTACTCGTTCGCACTCAGCGACAAACTCCTGGAACTTCTGGAACACCTCTGACTTGCGCTTTAGAGCGTATACTCGTTTGAAGCGGGAATAGTCGTCGATGAAGGTGACCCAGTACTCGAAACCAGATGGTGTTCGTGGTAGTGGTCCGTGGACGTCGGAGTGGATTCGATCGAGGAGTCCGTTGGCGCGATGCTGAGAGAGAGAAGGGAAGGGGTCTCGGTGCTGCTTCCCTGCGATGCAGTCGTTGCAGAAGTCCTTCATTGTAGTACCGTCCTTGACGAGTATCCCTGTGCCTAGCTCCTGTCGAAGGAGTGTGTCCAGACGATCCTTGCCTATGTGGCCAAGTCGCTGATGGAGCAGCTCCTTGTCTACCTTCGTCGTGAAGAACGCTGCTGACTGTGTGTTTATCAGCGTGGTTCCGTCGAGAGTGCCAGTGGTTCCGCGAATGGTAGCTGTTAGGATTAGCTGACCCTTCTTGAAGAACTCTAGTGTGGAGTCTTCGATTACGATCCGGACTCCGCAGTGACGAACGACATATAGAAGTGAGAAGAGGTTGGATTGCAAATCAGGGACATATAGTACATTCTCAAACACAACAGTCTGCCCAGTCCTCCCATTGATCCTCGGTGTAAAGTACACAGTACCCATCCCGATCGCCCATACAATCTCGTGATTAGCGAGCTTGATGGGGACCTTCACCCTGACCATGTTACGGATCCACTCGCGATGGGGCGTCATATGTGAGGAAGCTCCTGAGTCTGTGTTCCATGATGAGTCAGTGGGTGTAGAGGGGATCTGACGGGTGAGAGGACTTGCGATGTGGGCGACCTGTGCCATGAGGGCCTTCTCCTGCAGTGTGGCAGGAGACTGGGAAGCGACTTCAGCGACCTGGGCCTTTCCGTTCTGGAAACGACACTCCTCGTTGGTGTGCGAGTTGCTGCGGTGGTACTTGCACTTGTAGGTCTTCTTGGGCTTGGATGCAGCCTGAAGAGCCGTGGAGGAGGTACCATCAGCGAGGGAGGTGTTTCGAGTGAGGCTGTCGGCCTTGCGAAGGTGGTCGAGAATGACGGAGGGATCAGCGTCGGCACTGGTGGCAGAGATGTGGTTGAGGGTATGGCGAAGGAGTTCATCTTCCTTTCCAAGACCGATGACGATCATGGCGAGGGAGATGTCGCGAGCGAGGTAGGCGGCGGTGTAGCCATCGATCAACTCTGCTTCCTTTTTGAGGACATCGACCTTGACAGTCCTATCTCCTTCCTTGTAGCTGAGGGGAGCGGTCTCCGCTTCCTGGAGGGTAACACCGACTGGGAGTAGAGAAGTGAGACGTGCACCAAGTGCAACAGCTCGGGAGCCGAAGTCTTGATAGGACTCGTTCTCAAAGCCAGAAGACCTCATGCGAAGGGAGATGAGCTCTTGGAGGATGGTGATGCGAGAGCTGGAGTCCTTGGGTTCGTACTGCTCAAGAAGTCGTTTCCAGGTGCCTGGAAGATCGAGGATGCTGATACCCATGAGGACGGTCTCAGTCTGGGAGGCATCGAGCGTTGAGCGGATGTAGCCAACAAGCTTGGAGCGGCGCCCTCGGAAGCTTGTGACGAGACGAGAGTCAGAGCCAGGTGAAGGCTCTGTCTCGGTGCCCATGAGGATGTCGTAGGCATCGTACTCGAGTGCCTTGTTGACACAGATGCGCTTCCATTCCTGGACGGTGTAGACGTTGAGGGAAACGAGCGAGGTGGAGGTTTCGGATGAGGACATGGTGGAGATCGATCGACGATGTGTGAGGGAGAGGGAAGAAGGGGAACTTCTGGGCGAGAATCACCGCAGAAGTGAGGGAATGCTAAGAGGGATTCCGGACGGAAGAATCCGTCAAGAAGTACCAAAATAGCGGAAGCGAGATCAAACACGCAGCTGGGCGTGTGATGTGGAGCTGGAGCAAGGCGTCGATGAACGACACGAAGCTGTGATGGAGCGAGGTGTGACCGAGTGAAGAGTGACGAGTGGGCAGTGATAGCGTATAGAACGCGGTGTCTGATAACGTGTGGTGTCGTGTATCAGAGGAGCCCGGGGCTCATAACTTGATAAACTGCTAAGTTTATAAGTCGTTGAAGCCACTGCAAGTGGGAGATAGTTCGATAAGGGAACTACCCACTTGCAGTGTAGACTATATACTGTGTGGAACAATAGACGATCCATATCGGGAGAACAATAAAGTACGTACGAATATGGAACAATAGAAGTGAGAACAATGCTGTGTGATATATGTGAAACGATGGAATGAATGAACAATGTGATCGTGGATATATATAGAACAAAGAAGCATTAGAACAATAGAAAAGTTTGAAAGAGGCAGCGCCTATGTGAAGGTGAAGAGAACAATGGGCGAGCCATGGAGACATGTGCATTGTACTTCAACAGGAATAGGGCAGGAGAGATGGAGTCACCCGCCATTATGCCCCATGTAGAGTTGAACGCGCTAGAGTAGTCATTGCCGACCTTCACTCTGTACGTCATCTGTCGATAGAACTCTCGAAGCCAGTCGATGATGGGCCCACGAGCCCCGAGATCGTGAAGCTTCGTCCACAAGGTATCGAGGTTGGTTGATGGGAACGCGTTCTTGAGATTGATGGAGAGGGTTATCAAGCACTTCCCGCTGGCCCGAGCTTTGTCAATGCAGTGCCGTAGCACAAAGGAGTTGTTATTCGTGCGGTAGCCTTCCCGAAATCCATTTTGAGAGTCAGGGATGAGTTTCGTATCATCGAGGTACTCGCGGAATCGACGATCGATCATCAGAGTCATGACCTTGGCGACGCATGACTCCAGTGCAATGATTCTGTAGCTCTTGGGATCTGCCAGCGGTTTCTGAGGCTTTGGCAAGGCAATGAGGGTGCTCAGTGTCCACAAGCTCGGAATCTTCCGTTGCTCGATACACGCGCTGAGTAGGTCCCGAAGCTTCTCGTTACTGATCGAGAGTAAGTCGTGGTAACCGACATTGTCGATACCCCTCGCGCTCTTCCGTGGGCGCTTACAGACCTTCCTCTTTGCCCAAATCACCTCCTGCGTCCCATAGCGTCGTGAGAAGGTACCGTGAGGCGTGACGTCCACCGTCGAATCAGGGATCTCTGCAGCCCGCTGCTTGTCTTCCAGGAACCTCGCTTCGTCAATCGTGCGAGGGAGCACGACTGGTGGGTTCATCCGTACCGAGAACTCCTCCCGGGCTTGCTTGATGGTTATACCTAAGGCCCGGCGCCTCCCCTCCGTCCACGACCGCCGTAACTTCCAGAACTCGCCCGTTGTTCGACAGTGCAGCAACATTTGTAAGTTGAACCACTTCTTCAGTCGACTCCTGAGACGACCTCGATGTTTATTTGAACGCGGGTTCGTGTCTCTCGGCATTGTCATCCTGGGGGTATCTTTCATGAGAGAATGGAGGCTGCGCTCTTTCTGGGGAGGTTTCGGTAGGCGTGGGAGGACAGTGGTCACCTTCGGTTTGTCGAGAGGGAGGGGCGGGTCCCCAGCATTCTGATCTGCACTCCCAGGGCGGGAGTCGCGCATTGTCTCGAGGTCATCGATGTCGGGCAGGGAAAAGTGCACCAATGGCACGGGTGGAGAACGACGGGCAGCATCCACAGCCGCCTTCCAAGGTTCGAGAGTTCGAATTCTGTCGTTGACTGGGATGAAGTTGGTGGGTGTCGTGCGTTTGATCAGTAGGTAAGCAGCCCTTGCCAATGACAACGACTCATCGAGACTACCTCTGAGGTACGCGGGGCCAATTTGGTGACATAGAGAGCGGATGGTAGGGATAGAGTCGATATAGAAGACCAGCGCCTGGTTGGGAGGAGCATGGAGCGCAGCGTAGCCAACGGCGCATAGCAGGGCGTTTGCTCGTGGACCAGCCACCGTTATGACCTCAATCGATTTTGATGTGCGAGCAATCGCGCATCGAAAACGACCATTCGCAATCCCATGGCAAGCAATATAGACGTTCGTCGGGGATCCCTTTTCTGCGGCCGGCCCATAAAAGTCGAGTGTAGCCTCTTCGTCGTCCATGCTGGATGCCATGACCTCATCCAGGAGGAAGTCGAGGTCAGACGAGCTCTGGGGAAGACAATCTTCTCGTGAAAAGGTATTCTCTCGTCCAGATGGATCCTCAGGTTTGTGTATGGACGCGGGGACTTCGAGAGTGAGTTGTAGACAGGCATGATCGAATGAAAAGTGGGGTCTAGTGATGGCAAGTGAAACGAACTGTGTGACAAGGCTCTGCGAGACCAATGCGAAGTCGATGACTGTGGGAGAGCCGTGGTCCTGAAACGACGTTGGTAGGCCCGGAGAGTTCACCTCCAGTGAAGACCCATTAGCTATAAGCACGCCATGCGGCGTACAAACATCGTTGCGCAACCACCGGCCTCGAGTGTTGACAACAGGATCAGAGGACGTGCGCGGATACCTGTCGCTGGCACTCTCGAGCTGCCAGTTGCCGGTTCTTCCATTGAGGTCGCCCGATATCACGAAACCCTTCCGAGCATTTTCACCAGCGCACGTAGCCAGAATCTCGGCAAGCTTGACCTCGGGTAGGACCTTACTCCACTTCCACCATTTAGATAGTGCAGGGGGAATGTATGCGTTGACCACGAACATGTCGTCAAACTCGAGGACGATAATGTCGGGACACGCCAGGTCCTGGCGGTACGTAAAAGAGAGGTTGGAGTCGAACACCGCAGCCACCCCACCCCACTGTTGATCATCAGTTGGGATGACGGGACGGGGATGACTGATAATCTCGAAGCCAATAGGCAGATGGCCCGAGATATCCTGGTTGGGAGCGAGGCCCGTCTCCTGAAAGAAGGTAATTGAATTTGACTTTATCATCTCGACGATGACCGCCTCCTTGATTGAAACGGCAAGATCTCCCTTGACATTCCACGACGCGATGGTCAAGGTCATGTAGCCTTCTGAAGCACGTTCAACGATATCCGGGCTTTCGTACGATAAACTTGAATCATCAGCCAGGCCTGGCGACGCACTAAGAGTCATTGCCTCATTAATCAGAATAATGGTCAATGTGTTAGAGACCGGCCATACGTGAGGGATTCAGCATGAAAGTCATCATCATTGAAATCGTAAGGGGTACTTGAAGGCGATCCGGAACTAGAGACAGTATCATAAGATTCATAACAAGTCCGAGAATATGTATGTATATAAGGCGTACGAAAACGGTCCATCGGGGGAAGCAAAATCGAGATCAAGTGAGTCCATTGGTTGCAGAGAATGATCAGACACAGGCGTGAAGAGCGAGCAATTCAATTGTTGGAGATATGAGCGATAGCGCCGGGAACAGGAGGGTTGTGGGCAACACAGGCCACAAAGGCTTCGGCAGATCGACGGTTGTGGAACTTGATCGAGTAGTGGTCGCACGCAACGGATCTGGTGGACTGAATGGACGCCCTCCCAAAAGCCGTGCTGTTGTAGGCGATGAGGATCTCAATGACAGCGGCGTGGTGGTTGCCGTCGTGCGATAGGTTCGAGTGTGGGCCGTATAGGACGATAGCAGGCTGGTCGGCTTGATAAGCGGGAGGGCCTGTGGCCGCGCGAGCCTCGCGAGCAGCACGGTAAGGCAAGTCGCGGACTCGCGGCTTGGGCGAAGTTGAGGGGTGCGTATAGGAAGAGCGGAGGGTGGGGAAGGATTCACCGGATAGTGAGGATTAGGCGGGGAGTGGGTGGTGGTAGGGAAGGAAGGTGCAACGGGGGCAGAGCCTGACACCTTCGAGATGTTGGTGATGGAACCGCGCACGGCGTTCACGGATCCGCTCAGAAAGTCCACGCGGCCACGGAGCTCCGACATCTCTCCGTTGAGCGCCTCGAGGCTCTGGACTGCAGGATAAATGGAGCTGATGTCCTCCTTGGCATGGTCAACCGAGTCTTGGATTTCGTCCGCGGTGGTCCTAGCCCAGTTGGCAGTATCCAATGCGAGTCCAACCTCATCCTTCATCTTGTTGACGGTGGAGTCGATGCGTGAAACATTGGCTTGCATGTCGTTCATCCTGGTCCACATCGATTCGGACGCCTTTTCCAATTTGGTGAGTCTTTCGCCGAACCCCTCGTTGGACGTCTCGACGATATCGAGACGGTCAGCGAGGATCACAACATCGTCTTCTTCCACTTTATGGAGGCGTGCAGCGATGTCTGCGAGTCGAACCGCCTCCAGCTCGTCGATGCGTTTGTTGACGAGACTGATCTTGGCGTTTACGGAGCGAAGAGCGGGTGCAATGGAGGACTCGGGAGCTGTGTTGGGGGCGATGTGAGGAATGGTGTCCTCCTGAATGATGGTCTTCGCTTTCTTCTTCCCATAGGCCTTGCTGGAGGTAGCAGTAGCTGTGGTCGGCGCAGCAGGAGGGACAGTCGTGGCGGCCCCTTTACCGCGAACAGGGCGAGCGGGGGGAGGCACGGGGACATTGGGGTCTGCCTCGGGTACAATGGGAGGGATGATAGGAAGAGATTTGGTCGCCGGAAGGCCTTTGATGGGTGATTGCTTTGGCATGGTTGAGAGGAGGGCACGAACGATGATAGGAGATCCATGGATGGGGTGAAATCTTATATATTAACGGATAACGGCCCAAGCCCAGAGGATGTAAGGCGAACTTGAGACAGCCCCACAAGGGCGGTATGGAGAGTAGAGATGTCCCATTTTGTGGTGGGACTGAGTATTGTTCGTGAAGAGGAAGTGTGGAAGTGTAACGGAGGAAAGCGACGCGGCGCTGATGCCAGGCTGGCAGCACAGCGTGCGCCGAGCGATCAGATCAATTCCGTCTTATTCGGGCGGTGCATGCAAGACAACAAGTTATAGATAATGCTAGCGGCAGCTGTTGTTGTATCGAGACATATCAGAGTTGGGGGTCAAGACGGTTCAAAGGCAGTATGAAATCAAATCCCCCGTAATTTCAAGGGATAGGTGGTAGGCGATAGGCAATGTTGGATCGTGAACGGCAATGAAGCAATCAAGCTTTCCAGACGAAGCATATAGAGTCCCGGGCAATACAGCCGTCGAATAGACAATATAACACATAGAGGCTATCAATCCCTTGTCGCACGGAATAGATAAAATGAGGCCATACGGCCCTCGAATATAGTGTCTATAGGCTATACAGCCCTCGAAGAGAATGGTATGAGGCCATACAGCCCTCGACAGAGACATAGAGGGTCCATATGTACGGTCCTCGACAGAGACATAGTGAGGCCATACGGCCCTCGATAGAGACATTGTGAGGCCGTACGACCCTCGATAGAGACACAGTGAGGCCATACGGCCCTCGACAGAGACATTGTGAGGCCGACGGCCCTCAGTGTTCAACTAGTGGTGAATGATATGCAGGACTCTCTGTCGGTAGACGAGCGTCCTGTGCAAAGTCCTGCTCCATGGCGGCCTCTTCAGCTGCTGTGGGTTTCTTACCCCGTGTAGAAGGCCTGGTAGGGTTGGCAGGGGGCTTAGGCCGATTGTTATCCTTCTCCTTCTCCTTGTCCTTGCCGGTACCAGTGTTCGGCTTGGTAGAGCTGGTGGACGGGGAAGCGGAAGTGGATGCAGTGGGAGCGGGAGTACCGGAATCGCCATCCTCGCTGGGCTCGGTGTGGATGGTGCGTGGTGGTTGCCGTCTGTATCGTCGGAAGACACGTCTTCCGAACAAGAGGGGAACAGGAACGACTGGCTTACAATTCAAGACACCTTGCTTCCATATGTCAAGGTACATGGACCATCCTGATAGCTTCAGAAAACATATTCTGACATTCTGAACTGTCAGAAAAAGGACTCCGTATTAGCTGCGACTGCGAAAGAGTACTCCATGAAGTGGAAGAATATAAAGTCAACGCATCGGAGGTAGGAGTCGTGCAGGAATATGGGGACCTGAAGCTTGAAGGGCGTACCCGTGACCCAACGGGCCCCGACTCAATTAGCCCAGTGTGAGGGTGGTGAGAGAAGACTCATTTGGATTAGACCAGTTTAGTGGTGTATAATCGGGGAACCCTGAAGAGAGCCCTATATGTTTATCAATGGTTAAAGCTTCATATCTGTTCCACGAAAAGAGTCCACTCCACTGTAGTTGGCTATCAAGTAAAGTGAGTTAAGGTATCCTATTCATATAGAGTGATCCTGTAGACCGACTGAAGGTCGTCTTCCATCGTCGCCCGCACCAGTATCTCTGTCCAGCGATGATTACCACCCGCCAGTCCACCAATGTGCTCGACTCCTGCTCCTGCTTTCAAAGGCTCCTTAATCTTCTCCTCATTGCTGAAAGCCTCCACGGTCTTGCGCACACAATGAAACTCCCCTCGCATGATTGTGGGAAATAAAGACGCGGCCATCTTCTGTTCCTCCTTGGCGCCTTTGACGCAGAGTAGGTACCGAATTCCATGTCGCGAGAAAGGCCATTTGCCCTGCTGAATAGTGTCGCCTTGCGCTGCCTCATCATAATCGATCCCCTCGGCTGCTGGGACGTGCTCCCACATATGAGGGAAGGCAATGATCGATGAGACAGGATTCCAGCCCTTCTTCACATTTGCCTTCGAAACTGACATGGGCTTGTTCCAGTAATACCAGGACGCGGTGTTCGTCGTGGAGCCAAATGAAAAGGGCGACTTGGCATTGGGACCCCCACTGGTGAAGAAGGCGAATCGAGTGTCCTGCTGGAGGAACACTTCCACCGACTTGGCTTTCGGGAGGATGCGTCGTGCGAATGAACGGAAGGTGATCTCCCTCGGGGTCTCCTTCCTTTCCTCGATGCTGACAGGGGTGATCTCCTTCGTCGCTTTGGGGACGACACTGCCAAAGATACCTTGGGGAGGCTCTAAGGCGGGAGGAGTATGGTTCCAGATCGCTGGGTCGCTCCAGAGCACGCCCGACTCGGGAACCTGGTCAGACGTCATGAAGTAGCGAACGAGGTCCTCCTTCGAGTAACCCAAATTATTGAATATCTTCTCGGCCTCGGAGATGTTACCGGCGGATGGCGCAGAGGTTGGACGAAGATATACCAATGGATTCGCAAGGGATGCCCAGCGGGTGTGGATATCGGCGTAGGGTTTTCCGGCTGAGATGTCGCTCATAAGCTCGCCTACAACACCGCCTCGAAGGGAAGAGAGACACCCAACCCATGCCAGCCTCGAAAACTTGATGATGAGGTTTCTCTTCCTCCTGGCGTCCTCGACTGGCCCCGTCTTGCTATGCACGCCTTCTAAAAAGTCGATGACCGACCTATGAGGCCCAGCATGAGGAAGCTTCTCATAGATGAGATGTTGGGCATGGGTAATGGTCTTCCTATCATAGTCAGTCAGAACTCGATTGAGCATCGTGTACGAGGTAAGGGTGTCGAGGCCGTCCTTTGAGCCTTCCGTGAGCGGACCACCGTTGAGAACGGTGTGTAGATGGCGCCATTGGGGGTTCTTTCCCTTCCGATAGCCAAGAATTCGATCCTTGGGCTGAGCGACGGCATATTCCTCCCCAATACTACAACCAGAGAACGTCTTTAAGACAGCTGCGACCCCCGGACGGTAGCGCACGGGAACGGTTTCAAGGTCCTGGGGCCAAAGGACAGGAATTGCCTCTCCCTCGTCGTCGATGGTACACAGATTGCCGTATTTGTTCACAAACTCAGTGCAAGTATGACACCGTCCCATCAAGCTCTGCAACGTCTCGTTTAGAGCAGTCGAGAAGACCCAGTGGAGGGTCCTCAATCCCGGGGTTTTGAGATGGGCGTGAAAAATGGGGCCTGGGGCGCGCTTGTTGGCTGTGGCTTGGAGGACAAGGATGAGGAGGTCCATCTCCTCCATAGCCCTATCCTCGACTGCTCTTTTTCCCGCCTTAGGGAATCGGGGGGTTTTGGGAGGAAACTTTGGCTTCGTCTGCACTTTGTTGACCTTGGGAAGTTCGTAGGTGGTCACGGTTGTGGGAGGTTCTATCATCTCGTAGTCGTGATCACACCAGCAGCGGCAGTAGCAGTCTACCTAGTAGCAATGGGCAAATCATTAGTCTCTGTTCTGATGCATCGTCCACATGAGCTCACCTCTTGGCAGGGAACTGCGACAACAGCCTCGGGCTGTGGCAAAGGTTGAGGCATGGCTTTCCGAAAAAATCTGAGGCCTTGGGTAAGAATCGCTAGAAAGGTCTATCCTTGAGAGTAACCAGCATCTAGTGATACTTATACCCTGATAGGTTTGCTAAGACGCACTCTAAATCTAGGGAATCACTTCCCGTGTCAGAATGACTCGTGAGGTATCCCTGCCTTCCCAGGTGTGTGTGTGTATGTGTGATGTTCTTTGGCGGCAGTGCGAACCTGTGCCTATCAGACTCATTACGAGTCAATAATGACTTGTCTGGCGTCAGGCTCCATTACGCATTTAGAAAGGTGACCGGTGAAGAGGGACTCTGAGTCTGAGGGAGAATGTGTGAATCTGGATCGCTCAACAACTTCACAATGTCATGCAGTCCAAGCAACCAGCGCGACGGCATCACTAAGTACTACGCACACAGTGCCACACACACACACACACACTGATGCAGATGCTAGGGTCCAGAGCAAAGACAAATTGGCCTGGGTAGACACGAAAATAATGATATGCGGTGCACGATAGATATACATGACAGTGTTCTAGAGATGTCGACAGATGAGTTTAAGATGGCAGGTAGATACACGAAGAAACATTAAGTGATGGATACAATTGAGCACGACCTAAGGTCGGAACGACCCAGCTCGCAGTGGAGGTGACCTCGGCGGAGAGAACGATTGAGGATAATAGGGCATACTGGAGGGCGACGTTAGGGCTCCAGGAAGATACAGGGGAATGGTCGGAACGAGCTCGTATACGTGTTGTGTTATTCCTCTCACACGCGCCCCGGGCGGTGGGGCGTCGGTGACATTCCCCACTGCATGCACGCGGGGTTCCTGTATCATGTTTTCATCCGATCCTTCAGGAATCGCAGCAGGGCTAGTGTCAGCCCCGCGACCGTCCCAGATACATCGAATATCACTGCCCATGAAGATCTGGGATAGACGGCAGGTGTCGATGTTTCTGATTTCGATGAACCGGGAGTCGAAGAGCAGGATGTACGGTGCGTGCAGGGCTACGCGATCCGCGTTGCCTTCCCATTCGATAGCTCCTGTGTTACGACTTGGGATTCCATGCTTGTCGACATAGACACCAAACTCTGAAAGTTTACCATCAGACCCCTGTCCCAAGAAAGAAATTGGGCGCGACATACCATTGTAGCACAGAAGGAATTCGTCCTCTGAGCAACGGAACATGCCTAGTGGTCGACATGCTTCGCAACGACGAGCGATAGAGCCTAGATTTGGGTTGTCCTTCTGTGGAATTGTAACCGACTTGAAACTGCTATTCCGCTCAGCAACATGAAAGAAACGCAGTGGAGAGACTCACTCAATCATATCCATGATTTCGAAACCCTTAGAGCAAAGGACAGCAATCTTCGCTTTGAGGAATATCAAATCGTATGATTCTCCAGGCAGAGAAAAGTCCCTGTAGTTCCTGAACCAGTCTGATTTGTTCCTCCGCGAAAAGGCGATCGGAAGAATGCCACTGCTGGATGCCTTTGGTCGCTCCGTGATCTTGTCAATGACTGGTTCAACAACATGGAACACGCTGTCCACCTATAGTTTCCTCATTAGCCTGAGTTCCTGTTTTAAGAATGCTAAAACACGCACCCCTTTCTTGTTCATGTATATGACCAGAGTCCTTCCGTGCAGCGTTCCGACACTGAAGAACTGAACCTCTTTTGACCCATTTATCTTCTGTGGCGTCTGCGAAGTGAAAGGTTGAGGGTTCATAGGGTTGGGAACCAGAGCCTCAATATGGTAGGCAAAGAGGTTCTGTTTCATGATCAGTACCTAACAGTCAAAAGTCAAAAGCCCTTCTACCTTGTCAGCGAGGACGAGAAAAAGTCCGAAATCTTCCAACATAGCACACTGAGAGACCATTCGGACGTGCAAGACACGTCTCATTGCTGTATGACAAGAATCAGTAAAAGAATAACGGCGTTGGAGTGACACCTACACCGCGAATCATGCCGGAAACCAATCCAAACACCTTCTGCACATCCAATCGCAACTAAGCCGCGTCCGTCCGGTGTAGCTGTCAGTTTATCAGTAACAAAACATTGCCAAGAAGCTTTGAATGGCATACTAAAAGGTACAGAGCAGGTTACTTTCCCTGTAAAATTACCCATGTCATGCCAGGTAGGTGCAGTGGGTGCGAGACTGATGGGTGGAATAAGAAAAGTCTCGATACTCAGAGTCTCAATTTCGAACACGCGGTTGGACTCCGAGACTACTGCCCTTAGCCCCATGGCCTCCTCCAACTTTTGCTTCCACTCTGCCCTGCTTTGGGCACTCTCTGCGTACAACGTAATGGGATTCGACTGGCGCCCATTATGCTGGAACGTCAATGGGTACACAGTTCGTGGGTCCCCGATTTCAGAGGCCCTTGGGTTGTAGGGGCCAGCTTCACCGTTTCGCAGGTTCCGTAGCAGACCTACGCTGCGTTGGGACGGAGGGTCGGAAAAGTTGGTGAGTGATAGTAGATCGAGAGGTATCGGCTACATTGCGGGTAAGCGCGCCGTCTGTCTCGAGATGTCATAGCAGCGTACCCGTCTGTAGACCATGTATTTTGTCACACCGTCCTTCTCTCTCGGTTTCGTGAGCACGACTAAATTTGCGTAAGTGTAGGAAATCGAGATGACAATCAGGGAACCGACAGTAATTATCAAACAGTAAAGCAAAGAGCTCCGTCCAACCAGCATTCAACTCCTGGATCGTATTATCTGGGCGCCCGAGAAGCTTTCCAGTGTGGAGTAGTGATCGATGCTCGTCCAGGAGATCCATATCCTGTCAATTGCTCAGCAACAGAATTAGAGAGTCACACGAATTCTAAACGTACCACTGCTTCTCCAGTCTTGAATATAAGATTAGAATGATACCTCCATAGCTCTACCTTCTGTTTTGCAGACTCGACTCCAGGTTGTGTCTCCCTCGCTAAAGAACTGATCAAGTCAATCACTTCTGGAATGGCGTTCCGATCGTCGTGATATAGTGGTGTTTGGCCCAAAATCTCTTTCAACAAAAGTTCGTATCTCAGAAGCCGCGGGATAGGTCGGTTGATGAAAGCCTTCATGTCTAGCTTGTACGCGTCAGGATGTCGACACGATTCCTGATAACTCTTTAGTGACAATTGCATTTAGATAAGATGGTTGACTACTCACATCCACGAATGCCT
Source organism: Ephemerocybe angulata (assembly GCA_013368325.1). Classification (NCBI taxonomy): domain Eukaryota; kingdom Fungi; phylum Basidiomycota; class Agaricomycetes; order Agaricales; family Psathyrellaceae; genus Ephemerocybe; species Ephemerocybe angulata. Next base: position 33,035 of record JAACJK010000178.1, read on the forward strand.
TGAAGTACGGGTTGTTAGCCATCTCCTCATCTATCCTATGTGACGCGATAGGGTAGTTGGGGATGTATTCCATGTACGCCTCCCTGAAGTTGAGGGCAGCGTCGAAGATCGCAGCAGTGATGCTCTTGATTCTTGGATGCTCTTCCAATTGGATTTCGTGAAGTTTCTCGACCAAACGTCGATGATGCGAGTGCAGTTCTTGGAAGTTGTGGAAAACATCTTGCAAAAACTGGTCGAGTCGTTCAAAGGGCACGATGGGAGGGTCCGCGTTGCGAAGCGGTCGTAGATATATCTAAATCCTAGTGAGTCCCGGAAAGTCTCAAAAGATTCAGATGGCTCACTGTCTCAATGTTCTCAAGATCCCTGACGTACGCCATCTCCCCTTTAATGAGCTCAAATATAAGCCTAAATGATTTAGTTAGAATAGACTTCCCATTAAAGAAAGTAAGCGCACGATTGTCTTTGGCTCTCCTCTTTGCTAAACTTCTTGCGCATAGAGGGAGCGAGGAGGTCATGCCATTCCCATTTACCGGTCGGCCCTTTACCCATAGCCGACTGGAAGGTCCGCAATTGAGCAACAGTCTGAAGATTCTTGATGGCTGTGATAGACTCCAGAAGGAAGTCTCCGTCCGGGTTTTCCTTCGGCGTTTCGTGATACACGGCCTCCAACAGGACTGGGTACTTTTGAAGGTGCTCTGAAGGCCGGTTAAGGTACTTCCGAAGATCCATTCGGTTCTCTCCTCTCCCTGCGAGGTTCCGCTCACATTTCTGCAAAATGTATCAGAATGACGAATTCTATTCATTCAAGTCGATCTTACCTCGATGAAAAGTCGGAAATCGGCATTGGTATCCAATTCTTCCTTCAGCCTCTTGTCAGCTAAGTACTGTCGCCCCACGTAGAAGGGATAATGCTTCCGGAACTCGGTGGCCACATGAAGGAAGATATCCCCAATAGTCTTGATAATAGGCGCCTCTTCTCGCTGTCGAACATACATGATTTCCAGAAGGCGGCGGTTACAATCACGGATATCGACAAGGTTGCCGAACACTTCCTCTATGAATTCGTCGACGTAAGACACAACATTCGAGGACCGTAGCGGCCGGATGAACATGTCCTCGACAATATCCAGGTCCTGAACGTATTGTTCCTCCTTACTGATAAGCTTGTGAATGATTCTGAATGATTGCTCAATTTTTTTGCCTATTGTTAGAGAGTGAAATACACGTACGTCTGTCGATTGATTTCGTATTCAGGGAGATCGCGCAGGACTTGAGCTGGGACGCCGATCGTCCAGTCTTCCCTTGTTGGATTTGAGCTGTCCTCGACGGTTTTATCGAGGAACTTTGACATGCCCTGGGAAGAAGATTAGTCAAGTGATGAGGCGCGTAAAGAAAGGTCGGACGTACCCTCAGAGGACAAGAGTACGAATAACATGGCTCCGTCCCTTCGCTGCACATGATGGAGTAGCACTTCGTCAACATAGTGGAAACACCAGAGGGCAGCTCTGCCCGCTCCACAGAGCTCTCCATGTCATCGAGGAACATGTAAACATCTTCGACACCATCTTGCAAATTCCTCGACCCCCACTCCACCTCGTAAAAGAAGAGTTGACGCTGTAGACTCCGAGCAACTTGTAGAGCGACTCTGCGATCCGTTTTCGGCCAGCTATGGTGGCGAACGAGCTTTTGCTCCAAGATTGCATGAATGGCAGTCTATGTCTGGGCGTCAAAACAGACCGTGAACGAAGAGTCATTCCATACCACGCACCACTATGTCTTTGCCCGTAAATGCGCGAGGATAAGGAATACTGCCCTTCACGTGTGTACCCCTCGGTACCTTGATTTGAAGCTGGACTGCGATATTGGATAATAGTGATAGGTCAAGGAATGCTGTGGGATCTTCCTCTTCAGAAACATCGTAGTCCTCGTAGTCCTCTGGCCCATAATTAAGCATGGGGTCAGGATCAAAATTCCGGATTGCCATAAGGTCATTCGTCACTCTCCTCCTCACATCACTCGTCCCTGCATGATTCCAATCAACGACCTGCGTATGTGGGTCTTCGTATGACAACATGGGGCTTGAGGCATAGCCATCCCAAGAGCCGTTAGCGGGGGGAGCATTCTGAGGTGAAGGTTCCTCTCCGTCAAGAAATGCTCGAAAAGCGGGGTAGTCATCTGAGTCGGGCGATGAATGAGACTCTGGACGGCGCAGCATTGGGAATTCGCCGCTCATGAACGTCGAGGCTTCGGATGGCGATGGGCCAGGGTCGTTGCTCCTGAAGGACGCCTCCGGTGAATGGTCAACATGTGGATATGGCTCCGGCGTTTCATAGACATATGGCGGTCGTTCTTCTTCCTCGTGAGGGAGTGGGATATGCTGTGGGTTTCCTGGTGTCCTTTCGTAGCTCGTATCTTCCTGTGTCCGGTAGGGAAGCTCTTCCTCTTGCTCATACTGGGGCTCTGGATCTAGTTCCGCAATTGAGTGCATTCCAACGTCATTGAATCCACCAGCTGTGATAACAGATACAGCGTTGGGATCGTCTTCAGGCGACCGAATGTACACGGGCAGGTCCGTGAGGTCGTACTCTGTGGTAGATACCCGGTGGTCTGATTGGCTCCATCTCTGCGCCGCCGTGCTGTCCGTTACACTGACTGGGGTTTCATTATCGAAAGGAAGTGATGGGTGGGTATCAAGGGGAGGGGGTTGAGAAGCATAGTCATGATGGGGGTCTTGGTGATTGGGTGCATGGTCAGGGATATATGGCGCTGGAGGTAGAGCCTGGTGGCCTCTTCGGACGCAAGTTAGAGCTGTTTCAAATAAAGCTAGATAGAACATACGGTACAGGACTAGTCGAAGAGGATGCAGCCGATGGTATCGTGTGCAATGAGGATGAGGATGGTATTGAGGAATTGGTGGGGGGTATTGGGCGTACTCCATTGCTTCCGCCGGGAGTAGGAGGTAACGGTCGAACAGGGCGGCCTGAGGAGCTTGTTCTAGCTGGGGGCTGCGGCTGTGAGATAGGATATCCTGCGAGAACTGAACGGTATAGAGCTTCCAGTTCGTCGTCGTCGTGGTTCGTAGAGCCATTAGTGGGTGAAGACATCGAGGATTGCAGAGTCCAGTGTCGTCGCTAATTCGGGTAAGCTGTCCAAGGTGGGGGGGATAGTGAGTTCGTTGTTGGTATCAAAGCTTCGCGCCTTCCTTGAGCATCCAGATACTGACGACCGACCACAGGCCGCAGGAATGGGGGCGGAGATAGTGGTCACGGTAGGAAGATTTGGTCGACGGTGTCACGATCAACATAAGATCATCACGATTTGATGCATTCACAACGCAGCACATACCGCCATCTTCTCCTCGTCCAAATGAGTGAGGCGCCTGAATTAACTCAGACCTCTTCGACACCAAAGAAGTCAACTTCTTCCGTACAGGATACGGTGGGCAGAAAAGCCCCTTTCGGATCAAGGTGGGCTTCGTTTAGACCAAAAAAATTGGCAGGTACTTGATTCCCTGCAGATACCTCACCGATGAGGACCAAGTCTGGAGCCACAACGCATGGGACCATGTCCCCCCACCCGACGATCAGGGAGAGATAATTGCTAAGGCTCTTGAAAAGCAAAAAACGAATCCAGTCCCATCCGAAGAGAAAGCAAAATACAATGATAGGCCATCACGACACTGGTATGTTATCTAGGCGAGAATTACATACTGCGTTTGCTTTGACACCCCATGCTTTAGGGATAACTTCTACAAGATGAACGCCTCGAACTTCTTCAAGAATCGCAGATGGTACACCTGATCAATTGTTTCTACTTAGACGATTCACCGACCTATTCCCCAGGTTGAACAATGAATTCCCAGAATTGATTGCAGGAACTAAAGCAGGGGTGAGTTCCGCATCCTTCCCTGTCTTGTTAACCGCGCCAATCTCGTAGGCAGGGCCTTTTGTCGTAGCAGAGATAGGCTGCGGCGCAGGGAACTCTGCGTACCCCCTTCTCACTATGAACGAGAACCCCGATCTGCGCATATTCGCCTACGACTATTCCCCCCATGCTGTTAAGCTCGTCCAGGTGCGTGATGCTGTGTCAGATAAAAAAACGCTTAACGTCTTATTCCTTGCTAGCGGAATCCCCTCTACGAATCACCCCCAATCGGGTCAATAGAAGCAGCTGTGTGGGACTTATCCTCTCCTGCAGGCATTCCAGGTAATCTCGAAGAAGGCATGGTTGACGTCGTTGTCCTTGTCTTCGTTATGAGCGCCCTTCACCCAAATGAATGGCGACAGGCCATTGAGAATATCCACAAGATTCTCAAACCTGGTGGCCTCGTTGTCCTCCGCGACTATGGTCGCTACGATCTGGCGCAGCTGAGATTCAAAGCCAACCGCTTGTTAGACGATAACTTCTACATCCGAGGGGACAAAACACGCGTCTACTTCTTTGAACTTGGTAAAATGTCTCTTTCCTTGGCTTGGAGCTGTGGCTGACGGGATCGGCCCCTAGACGAGCTTTCGTTGCTGTTCACGGGCCAAAAAGCATCTGCTTCCGAGCACGCCTCGGCGGAGACCTGCATCATCGAAAATGAAGAAGAAAGCGGGAACCCCGACTCTGCTCCCATCGGAGAGCAGAGCATAACCGCCGCTCTAGCTGATGTCCACATCTCTTCAAATACGATAGCGGAGGAGCCCACAGTCACCGTCTCTGACCACTCTCCTTCCGACGGCACGAAGCTGGAGGCGAAGGTCCCGATGCCAGAGCCAATGATACATCCCAACTTAATGACACTCGAAGACGCAACAACGAAGCCGTTGTTCACTACAGAGCAGCTTGGCGTGGACCGCCGTCTTCTGGTCAACCGAAAAAGACAGTTGAAAATGTACCGGGTGTGGATGCAGGGCCAATTTCGCAAGGCAATTGAGTAGCATCTAGTAGCATCTGCTGTATGGAGGCAACAATCTCACAGCATTGTGCTATTTAAGCTAGAATCTCGCCTGCGGCCTGAGCATATCAAAGCATCTTTACCTATAAATAAAAGGACTTGAAAGTAACGCAAGAACACCACCTATGCGCGATAGGGTTGTAGACAAGCTGTAGCAGCCTGCACGCTGAGGCCTGAGGCCTGATGCCCCTGACTACGCGCTTATTTAACTAACTGCCTTAGGTAAGTAACATGCGCCAAAACTCAATGAAGGTGAGTCGTAACCCTTAGCCAACGCATTCGCCAGAACAGAACCAGAGGAGGCATCGGAGAAGCTACCTGCTTGAGATATAAGAGTGTCATTGTAAGTGGTTAGTATTGCCCAAGCATCGGACAAAAAAAACAAGTTGCCAACTACACGGCAAACTTTGCGAAAAGGGTTTCCAAAAGAGTAGATGAGAGTATCACCTCTCTCCCATCGCAAGCTGCGTTGCCTGCCAAGGCTGGCTCCCCCTTCCTTTCCAACTCTCCATCCTTCGGTTCAGAAGCAGAATTAGCTCGACTGAAGAAACTTGTAGAAGACCAGGAAAAGGATATTCTCAAAAAAGACCAGGAGATATCAAATCTCAAGGAAACGATAGCTGCACTCAGAACAGCCCAGGAGGAAGCGTCTAGCCAGCAGCAGGTGGCACACAACGTTCTGGGCCAACTATGATACGTCGAACTTGCGTCGAACCTTGATTATGGCGCCCCCACCCCCTAGAGATGCTCCAGGCTTGGATGTGCCACTTGGGTGTGTATAACACACAGTCAAGAGATGTAGCGCACCGTACGACTGCCTGGGTGTTTTTGGTGCTCAAAATGTGCTGTTCTTATAACGCTTTGCTGTTTGACACTTGGTTGCGATACTTAGGCTGCCAATTTTCACAGGTGTCGTCTATTATATAACACATATTATCTCTCTACAGTTGGGGGCAATCTAAACCATGGATATATACGACTATAGTCTGTCTCAGGGAGCAGGGCCTTCAACAGGGAAAATCCAACCCTTCGTGTCCGCATAGAGAATAGCGTCGTAGAAGCACCTCCCAATGCGTTCGTATGCAGCATCGTTGGGGTGCGTCCCGTCCACGAGGTCAGGAATGCCGACCATACGCCCGCAGTCGGCATCATCGGCAAAAAGTCGGACTTATTAAAAGCCTCAACCTGAGCAGATAAGGCCAACCTGGCAGTACCTGCGCACGCTCCCAGGTAAACGAGTGCGACCCAGGTATGTGGCCGGGGGTCGCCAGGTATTCGACATCCCAGACAGGTTTGGCATTAAAAGGGTACCCGAACCAGGATTTATCATATATGGCATCCAGCAAACCCTGGAAGCCCGGAACGATAGCTCAGATAGATGCTAACTACTATTCCTTTCTTCTGGGACAATCATAATGAAAATGATTCTGGTTATCATTAGTGCACTGCACATCGTAGCTACTACATTCGGCGAGTACTACAGAGCTGACGAACTCGCCAATACACACGCCCACACGCATATCGAGACGAAGTTCGAACAGAGGAAACGAAGATAGAGAAAGAGCTAACAGACGCACCGAGGCCAAGTCGGAGAGGGTAAGCTGATAGACCAAGAAAAGCGGCCTCTAGAGGAAGAATGCGCCGGAAGTTGGACCTAGGAGATGGACTCGGAGAGCATGTCCGCGAAAGCGCAGGATCGAGAGAATAGCTAGGCAAGAGCAGTACGCGATACGAAAGTTGCCGTAGTAGGGGGATGAGGCGAGAGACCAGACGAGAACGCCGAAGACGAATCTGCAGTTGATGCGAAAGGAAATGGATTAGCTCTGAAGATCGCCAAGTAGAGAAATGGAGGTAGTCACGGAAATACACATGGCGCAGACTCGACGAAAGGATGAAAGACTGAGAGCGCTTCAAATCTTATTCGCCTGAGAATAGTAAAATTGGCAAAGAAAGCGTGATCGACAACGGCGGTCTAGCTTACCTCACGGCGGGACAACTTGGATATCATCCAACAGGGAAGATAACGTCAATACAGCGCTCCAGTAAAACCCGCCAAGGCGAGAATGTTTCAAACACGTACGAGGTCATAGTTCTTCACGCCCAATGCCAGAGCCCGACACTGTCCGATCCCTGAGGCCCAAAATGCCACCAAGTCGCCTGCTGCGGGATGCTCAGTTTCGTCGCTTGCTGTCATTGGCGAGCTGCAGGATGTCGCCAGCTTGTGTCGAAGGGAGGCGCTGGACGTAGTATACGTGGGGAGAGAGGGGGAATATGCAGAGCGATGATGGGGGAAGGGAAGAAAGGGGAGATGGAGACCGACGCGTCGCGACTTGACCTTATTTAGCAAGCGCCGTGTGCACGGGCCCGACGCGTGGCATTTCAATCCCCGGTCCAACTCCGACGCGCGCGCCTCGACCGTTGACTGTGACGTCATGCCTCGGGCCACTCTCCGGGCGCAATCGACCCCCCTTCCGTGAGGCTCATCCCGCCCGGGAGGTCCGCAGAGATAGTCCATCCATCCTGCGTAGAGCATTATATGCACCACCCTTGCCCGTCCTGGGCTTTTCCGCCCTAATCAATCCAGGATTCCGCCTTATTTGTGCCCTCCCAGCCTGGACACTCGGAGGAAAGCATTGTCCTCCCCTGGTTGCACTATATACTCGCATGGCCAGTCTGGATTGGGCTTTATATGGGTTACTGCTCTCAAATTCCGCCTTGTAAGGTACACTATTTGTATATTCCGCATATAAGTAAGCCGACTTTTTGCCGATGGATAGACCACATTGTAGAAAACGGCGGTAGAGTTAGAGAGTTTGGGTTCCTGCGCCTCTCCTTATATGCGCGCACTGGCCCGGCTTCAGGCGCGTCGGGCGCTTAATAGGTCTACTTGGAACCGTGAACGTTTCACTTCCATCTACCACTATCACACATATAGCGGCTTGTAGATCGGCATGAACATTGGGCGCTATCTTGGCACGACCCAACGCTGAATTTATCCGTGCCGGCTGAAGAGCCTCGGTTGCAACTGGTGCGAGAGGCTGTCATTCGTTGGGAAGCCATCCACATGCGACGCCAAATCATCGAGAGTCGGTTCGCTCACTTCCGAGGAAGCGACATGCCAGGATCACCTTTACTTACCTACAGACCAGACAATGTGTCACCGCAAAATGCCAGCCTCCGGGGTTTTTGATGTGCAAGTCACCGATGCGTTGCCAAATCTAAACCTCAAGTGCACCTGAAGACACTAGCCCGCCGCCCGCCGGCTTATAGCCCACAGGATTAAGGCTATAGAGAGAATTTAAGTCAGAGTCATAAGGTTGAACGAACGTGGTGACGCACCCAATAAGTCCACTCATTCCTCGGTGAATGAGGGGCTGTAGCGTTGGCTTCTGCATGTCTTATCCCTTCCTTTGTCTTGTTACTAGGTCAATAGCATTTCAGCGTTTTTCCAAGGTTAAAATATTGTATGAGTACGCGTTTAGATGACAACCTCTTCGGCCAGGGAGCTTGAAAACACCATCACAGGGCATAGCCTCAAATTTCGCATCCGGCGGAATCCACGCGAGGCCCTGGGTTTCGCCTCGATCCCGCCCAGGTTTGCCATCAAACTCGCCCGCCGGCGAAATCATTCCAAGTTCCAGGGTTCGACGCAAGCTTTCCTCAGGTTTCGCCCATAGATTTCCCCCAGAACTCGCCCAGGGGCATTTTGCGGGTCTGCCTGCGCGGTAGATAGCCTGAATAAAACGCGCTTTTTTGACTGCAATTCGAGCTCGGAGACGGATAGCGAGTGACAGAATACATGTCATTGCTTCTAGATATACACGGTAATCGAGTCTCGACGCGCTCTTCCTTTCCCCAACACCGCCAGTTCCCAATCCTATGCCGCCCACGCCTGTCCCGCCCAATAACAGTCCAATGCCCGTATCGACTCGCGTCGCCGTTCATCAATATACGAATGGACCTCACGGATATACGGGTACGCACCTTGGATATGGACCAACGCCATGGCCAGCTCGTCTGTTGCAACCGTCGTATATAGCATCGTCCCCTTCGCAGCAGTCAGCCCACACCTTGCATATGCCTGTCCCGCCCAATTTAAATAACTCTTTCAGTTGAATGCCATGACCGCTCCCAGCCCAGGAATGCTCCCGCCTGCCCCAAGTGCCTCTTCCCATCTTTTCCCGTCCTTCTCGTTCTTCCCCTTCCTCGTCCTTGCCAGCTAGGTCCCCGCCGTTTCACTCTTTCCCCCTCTCGCCTTTCCCAAGTCCCCGCCCATCACATCCCGCCCTCAGGCTTCCTGCAAGCTTCCTGTGCTTTCGCGCCTTCTCATTCTTTCCCCTTCTCGCTCGCTTCTCGCCCTTCTCCTGAATCCCTTCCCACCTTTCCATTCTTCGGTACCTTTCTCGCCCCTCCCCCCTTTTCATCATTCCCCGCCCTTCCCCGTTTTTTCCACTCTTCGTCCAACGCGACCTCAAGCGGGTGCAGCGAGTGAAGGCGAGGAGCCCAAATGCTCGATAGCTGGGCAAACACTGACTCCACGCCCAAATGTGATATTAGCATATCCTTCGGCACACGCCGCTAATTATCATTCTGTCCAAAAGTGCTCACCAAGTCGGTTCACCGTCGATAATCAGGGTGTAGACTGTTGTTGTAGTCAGGAAGAAAGCCGCATCGTCACGCCGGAGCCTGATGTGAGCTCAAGTGCCGTCTCAGGAATGTAGTAGATTTAGCAGCGAGTATAATCTAGTAAAACTAAGGTCTTGCTGCATGCGAAGCTTGGGCGGATTCTTGATCGGGCGAGTTCTGGGGAAAATCTGTGCGAAACCTAGGCTTCACCTTGATTCCGCCCGGGCCAAAACTTTTCGTTTTATGCTGTGCATGGCGGTTCATGCACATGCACAGCATAAAACGAAAAGTTTTGGCCCGGGCGGAATCAAGGTGAGGCCTAGGTTTCGCACAGGTTTTCCTCAGGATTCGCCCCGATCAAGAATTCGCCCTAGTCTAGCAAGCAGCGAAACCTTACATACATGGCTTAACACTGAATACACTTGTTGCAAAATCTACCCTCGTGGGACAGTGTGGGATCTAGGGCGGATGGGGTTTCTTCAGTACCGCATCCACCATCCACGGTACGCATCCCGACTCTCCTCGATTTGTTCCAACCTCGGACCCCACAGAGGTTGAGCTTGAGTTACCCCCATCCGTGTACTTTCGTGCAAAATTCACGCTGCGGCTGATGGTAGTATCTAGTATGGGGAATTAGGCGCGTCAGGTTTACCTTCCACCACCACCACTCCACTTGAGCACTCCTCGCCTTCTCCCACAACACCCAGGAACCTGAAACGAGCGCGCGCTTGGGACACGCCCGGGAAAGTGTCACAGGACACAACTCTCCACCATTACAAAAACGGCTGACAGGTACACCCTCATATCCGCGATGCAGTCAAAGCTCGGGGAGGTCGATTACTCGCTGCACCCGCTAGAGTTCGCGTCGTACGAATAGTGGGAAGGGTGGGAAAGGGCAGGGAACAATGAAAAGGGGGGAGGGGCGGGAAGGTACAGAATATTGGAAGGGCGAGAAGGGATTCGGCAGAAGGGAAAGAAGCAAACGAGGAGGGGGAAGAATGAGGAAGCGTGGAAGCACATGAAGGCTGAGGGCCGGGCGTGAAGGGCGGGGAAGGACGAGAAGGAGAAAGGCGAGACGGCGGGGACCTGGGAAGGACGAGAAGCAGGGAGAACGAGTAGGGCGGGCAAGGGCCAGAAGGGGAAAGGGCGAAACGGTAGGACCTGGGAAGGACGAGAAGGGTGGAGAAAGAGACGACGCGACAGAATGGGAAGGGATGAGAGGTGGCGCTCGCGCCAGAAGCTCTCGGTACCAAGCTTCGACCCTTTCGGGAACGTGAAAGCGTTTTGGCCAGGCGCAGGCGCAGGAGTGTGAGGCTCGGGCGGCACGCGAAGGCGCAGCAGGAAAAGGGACAGGCGCATGTAGCTCGTGGGGCTGGATATTGGGCTGGGGGTAGGGTAAGTCATCACCACACCTGAACAACCGACAAACGCTTACAGAGTAATGTCCGCCAGGAATTGACTGCTTCGAAGGGGACGTCGCATCGTTCCGCCAAGGCTACCTGATGAAGACGAGCTCGCGACGCCCTGATATGGTCCATACCCAGAGTGCGTACCACTATATCAAGGAGGCGCATTCATATATTGATGAACGGCGACGCCATAGTGGATGCGGGCATTAGACTGGAAGGGGATATTGGGCGGGACAGGTGTGGGCGGCGCAGGATTGGGGACACTCATGGTGGTGTTGGGGAAAGGAAGAGCGCGTCGATTACCATGTATACATAGAGGCAATGACATAGTACTTGGTCATACACTCGCTATCCGTCTCCAAGCTCGAATTACAGTAGAAAAAGCGCGTTTTATTCTGGCTATCTAGCCCGCAGGCAGGCCCGCAAAATGCCCATGGGCGAGATCTTGGAGAAATCTATGGGCTAAACCTGAGGAAGACTTGTGTCGAATGCGGGATCTTTTAATGATTTCGCCGGCGGGCGAGTTTTATGGCAAACCTGGGCGGGATCGGGGCGAAACCCAGGGCCTCGCGTGGATTCCGCCGGATGTGAAATTTGAGGCTATGCCCTGTGACATGAAGCACAAAAGTAGTGGCGTCAGTGCGTAATCAGACGGGTGAGAAAGTATTACTGCATTTGATGTTCCCGCTATTCCAATCGGTGACATGACACAGATAGTAAACCGCCCTCACCAAGCCCTCACCATGACCACACGATTAAAGAAGAAGCTGGGAGACCTCGGGGTTGACCTTAATAGTCGCAAGGCAAATGAGAACTTCTGCCTCGTTAGTTTTTCCACAATTCACCTCATATCCAATGCTGAACCACGTCACCCTTTAGATTGGAACACCCCTACCACCCCTTGAAAAGTCGAAAGATACGGGCGAGTTTGTACCACTGTGGAAACAGGAAGTAAGTTGGACCAAATCCTCAAGCGAACTAATTGCCGACTATCTGTGCAGGTTCGCGATGAAAAAGGACGTCGGCGCCTACATGGCGCGTTCACTGGAGGGTTCTCTGCAGGCTACTTCAATACGGTTGGAACGAAAGAAGGTATGTACCGTATCAGTAAACTCTCTCGGCTCTCAGTATAACTGACGTGCCATCTTTATAGGATGGGCGCCTTCAACATTCGTCTCTTCCCGAAGCGACAGAGCGAAGAAACCAGCGGCGAGACCTGAAGACTTCATGGACGAGGAAGACTTGCAAGAACTCAAGGAGAGAATGCTCGTCAGCACCACTGAAGATGCACCTATACCAGTAGTACCAAACCAGACGGGTGATATGGGACTAGACAACGAGTGTGTATACTTTATATCCCTCTTCGAAAGACCCAAAGTCACTGGAATTTACAAGCCCCATCGCCGCAGCCCTCCAGACCTCAGCACAAGGCAAAGACACTGCAGGAACTAAGATTCTCAAGAAGATGGGATGGCGCCCTGGGCATGGATTGGGCCCTCGAGTGAGTTTGAAGGAGCGGAAGCGCCAGGATGCTCAGGCGTTTAATCCATATACGGGCATCAAAAGTACAGGTAACTCCCTCGACGTGGCATCGGACGACGAGGAAGCCAATAAACACACCTACCCTCGGAGGGACACGCCCATCCTCAATGTATCGAACCAGAATAAGCGGTTTGGGCTTGGTTACAAGCCTGGCCTTTCGTTGAATGAAACACTGGGAGTCGACGGTCAACCGAAGTTAAGTGGGCCCAACATATCAGGTACGCTATGCGCCCTTCGACCCTGACCCCTGCTGACAACAGGTTTTAGCTGGATTCGGTTTGGGAGCATCGAATGAAGCCGATGACGATGATATCGACATATACGACACGACGCTATCTTCCAGAACAAGGACTGCGTTTGACCATCTTGACCATGCCCAGGACGATACCATTGTTATCGGTGCGAAGGGAAAAGGGCGGGAAAGTAGACCTACGGCACAGGTGAAGGTATCGGGGCAAACATTCTTCAACGGCAAGGCCGTACTTTCAGGGTTCACTCTCTCCGACAAGCCAGTGCAAGAAGACAAATGGTGAGCAAAAAGTGGCGTTTTTAAAGCCTGCCATTGACTTCATGCTATCGCAGGTACCCTGGCCCCGAAGTCCCTGCAGACTGGAAGCCCAATCCTCGGAAAGTTTGGGACGCCAGCGACAGGGGGGACAAGGAGAACGTCCAAGTAACCCCAGCACCTTTAGGTGGCCGTGATCGCAACAAGGTGTCAGCGACCGAGGTGAGAACTTGCTCATTACAGATAATCTCCTTACTCACCAGCTCCTCCAGAGAGGCGCTATACTCGGGGAAGCGCCCGCAGTGACCGGACCGCGTTCTGTATTTGACTTCATGTCTGAGAAGGACAGGGAGCGAATCAAACGCATCGCATCAAACGCAGGAAACAAAGGACCCGTCGCTGGAGAGGACAGAGCTCCCGAAGCTCCCGGCCCTTCTCTGCCTTACACCGTTCCCCGCATCGAACCAGAGATTGCGCAGGCAGCTCTTAAGGGCTTCCAACCGTTCACCAAGGAGCCAGCGAAACAAGCGCGGTACAACATCTTCGTGCAGTCACAAGCGTACCCTGATGCCCCGCCTCTGAGGCAACTACCTGGACAAGGACTCGACGAGTTTCATAAAGAACTCGAAGACTACGCGAAGTCGGCTGTGTTGTTCAAGCCGATGACTGGTGCCATGGCTGGGCGCTTCACGAGCGCAGCTGTACTCGATCTAGGTCCAAAGATTGTTGAAGGTCTGCACCAACCCACCCAGCAAGAGTATGCGCAGAAAGAAGAGGAGGCGAAGAAGGAAGAGGAGGAGAAAGTCACTCCCAAGATGCATGCTGCCAGGATGGGAATGTATGGGTCAATGACGAGGGAAACGACACCGTGGATGCCGGCGAAGCTGCTGTGTAAACGGTTTGGCGTGAAGGAGCCTGAACCACCTGCCGGGGAGGATCCTGTGGGGGCTTCGTCGAAGACAGGCTTTACGCCAACGGAGTTCGAGAAGGAGGCGAAGGAGGCGGCAAGCAGTGGGTTTGAGCCGGGACCGTCTGGATCCGGATCTGGCTCTTCCACCGGCACGTATCGGCTTCCGAGAAAGCTGGAGAATATTGGACTGGGTGACGACGAGACGCAGGGTGCTGATATCCTCACATACGAGCGACCATCTATGGATATCTTCAAGGCTATCTTTGCAAGTGACGATGAAGACAGTGACGGGGAGGATGATCAGAAGGAGGGAGATGAGGAAGATAATGATGGGGAGGCTGGCACAGGTCAACTAAAGTCATTGACGCAGGAGTTGAAACTACAGGACACCGGGCCAGTCGACCCAACCACCTTCAAACCGACGTTCATTCCACGAGAAGGCAAGGCCAAAGCTACTCATAAAGATGGTGTTGAAGGTCGCTCAAAGGAGAAGAAGGAGAAGAAGGAAAAGAAAAAGAAAGATAAGAAGTCGGTGCTGGTCTCTTTTGCGATGGACGAGGACGGAGAAGACTTGGGACTCGGAAAGCCGCAGAAGGATAAGGACAGACCGAAGAAGAAACGGAAAGAAAAGGAGGGAAAGAAGGATGGGGCAGAGGAGGATGCAGGAATGTATATCGATCCCCCGGAGCATCATCTTCTTGGGAAACAGAGTGGGAAAGCACTGGAGGCTTATGCTGCTGAGGCCCCTCGAGAAGATGCTACTCCGGCTCCATCGCAGCGGGTTCGTAAGAGAGCGATAGATTTCCTGGATTAGCAAACATTAGTCATCTGTTCCACGTTTCCGCTGCCGTGCTGACTCTGCACGGGCGCCTTTTTAGGCGCTCATAATTACCCTATTCATCGAGTTAGGATATGGACGAGTTGAAGGTCAACGGCTGGGGCTTGATGAAGACTAGTATTTTCACCTCTGATCCTAGACGGATTTAGTTGTGAGGAGACGGTAAGCGAGATACCGGGGCTGATCCCAGTGAGGATAGCACTGGATAGCATCACTCTCAGAGGGCTCTGCTTATTTCTTCGATCTCTATGAGAAAGTTGCTTGTGGTCTCGATCTGAGGCTTCCAATGTCCCCACCGCTGCCTCCGACGACGACGGAAGCAGTCCCTTGTCACGATCGCTTGGTACTGTTGTGGCCGGAGGCCTTCAACCGAGCGCGGAGTCTGATCCACCAAAACGTGCAGCGGGAGTTCTCTCTTCTCCAGACTCCCAAGTCGATTTTGAGTGGTGCTTCTCTCTAACCTACAAGATGGAGGCTCTTTAACTCCTATCTACCTCAGTCTTGCAGCCCCAGTCCTGCGCGCTCGGAGTCTCTACTAAATTTACAACGCCGACTGCAATGTTCGGCTGCTTCCTCCACGCTAACCCCCGCGACGTGGCTTTTAGTTTCTTTATACAGATTCTGGGTTCCTCAAGGGTCTTCGAAAGCGACGATGCGTAAAATTAACGAACACGAGTTTCTAGTGGTTCTGACTCCTAGGTACCGGATACCGTTGTGTCCGAGAAGCTCAGCTGAGCCACTGGAGTTCTTGCTGTCCCTGTGGGTGATATAAATCAAGCTTCCAGATATGCTGAGCTTCTCGCTTTTCTCCCTCTTACCTCAGCTAACTAGCTTCCTGGGCGACTTCGAGACCATCCCCCTGCATAGACAATCCTTGCACTAATCAACTCCCGATGTCTCATTCAGAGAAAGATTTCAAGGATGGACACAACCACGCTCTGGTCGTCCACCCTCGCGACATCGATACTGCCGCGACAATAGTGAACGATGCTGAAACTTCTGTAACGCCCGAAGATGCTAGAAGATTGAGGTGCGCTCATCAATGCTCTGTCCAACCCGCCCATACAACTCACTTCCCTTCTATAGGAGGAAGATCGATAGGAACCTACTTCCTCTCATGTGTTGTGAGTCCCTCTTGCCTCCTTTGAAGAAGGCCCTCTGACAGACTCTATCAGGCACATTCGTGTTTGTATAACCCACTTCAACTCAAGCTGGCATGATGACCTCTGACGCTGTCCTGTGTAGACTCGTGATTGCCGATCAAGTGGTGGTCGCGCAATCAGCGATCCTTGGGATCTTGTAAGTGTCGATCCCCCATCTTGAATGCGTCCTTCCAGCACTCTATTGACCCGAATATCAGCCAAGGGGCACACCTTACCCAGGACCAGTTCAACTGGCTTACCACAATATTATACATCACTATCCTCTCGGCCGAATATCCTCAGAACCTCGCTTTGCAGCGGTTCCCGGTCGGGAAGTGGATGAGGTGTGTGGCTTCACCAAGGCCAGAAGATTTAACATGCTTTGCTCACTCAATCGCATTCGGTCTAGTTTGAATATATTTGTATGGTCTATTGCACTTCTTTGCCATGCGGCCTGCAAGTCATTTGGTGCATTGGTTGCTTGCAGAATAGTGCTCGGGCTATGCGAAGGTGACGTCTTGGTCCAATGTAGTATACGGAGGATCCGACCCCCTCTAACTTAAAAACAGGCGTAATCCTTCCTGGCTTCATGCTTGTTACCTCCATGTTTTACACGCGTAAGGAGCACACGCAGCGCGTGGGATACTGGTGTAAGCTATCTTCCATTTCTCGCGACGCAACTGACTTCGATATCTGCTCAGATATGGCGGGGATGTGCGGAAACAGCCTTTTGGGGTTCGTCGCATTTGGCCTACTCCATGTTACAGTACGCCTAATTTTTTTTGCAACTGTAAATGGTGATTTTTGACGTGACCTCACCAGGGAACGAGACTCATGCGATGGCAATGGTGACAGATTCGTGGCGTCGCCCTCTACATATACCAATAACTTTCCTCTGACAGGATGATGATCATCATGGGTATCGTCACGTTTCTGTTTGGGATTGTCTTCTTGTAAGCTCAGTCGACGTTCTTGCTATCTTTTCGGGGAAACGAATGCTCAACAGAGCTCCTTTTTGCAGCCTTTTCTTCCCCGACTCCCCGACTACTGCTCGCTTTTTGACCCCCGAAGAACGGGCTTGGACAGTCCAAAGAATTAAGGTCAACCAGGCTGGCATAGAGAACAAGAGGTGGAAGAGAGAACAGTAAGCATCGTTCATATACCCTCTTTTTGGTCAAAATAGCGAACAGAAACTTTTCCCACGTAGATTCTTGGAGACACTGAGGGACCCCAAGGTCTGGGTTATGGCACTATTTGGTGTCCTTTCGTGGGTTTATTGAACTTTCGCCCATTGCATATATGGCTGACATTGAAGTCTGAAGGCATCTCCCTGTATCGGTACGACCCCTTCCCTTGAACAGGCTTCCGAATCTACTACGACTAATAATAACCCCATATCGAATAGATGACCTTTCAAAAGCAGATCATAGTCTCCCAACTCGGGTATACACCTATACAAACGACATTGTTGAGCTGCGTTGATGGCCTTTCTGCTAGTAAGTGCTGGGCCAGTAATGTTACTTATCGTGAGGGCTTATATCCTCGTCGAAGTCCTGAGCATCGCCGCCGGAATATATTTATCCTCATTTCCAAGGATTGGCCGAGGCTACGCTGCGATCATCACGTCTATCCCTCCCCTTATTGGCTCGATTTTGATCAACGTTCTTCCATCCGAGAATAAGGTGGCACTCTTATTCATGTACTGGCTATCTTGTATGACTTTTTGTTCCTTGAAACGTGTGCTCAGCTAATGGGTTACGCTTAGACTCTGTTACTGGCCCATATACAGTGTTCATTGGATGGATCACTTCGCTGAGCGCGGGGCACACCAAGCGTACGCCATCCTGGGCCACTCAAGCTGTATGCTGACCCTCCAGACAGGAATCTCAACCAACGCAATCTACCTTATCTCTACGTATGTTGGGTTTGCCCTAGGTCCTCAAATGTGGAAGAAGAAGTACCAGCCGAGGTACCCATACTTTCAATTCATCAACCCGTACATCTACAAGCTGACCCAATTGCGACTCGTATTTATCTCTCTAGAAACCACGTCCCATGGACAGTAATCTCAGTGGCGATCTTCCTCTCAGCAATATGCTTGCTTGTCCTCCGAACGCTGCTCTCCTGGGAAAATAAGCGCCGAGACAATGAGCCGCGAAACACGGATTACGACGAAGTTTACATCAAGCGAGAGGCGAAGGATGGCAGTGCGGTTGAGCAGCTCGTTGACAAGGTTCGTAGCTAAGCGGAAATGCTGGATGGTTTTCGCTGACCTCTGAGAACGTGCTCAGAATTTCCTAGACCTGACTGACATACAGAACCGCGATTTCCGATATGTTCTTTGACAGCGCCGGTACTCAACTTACTATATGCATGCTCGAGTACATAGACTACAATACTACGTTCGTTCTCTATCGAGGCTCAATGCTGAGTGTGGGCGCCTAATCAGCGAGGCATCTGTGCCGAGGATCCACATAGTTCACGAAAACTCATCATGTCACACCAAGCAGGCGTGTCTCTTACGATGTCATTCATGATCACATTTAAGTCCATTTCCTGGACGAACTGTCAACGCGAACAGAATCTGGGGAATATAAGTAGATCAAGGAAGCATCAGCAGGAATGAACTTGGAGGAGTTCCAGCCGAGATATTCGATGTATTTTGGCAGTTCAGTAGGTGGTAGTAGTATGTAGGATCCGCATCTCTGCGAGTGGGTCCATGCATCAAACCCACCGGTAAGTAAGGATTTGGAGGCACCGTAGTGCGCGCCGAATGTAGGTATACCTTGGGTATACCTCAGATCCCACGTTTAATCGCTTTCGACCTCAGCCTCACCCTCCTCTTCTTCTTCATCCTCCCAGCCAGACCCAAATTCTCCATCCTCCTCATCCACCACCTCTTCCTCCTCATCCAACTCCAACTCATCATCCTCATCCTCATCGTCCTCCTCATCGTCCTCCTCCTCCTCACTGCGTTTCCGCTTCCCACCAACCTCAACCCCCTCCACATCTCCATCCGCCAGCGTCAAACACGTCAACCGCGTCCCATTCGTGCTGTACGTAGCCACCGGAGAGACCTTCACAATCTCCTTCGCTTCAGAGACGTTCGGGATGTCGTTGATGTCGTAGACGTGGATGTTGCCGTCCGAGGAGACGGTCGAGACGATCGTTGTTGAGCTGCGGCCGCTCTTTTCGGGGAGGGAGATTTCGAGGGTTCGGAGTTGCTTCACACTATTACGATTTTGTTTTGTACAGATTAGTTAGGGTTTCACGAGGAGTGCGATTGGGAGGGTGTGTGTGGTTGGGAGAAGGGATGGTTGGACGTACCGGTTCTCGTGGCCTACAAGCTGCGCGAAGAGTGTGGGCTCTTTCGTCTTGTCTTCATGTACGGCGTATATCGAGACTTCCTTATCTTCGGCTGCGACGAAGAGGAGCTCGCCTTCGCCGTTTACGCGTTTGCAGAAGCGGAGGTCGTGCAGGCGTGCAGGGTGGTTAATGATGTGCAGGAGTTCCATCGTCTGGGAGGGAGAGGGAATCGCACGGCCTTTTAATCGGTTGGGACAGAGTAAGAGAGAGTTGGAATACGCACGGAGGAGTAGATATCGATTGATGAGCCGGCCTGAACAGCGAACAGCGACCCGTCGGTTGACCACTGGCACGTTTCGCCCTCTGTAGGAGATAAGCAACCTAGATAGACAAGTAAAAATAAGGTAGACGCACCCTTGCCGATCTTCGTACTCGCAACACCCTTTCCTCTCATGAGATCCCACATGCGCAGCGTCCTGTCCCTTCCAACGGAAAGAGCAACCTTGCCGGACGGGTGCACTGCGATGGCGTTCACGCGTCCCTTGTGGCCCTTCAGCGCACGCAGGACAGCCCAGTCGCGTGCTCGGAAGATACAGAGGGTGCCATCTTCGGAGGCGGAGAGGAGGAACGATCGTGAAGGGAAGCTCAAATGCGTGATAGATCCTACAATCCAGATTTAGTCCAGCAGCAATCCAAGCCACCTTGCATAGCAGGAGGATGTGTAGGGATGTGGGCACGTACCTTCGTGATGCATAAGCCCACCAACCTCCTTCTTCCTCCTCAGATCCCAAATCTTGATAATCTCATCCGCACTCCCCGTCGCGAGCCACTTGCCGCCCTGCGGCGACGCAGCGACCGACTTGATACACGACACATGCGCGGGGAACATGAACATCGGCTTCATGTGGAACTCCAGCTTGCCCTCCTCCGTCACAGACGTGCTCCCACTCAGCCCATACAGCAGCTTCTCATAGGACCCTGCGACGACTTTGAATGTTGAGGGCAGGGGCGCGGGTTTCTCCTCGGCAGGGGTCTTGGGCGACTTTCCTTTGCCTTTCGTTGTGGATGTCGTGGGTTTAGGTGCGGGGGTGGCGACGCTGGCCTTTGGTTTGCTGGTGCTGGGTCCAGCAGCGGCCTTGCCCTTCGCAGGGGCTTTTCCTTTTGATGCAGCCGCTGCCGCCTTGCTTTTCGACGACGACGACGGGGGAGGCGAGGCGATGCGGGCCCTCTTCTGCGCTCGTTCAGCGGCCTTGGGCTTGTCCTCGCCCCTCGCCTTCTTGAGGAACTTTATGGCATCCCGGGCGCCGGAGTTGTTGGGTTTGGGCATGGTGAATGTGAGGGTATGATTTCAAGGCGAGAGTTCACAAAAAAGTTGTTGATGTGATGCGCCATCAATTAGGTGACCTTAACCCAAGCTCTTGCATTCATTTCCGACTGTCATCTCTCCTTCCACCAGCGCGTCGTGCAGCTTTCCGTCCCGATGCGTGGGCATGCTAGAAATGCGCTGACTCGGTTTGCGTTGGGTTCTTCGAGATGTACGCGATGCTATTCGACGCGACAGGCGCTCATCGAGCAGAACGCCAAGATCAACGCTTTCGTGCACATTAGCCCGGAATCTACTGCCTCAACCTCGAAAACCGGAGCTCTGCAAGGCCTGAAAGTCGCAGTGAAGGATAACATCGCGACCAAGGACTCTCCAACGACGTGTTCTTCTGCCATTCTCAAAGGTGGGTTGCTACTTCACAGGTTGTTCGGACGCGCAACTAATACTATACGACAGACTTCGTGTCCCCCTTCGACGCCACGGTCGTAAAGCAGCTGCGCCGAGATGGTGCAGACATTGTGGGGAAGACGAACTGCGATGAGTTTGGAATGGGGTGAGTGTCTTTGCTGCGTTCACCCCTTCGTGCGGCGGTGACTAATTTCGTAGGGAAGGTCGTTGAATGTGTACTCTGTTCACGGGCCTACCTTGAACCCATTCCCATTCACTTCTGGAGCGAATAACTCAACCGCCGAAGTGGAGGAAAGGAGTGCGGGAGGAAGTTCGGGAGGGAGCGCAGCTGCCGTAGCAATGGGATTGTGCGATGCGTGAGTCGGCACCGTTTCTTGACTAGGAGTGAGCTTTTACAGGTGTGTGCAGGGCTTTGGGTACAGATACGGGAGGCTCAATACGACTTCCTGCGTCGTATTGTGGCGTTGTTGGGTTCAAGCCTTCTTATGGGCTTGTCAGTCGGTGTGTTGCCCAGTTTCCCTCAGACCGGGATCCAGTTCTAATGAGTGTATAGCTGGGGAGTGGTTTCCTACGCCGATAGCTTGGACTGTGTAGGCGTTCTCGGGGCGGATGTTCCTATTGTATCTCGCGTATTCGGTGAGTTCAATATAGTTAACGTCCTGTGATATCATGCTAATGAATGACAGACAGAATCTCGGCGTTTGACACGAAGGATCCAACGTCTGCAGAACCAGAACTTCGAGAAGCAGCCTCGACCCACGCAAGAAGGAGGCTAGAATCACTCACACTTGATAGCGGGCGTGGCAAACTGGATGGATTGAGAATTGGGATACCCCAGGTACGCTTTAGGCGCCCTCGTGTTCGGGTCCTGTCCGGGCGACTAACACTATCCCGACCACTCAGGAATTCTTCCCTTCCGAACTTTCGCCGGCCGTTCTCGATATCTTCCGCGGCGTCCTCCAATCGCTACAAGCCCGCGGCGCTACACTTGTCCCCGTATCCCTCCCATCTTCCTCATACGCGCTGAGCGCGTACTATGTCCTCGCCTCTGCAGAAGCAAGCAGCAACATGGCACGCTACGACGGGATCCAATATGGTGAGGCACTTTTGCTGGATTTAGCGCTCCTTACTAACCTTCTGATCAGGCAAACGCATACCCACGAACTCGTTAGCTGATCTGAGGAACGTAGCAAGTGTGTACGCCCAGGGGAGAAGTGCGGGCTTTGGGCCTGAAGTGCAGAGGAGGATTTTGTTGGGGACATACGCTTTGACGTCAGAGTGCGTGTTGGCTGCATTCAGCTTAGTCTGTGCCACTAACGTTTTCCTCCTTCTTTCGGACTTAGTGCGTTTGACAATTATTTTTTGCAAGCCCAACGCGTGCGCCAGCTGGTGAAAGACGACTTTGACGCGGTGTTCTCGATTCCTAACGTTCGCAACGCCGTGGAAGAGTCTGAAGAGGGCTTGGAAGAGCCTGCCAGCAAAGTGGACGTGTTGCTGCACCCGTCGGCGATTGGGTCTGCACCGCCGTTGTCGCTAGACTCGTCCAAGTCGCCCCTGGACAGCTATGTCCAGGATCTGTTGACGGTTCCAGCGTCGCTGGCGGGCGTTCCGGCGCTAAGCGTGCCTTGTCCGACCATGTCGACGTTGTTGCAACGGGAAGCAGAGCAGGGACATGACGGATGGCCGGTCGGTGTCAGCGTTATCGGGCAGTGGGGGTCGGACGAACTTGTGCTCGCTGTAGGACAGGCTGTAGCTGAGGGAAGGCGTACTACATGAGGCGGGCGCCACTGTCTTTCGACGCGAGCATAGGCCCAGAGACACGCCGGATCCTCCCATGCGCCTCTCAACAGTGGAGGAGCACATGCGCCGTTGAACTGCAAGTGCGCATAGGAGGACCCTGTCCGTATCTGCCACAAGTGCCACAAATCTTCCGTTGATGGTTCTCGAGATGGCTTACGTTAATTGATATTCGGCCGGTGCAAATAGAGTTGGGCGTTTTGGGCAAAGATCCTTGGGATGAGAAGGCGTCATGCGGGCGGCCACGAGTATGAAGAAGCCTCCGGACGCTTTCGCGACATACGAGCACCGTACGGTCGGTGAATGAAGGAAGCAAATTGGGTTCGAGGGTGGCCTTTGCAAAGGAAATCGAGGGTATGTTTTGAGGAAGTGAGAGGGGCAAAACCATGACATACCCCAGCCACGTGTTGTCATCGCCCCATTGGGGTAATGAGATCTCGATCGTGTGATCGCCAGCGAGTCCGAAAATTCGAAGAAAAGATGGGGACGAGATCTCGATTCGCACGGATTTGGACGGCAAGTTCTGGATGTGTCGTCGGTCACCACCGTCGTTCTGCCTTTTTCCTTCCTTGCCTCCTTCTTTCACCCACAATCAACCAACCGCCCCCACTGCCCCAGGGCCCACCGCAGCACGCACGGGCCATACAAACCAACGCGCATCGCCGACTCGTTTGGCGCCCTTGTTGGAGACGGTGCAGGAGCGGGCACTTTGAGCAACTCTGGTGAGCGATCCCATTGTGTATCGGGGCTGGGTGCACATCGTGTTCGGTGCGGGTGCTTCTGCGCTTTGGCGCTGAGGGGAGGGATCTGCGGTCGCCTGTGCGAGCCAGCCAGCCCTGCACTCTGGCATAACTGACCTTTGTCTGCAGCGCCGATTCACTTAACAAAGTCACTAACCTTGCAAGCATCATTGGCGACGGATCCCTGCGCATCAAGGCAACGCGACACTCAGGAGCAGGGCGGTAACGGCATCAATAACACCTGATTTCCCATTCTAGGATGAACGTAGCAGCACTATTGCAGGAGAGCCCCTCGGAGGATCCGGCGACGCGGAGGGCGCGGTCGGGGAGCAATGCAGGAGGGAGTAGCACGACGGGGAACAATGCAGGAGGGAGTACCACGACGGGGAACAGTGCAGGAGGGAGTAACACGGCGGGGAATAGTGCAAGCTGGATGGATGAGGAACCGGAGGACCGCGAGGACCCCAGGTTCTTGGCCATGGCGTGGGGGATGATGAGAAACGAAGAGAGGGCGAGGGGAGAAAGGAGGATGCGGGGTATTCCCTCTCCCCCACCAACGTGGACGAACGCCCCCGACAGAGACGCCTGGGCCGCTTCTCAGCGACGAGAGCGAGCCTCATCGACGTCCGCACCGTCGAGCAGCAGCAACGCGCAGCTTCGAAGCCTGGTCCATTCCCCGATTGATGCGCGACAAGAGAGCGGTTATCGCAGCGGACCCCCTCCCCCCACACACGCCTCGCCCTCGGGATCGCACATGCTGCATCGCGGGCCACCACTATCACCTATCATGTCCAAGGATCCGAAAATTACGACCACGAGTCCGGGGTCAGGACGCCTCGGGGCTACGCAGGGATTTGGTGGGCCTCATGGCCACCCTTCACATGCTTCACCCGCAATGGCTTCGCTCCGACCTAACCCAGCCGCCAATACGGGCGCCAACAGTGGGCACGGTGGCGGTGACCCGGCCGCGGGATGGCCCGGCCCCGGCTACGGACCGCCGGAGAGAGAGCGACGCGGGTCGGCATCGTCCGGCATCGGCGCCGGAGGGCTTTTGCGTTCCAGTGAGTCGTCGAATTTGTACCATCATCATCAACCACAGCGCCAACCTCGACTTTCTCGTGCACAGACCAGCAGCTTTCACAGCATCCGGGACTCTCACCGTCGCCGGCGTACGAGAAGGACTATCACCAGGCTCAGCAGCACCAGCAGCAGCAAGGAGCACGCAGAAAAACCGTGTCTGGGAGTGGGGTGTTGGGTGCAGGGTCAGCGGCGAACACCAGCAATAGCATGCCCCCACCGTCTCAGTTAGTTGGGCCTGGTACGGGTACACCGCCTGGTGAGTGTTCAGTCTGTTTTCGTGCCCATGAGTTGTGTATGCTTGAGGCGCCTTTTTTCTGTGACGGGATTGCTAGCCTGCTCACCCATTCTTCATGTCTATGCATCGGGATGTCATACTCATACGTGTCTTCGCGCTTAGACGATCTTCCACCATTATCGCACAAGTCATCCAGTATGGCACCTCCAATGTCACATTCAAGCGCGCTTCCACCCCCCATGCACGGTCCTCCTCCACCCCCACAACACCAACATGCAATGTCGTCCAGCTCTTTCATGGAACGCGAACGCGACATACTACTCAACAGAGAACGCGGCGACCAGCGCGATCACCCTATGGACCACCTTCGACCATCATCATCATCGACCTCGGCTGGCCCACCCCCGGCTGGACCTAACCCTAACAGCACTTCAAACACCCCGCGTCAACATCATTCCCAGGTCCAATCGCATCACCCTTCACATTCCGTGCCGCCTCCGTCCTCGTCTGCACCGAGAGGCGGACCCCAATCCAGCTATTCACAACCCGGCAGTGGACGCGTGACGCCCCTGAACGACATGGAGAGGGACAGGGAACGCGAGCGAATGATATACAACCGAGAGCGAGAGCACCGCGAGCGGGCGCTTTCCTCGGCGTCTGCGTCCGGTGTCGCACCCTCACCTATCACCTCCCCTCGGGGCGTGGCCTACGGGCCTCCACCGCCGCCTGGACACCATTCTTCGCACTCAACGGGTGGCCTCCCTCCGTCGGGACCAGGTCAGGCTACGAGTCCCCCTGGCACCGCGAGAGGTGGCGGACCGGCCCATCCTGCTTCGAGTTCGGCTCATGCACCACCTCCGAATCCCTATGCCGCCGCCTCTGGAAGTTATGGATCGTACGGGCCTCCGCCACCGCCGCCGTCTGGCTCGTCTCAGGGTCCCCACGGGCATTCCCTTGTGCACGGACCGCCTCTTCCACCCCCGCCTTCTTCTGGATCGTCTGCGCAAGGTCCTCCGCCACCGTCGGGCAGCTCTTCGATCTCTGCGAGAGAACGCGAGCGTGAACGTGAACGCGAAAGAGAGCGCGAGCTGCGGGATAGGAACTTTGAGAGGCTGGCTAGGGATAGGGAGAGAGAGCAGAGGGAGCGCGAGTTCTCGGAGGGCCAGTATCGGCGCGAACGGGATAGGGATAGGGAGATCCGGGAGATGCGTGAACGTGATTTTAGGGAGCGCGAGATTCGGGAGCGGGAGATCATTCGGGAGAGGGAGCTTCGAGAGCGGGAGAGGGAGAGGGATGTTCTTATGCGGGATGCGAGGGTTGAGGCTAGGGAGCCCCTTGTTGGGGGCCCTGGACGGTCGGAGGTGCCCCCGCGAGTCGATCCGAGGGATATTCGGGATGTGAGGGGGGATCCGAGGGAGATGAGGCCTGATCCGCGCGATATTAGGCCTGACCCACGAGGGGATCTTTATGCGAGGGACAGGGAGAGGGAGGTGAGGGTGGAGAGGGACCCTCGTGAGCGAGAGCGGGGGCCGAGGGAGCGTGATAGGGATGTGCATGAGCGGGACTGGCCGGCGTGGGAGAGGGCGGAGGCGGAGAGGAAGGAGCGGATCCAGTGGGAGAGGGACCAGGAGCATCGGGAGAGGGAGAAGAGGGAACGGGATCAAAGAGATGCTGTTTTGAGAGAAAGGGATTTGAAAGAGCGCGAGCAGCGCGATAGAGAGCGTGACAGAGAACGGGAGAGGGAGCGGGAGCAGATGCAGATTTTGAGGGAGAGGGAGAGAGAAAGGGAACTTAGGGAGAAGGAGAGGGAGCTGCAGATGAGGGAGAGGGAGAGGGAGAACCGGGAGCACAGGGAGCGGGAACCGGTAGTTGATGTGAGGGACGGTGGAGGGTCGAGGGAGAGGAACCCGCCTGTTATCATTGGACCTGGTGTGCCTCCAGCATCCTCATCATCCGGTGCCCCTCGCGATTCTCGCCCTGGTTCGTCATCGCAAACCGCGGGTCCCGCTGGGCCGTTACCTCCCCAGAGTCACCATCAGGGCAGGTTCAACACGGCGTTCATTTCGAACTTTGTGGCGCCTGGTGAACGGGGGTCCAGGGCCAACTCAAGAGTGGGTTCCCCGAACCCGTCTCTGATGGGCTCGCATATGGGGACTATCAATATGAACGTGGGTGGATCGATGTCCACTATTGGACCTGGTGTTCCTGGTAAGCAATTCTTAGCTTCAGGTGTTCTATTGACAGGCGCTTAATTTTGTTTTTATAGGCCCCGCAGGAAGCTCGGTCGGTGGTATGCACGTCATCCCGGGGGGTATGCTCGGAGGAAGCTTGCCCTCGGGTGAGAAAGGTCGTGCAGGCGCACCATCTTCGGTTCCTGCCGATCGACGAGAAAGAGAAGGCGTCCGTGAAGTGAGAGACTCCAAGGAGGGCATCCGGGATCGCGAGAGGGATGCAAGAGAGCGCGAGCGCGAAGCAAAGAAGTCTGGGCAGCTGCCGTCAATGGTCCCGTCGTCGTCTTCGAGGGTGCCTGGGGTGTCGCCGAAGGACCAGACGTCGCAACCACCTGTGCGGGATGGCCGTGAGCGGGAGAGAGAAAGGGAGAGGGAGCGTGAGAATTACGCTGCGGCGATTGCCGGGGGTGTTCCTAGTGGGCCGCCCCCTTCGAGTGGGGGCAGGCGGTCTGGGGATGCGCAAGAACCAGGATCGCACGGACATTCCAGGCACCCCTCGCTGTCGTCTTCTCAGCAGCAACACCAGCGTGAACGGGAGAGGGATAGGGATAGGGAGCGCGAGACGAGGCGCCATCAGGCTTCAGGATCATACCCGCATCAGTACCAGGACGAAATCCATATACCCCGAGACCGCGAACGCGAGCGTGCAGACCGAGAGAGGGAGCGGGAGCACGCCATCAATGCTCAACAGCTGCCCCCGCCTGGCAGAGACAGTGGTGGCGATGTGGAGATGGGGTACGGCGGATACCCTGGAATGGTTCCATCTCAGCACGCAATGGGACCGCCGCCTCCGCCTGGGTGGCACGAGGGCCCCGGGGGTCCTATCCCAATGGACATGGGGTACCATCCGGGCGCCCCCCCGCACCACATGCACCACCAGCATCCTCAGAGTCAAGGTTACATTGGGTACCACCCGCAGGGCCCTTATCCTCCTGGAGCGCAGCCACCGCTGGGATACGGCCCCCCGCCTCCGCCAGGCCAAGTCGGCTATGGACACCCCCACCCTCAACAACAACCGTACCCATATGACGAGAGAGGTATGCCGGCGCCTGTGGACGTCAACGGGATGCACCACGGCCAAAATGGCGTCGTCGTTCTGGCGCCGAATGGGGTGATGCATCCCGGCCACGCTATGCCTCCTGGGCCCCATGCGCAACAGCAGGGGCAGCAGATTCATCCGCAGCAGCACATGTACAACGTCGCCCCGCCGGGGTATATGCAGGTGTCGGGCTCGCACTCGAGTGGATCTGGGTCGTCGGGGATGCCGCTTGGGTCGGTCGGTGGGGACAGCGTAGGCGCTGTCAGTGCCCTCCGGCTGCCTGTGTCGACGCTGACGCTGACGGCGACGTCGCCGCTGGAGGCGCCTGAGGAGCAGTTGGATGTTGTGAGGGAGGAGGGAGCCGCGGCGCTGTTGAGTGTGGAGAGGGAGATGGAGTATGAGCGTAAGCCGGAGGTGCGGGCGAAGACGAGTGTGAGTCTTGGGACGTTTGTGTATCCGGACGTGCCGTTCCCGTATAAGTTCGACCTTGGGGGCGGGATGGTTCCGCAGAGTGAGAGGAGTGTGGTTGAACAGGAGGCGCCGGTGAAGAAGGTTGTGGAGAAGAAGGACGTTGTGGAGAAGAAGGCGGAGAAAGAGGGTGAGAAGGAGAGTGAGAAGGAGGTGGAGAAAGAGAAGGAGGACGCGGTGGAGGAGGGCGAGATTGCTGAGCCTGTTGAGAAGGAGGTGGAGAAGGAAAAGGAGAAAGAGGTAGTGGTGAAAGACGAGCCAAGTGTGAAGAGCGGCAGCAACAAGATCTCGTCCCTCATCGACCTCGTCGAGGCCAAAGAGAAGTCGCCGACGCCCATCTTCGATACACGGGCTGCGTTGGAGAAGGGCTTGGACGCTGAGACGCAAGTTGCACCGGTTGAAGTCGACATTGAGACGAGGGTTACCGTTATCATTCCTCATGGACATCTGCCATCCGAGAAACCCAGAAGGCCCAAGATCTGGGGTGGGGGTGTGGTGGCCCCCCAGCCTGGTGCGCCGACAGCGAATGGAGCACCGCCAAAGGCTGGTCCGAGCCTCAATGCTGCTGGCAAGCAGTCGGGGCCAAAGTTGGTCAAGAACAACGTATTGGTCAATCTTTTACCTCCCCCGCCCTCAGCGACATCTGCTGCCGATGCATCGAAAGGTGCTGAAGCTGATGCGGAGAAGAGTGCCTCAAGCCCTTCAACTGCGACAGGCCCATCTACTTCCAAGGACAAGACAACAAAGGAAGACACCCGGGCTCGTCAGGCGAAAGACAGAGAATCTCGTCTGGCCTACCTCGGAACGCTGGAAGATGCTGGGCAGACCGTGCTCAAGAAATACGCCCCTCGTCGTATCTACACCGATGATTCTGACCTTGCTCTCTGCGCCATTCACTCGGGTTGGGTCAGCTGGGAAGGTGTGAGACGCGCAAAGGAACAGTGCCGCGACTTGCGCGTTGAGGTCCGGGTCATGAGGGTTGCCAAACCCGGCTCGGCCGGATTGTGGAGTGGACGAGAGTTTGGGAAGACCGTTGAAGTGTATGCGGTGCCTGGCAGGGACGCGAAGGCTAATGCTGCGGGTCGGGAGAGGAAGGAGGAGATTGTTACGCGTTTCGTTGGGGGGCTTGGAGAGAGATGTTGGTCAGAGAAGGGGCGACATGGGTGGGTTGACATTGGTGAAGCAAGCACTGTGGTCAAGGAGGGCGAGGAGGTCGTGGAGAGCCCTTTGAACGATGGACGAGCGTTGATGAGTGCTGCCTGGGGGACTGGCCATGATGGCGCCGCTATCGAAGTGTTATCAGCCGGCTTCGTTGAGGTATGTTGGAGTCGTTCAACCCAGGGTCTATGTACTTACACCATTCACCTTTTGCAGCGCGGAACGTCGAGGAGTGGACCGGGTCTTGGCAGACGGAATCGTGCGCAGCGCATGATGGAATACGCAGAGAGGAGAATGGCCGTGTTGGGCCCCGCTCCTCAGCCACACCCTCTGATTTCAACTCTCGGAAAGGGCAATATCAATCCTCGCGTCGTGTCAGCACTAACTGCAAGCCCGTGGAACTTCACGACGACACGGCTGGCCGGGCGCAAGCGGAGACGCGGGTATGGATGTGTCAACCCTCATCCACCTATCAACGCTCGGCTGCCCAATGCCACTCTCCTCGATGCCATCTCCGAACTTGACGAGATCGATCAGGAGAAGGACGGTCGCTCTGCTAAGCGGCGGCGCACTGGGGCGCTTAGTGAAACTGTTCGCCTGCCCGGGAAGACATGGGAAGACTGGAGAGAAGACGCTCTAATGAATCTCAAGACGGTGGTGTTCGCCACCCATACGGCTCCTTCCCCCGCTGCTGCTGATGATTCGTATCCTACTTCACCCACCTCTCCTGCAGGGGTGAATCCGATCGCGGCTGGAATGGTGAATACGGATGGGGGAAAGAAGGAAACTGTCATTGGAGATGCAGTCCGTGTTGGGTAAGTTTTACCATCCATCCACGTATCTTGAAAAATCCGAGCTAATGAACATAATCCCTCAGCTACAAGTATGACCGACATATCCTCAAGCAGATGCTCTTCCCTATGAAGCCCACACCATCATCGTCTTCTCGGTCTTTGAAGACCTCACACACTCAACCGTCCTCGTCCACCAAGGTTGACAAGGAGACCGCTCAAATCTCGTACTTCCTCGGGACGATACCCCGGCGCCAAGTCATCTTGGAGACTGCGACGAAAGAGCGATACTTGTTGACGCCAAAGCGAGCGGATGGTGAACCCAATGTGGCCGTTACCGACGCTCGCAAGGTTCTTTGGGCGTATGATATTTCCCTCATCCTGGAGCAAGAGGTCATCGTGGAGGATGTGAAGGACGACCCAGTGACCTCTGTTTTGGAAGATCTCGAAGTGCCTACGGAACCTGAAGCTGCACTATCTACTGAAGCGAGTGAAGCTGCCAATCCCGACGAACAGGTTCCAAGGAGCGACGAAGGGAAGGCGGATGACAAGAAAGCCGAGAGCAACACCGGGACGGAAGAGAAGGAGGAAGGAGAGCTGGAGGGTATCGAGCTTGGAGAAGTACCCGAGGTGGTGGAGCCCCCTCAGTCGACTGAGGACAAAGATGGAGACGTTGAGATGGGAGATGGCGACAAGGAGCCTGGAGAACTGAACGAGGACGAAGGCACGGATCAAGAGAAGCAGGCGGAGTCATCGCCACTTTCCCAGGCCCCACTTACCCCTATCGTTGCTCCTCCTTCACTCAAACTCGACACTGTCAATCTTGCGCCTTCACGGAGCATCTCCCGTGTCCAGTCCAAGTTCAACTCTCCCGTCACCTTCGCTGATTCAGCAGTCGGGTCGGCAGCTGGCGGTGACGTCTCGATGGACGCTGCAGACGAAGAAGTCGGAGATGATTCTTTCGTGACGCTTATTCGCGGGGAGGATGAAGACGGCAACGAACAAAGTGTGCATTACCCTGTGCAGATGCTGCAGCGGCATGTGACGGTGGGGATGATGAGGTTTGAAAATGAGGGTATCTATGTGAAGGAGGCATCGTTCGTTGGGCCTACTGTGCCTCCGTCACCTGTGGAAAATGAAGATGGGGAGATGATGGATGTAGTACCACCTCCTGGGCCGGGAGGGCAGCCTACGGAGTGGAGGATGCAGGTGGTCAGTTGGAAGTGGGCTGGTCAGGCATGGATCGATTATTAGTTTTTTTTTCTCTTCTTTTTCCGCTCATTTAGACTACCTCCTGCTTGCGTATCGACATCATTTTTCTGAACCTTGTAGCTATATATTTCTCTTCTTGCTCTAGTTATTGCTTGTGTATTTTACTCTCGATATCTTCACTGATGATTTCATTCCAATTCTGCATGCGGTAATGGATGAGCGCTAGCACTTGAATTTCCGACCTGTCGGGCGCCTAAGTGAGAGATTTGTCCTCTTCCCGGGAAGGCCGGTCGAAGCCGAGTGAAGACCAGTCGGAAGTGAGGGTGGTTGCGTCGTGCAGTGGGACGACGTATTTCCCGCTTGCATCCATGAGGTTCACGACGCTAAGAGTCGTGCCTGTGAGGTACCAGTTGCCGATGTAAAAGCCCTAAATGATGGAAACTCGTAAATGCTCATGGCTATTCGAACGCAAGGCTGAGATTGTCACCTTCATACGGAGTGTTGGCTTGAGTATCGGTATCACTGCCTTTGGACTGTACTCCTCGTTCGCCAACAGGGAGAGGACTTGTCCATTCGGGTAGAACCGCCTTCAGACATATTATGATCAGGAGAGGGGAATCAAATGAACGTCCTCCTTTCTAACCGAGTCTGAGGGCGATCTTTACGAGCTAATTCTGGAGGGAGGTGGTGCCAAAGACAGTCTAACCTGCCCATTTTATCTGGTCGGCCCGCCTGCGTCGCAATCCTGAGGTCATTGCTCATCGGTGTCGAAGGTGCCCCCAGCCCCGATTACAAGTAGGCGAGCTCCTGTTCCAGTTCAGCCCCTTGACCAGGATCTATAAAGGGTGGTCCTGTTTGCCCAATATTCCCCAGGGCATCGCTCGCCCTCTTCCACTCTTCGACCTTAAACGGGTACCAAGGACGGGTATCAGAGGCTGCTTTGGAGGTTCCACGATACTCCTTGCTAGTCCCCCTGTCCCCATGGCTTTGCAGGATGCGGGTGCCTTGCGCCCCCCTGCATTCAACTCGCCAGTGGTGTCCGTCAGAAGGAGTCCAGGCCTCCTATACCTCAACCCACTCCTGACACAAGCAACCAAGGGGTAGCGCTCCTACCCGGTACGTTTTCGCCTGTCTCCCTCAGCTTGATTCTCGATGCTGACTTTTATTCACAGTCGGGTTTAAGTTTGAGGTTTCCTCGCTTGCCCGTGTCCGTCTATCAATCTACTTGATAGCAATGTCTATCAAGTAAGCTCTCCTCCTTTCTCCCTTGCCCCCGAGACTCATCCATGCCCTCTTTCAGTGGAGTCTGGTTGAGGATGGTCCGTCTTTCGGTAAGCGCCCGTCCGTCCCTCCTGCAATTGAGCCCGAAACTGATCCTGCTCTCTCAGTCGAGAAAGGCGCGCCTAGAGGCTTGGTACGTAATACTTCTGGCGGCTTTGGGAGCGGTGCGGCGTTCCAACTGGGGCGTCGCGTCAAGGTGCTCGTCGGTATGCGGCGGGAGAGGGTTCTTGGGGCGACGGGTCCCGATGAAGTTTCTCTCCTCCTCGACATATCGAGTCAGTCACCGCATTTATACCCGCGGGGCGAGGTGAGCTTCCTCTTTCCTGACCTCTTTCTCGACGAGCGTACTGACGGGTTCTTGAATGTCCGCCCATTAGGGCGCTTTACAGCGTGGCTCGTCTCGCCTTGTCTGCGATGGATGGAGAGGGTTCTTGTTGTGGATGCATTCTTTCTTTCTCGACTCGCGAGTGGCCAAGGCCTCGGCAAGCGGTTCTTGTCTTCTCGTTTCGGGGATGCGATACCCGGCAGTCCACCGACATATATACCTACCCTCAATTATGCTTTCCCTTTTCTGTACCCCTATGCCCCCTTTCCTTTTTCCCCCTCATGTAGTGACTCGGTATTCCTGTATGTGCGCTCGTTCAAGCTGCCAATGCAAGCTACTGGTTTCTCACATCTTCAGCACGAGAAGACGGTGTTGAGGGGGATTGGAAGATTAAGCACGCAATGGTGCAGCATTCGATCAAATCTCGAGAGCCTTCCGGAAATCCTTCTGAAGACACTGTAACTCGAATAGCATCGAACCCACGCCACGCCTACCAACCCAGGGCTATCCTCGAGCACCAATCACCCCACAGCGCACCCAACCTCGACTCGTGGCGGGCGCGGAGGGCACAGTCACCATAGCGGCCAGAATAACGCAGCAGCCCCCGAGCAGATCCGCTACGTCTTCGACATGTCTTTGCAGTTGAAGAGTAAGCCGCTTGGGCGGTGGAATAAGCTGGATATGGAGACATATGATTCGGTCAATTTGGAGACGGGGGAAGTTCATCCTTTCCCGCTGAAGCACGAGAGGCCATTCTGGTTCTCGAAGGTGCGGTCGTATGCGTATGCGTAAAGTAGCACTCAATCTCGACGCGTTTGGATATCTTTAAATGGGCGCTGACAGAAATGAAGGCGCCTCGATCGAGCTTGGATGTAAAGCAGGGTCAGCCAGGCTGACTAGCAGAGGCAACTGAAGCTTCTTCTCCCCAACCGAGGTGAGCTCTGCGTTCTCGGTCGTGGGCTGTATTATTCCGTTCAGCTCCCAGATGGTATGTTTCCCCGATGGTGCAAAGCAGAACGACTGCAGTAAAACGCTTAAGACGACCTCTAATAAGCGTCAAGGAACCAGCTTATCAATATGGTATGCGATGTGACGGGCTGACTACCGGAAAAACTCACTCATCTCCAGTTCTGCGAATTTGAAGCCAATGCAAGCACGCCCACCTCCTATGAATGTCATCCTACAATCATGTCCAAAGGGCGTCAGTCTCAATCGACGGGAGGATTAATGTCTGCCCACATGTGAGAGTAGACGCCTGGAACGCGTGCCTTTGCTACTGTTTCGGGGAGAGGTGTGAACCACCTCTTCGGTTTCCACTCTGCAG
Source organism: Ephemerocybe angulata (assembly GCA_013368325.1). NCBI lineage: Eukaryota > Fungi > Basidiomycota > Agaricomycetes > Agaricales > Psathyrellaceae > Ephemerocybe > Ephemerocybe angulata. The sequence continues at coordinate 67,665 of JAACJK010000178.1, forward strand.
CATCGGGCCCCCATATCTTTGGGTCGCGATTGCAGTGCATGATTGGTACCAGTACTTTCGTACCCTTTGGAATAAAAATCTCCGAAGTCATCCCCCCGCCGACTGTGGGGACAGGCTCAGATAATGTGAGAACAATATCACTGCGGACGCTATTCTCTCGTCAAAATGTACCCCTTCAAATGGTCGATATTGGGCAACTCACTGTCTCGCGAGTAGAGGAATCGGCGGCCAACTGCACGTACCAAATGGGTCAGTGTTGGGGTTTTGAAATTGGGATAGCTTATTGCGGCGTACACTCTCAGGGTCTCCCTGCATACTGCGTCCAGTAGAGGTAAGGCCATCAAGGTATCGTAGTCCAGGTCACCCCCCTTCTCGTTGTGTGCGTTGCATATTTCTTGGCGAAGCTCGTCCTGCACCTCTCGTTCATCGCTCAAAACTTGCAGAATACGAGCCAGTGCGTTGGAAGTCGTATCCATCCCCGCAAAGCTAAGAGTCCTGTTAACAGCTGTGTTAGCACTACGACTTGGTAATGAGAAGTGGAGCAACTGCTTACGATATTTGTGCCAAGAGCTCACTCTCGGGAAGTCGATCTTCCTCTGAGGCAGCTTCGTTTGCCTTCACTGATAAATGCACGAAGTATCAGATAACCAGATGATACCTCGCTTCCCTATGACTATCCTCACACAAGGTGCTCATAATATCTTTGCCTCCCCCAATCCTCTTGGACACGTCTTGTCCGTCCTCGAGCGAGCGCTTCGTCGCAGCAAGAATCTCCATTGATGTGTTGTGCATCACGTCGGCCATGTCTCTGAGTTCGTGTAGCGCCTTCCAAGGCAAGGCGTCGACTATAGCCCGCTGGAAACGTGCCGATCCGATTTTGTGTACGTATGGAAGGATCAGGAGTCGGGCGACCAGAATCCCTCCAGTTTTGATCGCACGGCTATGGGGGAAAATCAATCGTCGATGTTAGAGCTGGGGAAGAGTAGGGAAGAGTAGGGATATAAGTACACCAAGTTCTTGATCGCCAGTCCGAAGGGGTGATGGACCGCATCAGGTTCGAGCGTGTCGAATGTATATCCAAAACCACTTTGGCCGATGAGCTCCAGGGCAGTGCGAGTCATCCAAGAAAGCATGTCGATCTGCGATTGCAACCAATTTAGAACGATTCAACGAAATATCTCATCGGCAGTTAATTCACCTCAACAAGCCCCCCTTGGGCTTCATCGACGAGCGACAACATTGAAGTTTGAAGCTATCGTCGCCAGTTATATTAGCGAGGAAAGTCATTTGCAAGTTAGATATGGGCAATACCTTGTGGACCACTCCGTAGAATATTGGAGCTGGTATAAAGCATGTATTAGCGCTTGATGCCAGTTGCCAAATGGCCATGTTGAGAGGACATACTCATATCTCGTAGATGGGCGATTGAGAAAACTGGATTCAATAATTTCCTTTGCTTGCGATGGTGCTCTCCTGCGAGCAACCCATGAGTTCAACAGGAACAGCATTGGTACCCGGATAGAAGAACCAATACCTAAGGTAGAGAGTAGCCCCATGCCAAACAAGCGGCTGTTGGCCCTACAACGTCGAGGTAAGCGCATGGCTTGATTGTAGAACTTCTTTCGGTCACAGACAATATGAACTCTTCGGTTTCTTCAAAAACATACTGATCCTAGGGACGGCTTAGGTCACTATAAAATACCCTTTGAAGCCAGGAGACCCACCTTGACAAAGATGTGGTGGAGGGCTTTCGGGTCATAGAGGTATAACAAGCGCCCCTTCACCAAAATTGAATATAGATCTCTGGTGATCCCGATGTACAATCCCAGTTCGTAGGCGACTCACCCTTAAAAACCCGTGAAGGCTAGCAATTCTTCCATCTATATGGGCGCTGTCCCTCAGCACGCATATCCTTGGAGTGTTGGTAAGAGTATGCTTTACGTACATTTCTTCGCCAGAGCGACATGGATATCCCAGGAGTCCTTGTTCAAGACAGTCAAAAGGTTACCTGCTGGCGTCAGGCAACCAACTAAGCATCGGAGGGGGGACATGTCGCTTACCAGTGAGCCAAGAGTCCTTGGGAGGGCCAGGAATATGGGCAAAAGGATCCTTGGCGCCTAGTTTCTTTACTACAATCCACCCAACAGTCCATGTTCCTGCTAGGAGAGCAAAAGTCGAGAGGATGGTGTGCGTCATGAACGGTTCTGGGGAGCTGGGGCCCTTCTCTTATTAGGCGCATACATGTATAACTCAGCTCATTCTTTCTCGTCCCACAGTCCGCAAGTCGCTAGAAGCTGATCGGCTTCGGGGTTGGGAAGACGATCATTTGCTCGGTCAGGGTGGCGCACCTGAGGTTGTCGACAGTACCACCGATGGTAGCAAGGTTTCCTTTCTCCAGACCGCCATCGCTTCTCCGATTTACGGCTTCAAATTGCCCTTTCTCAGTCTGGGACTGGCACAACACGTTTCGGCTCACGGGAACGCATGTCCCCGGGCAGAGTGCCGGGAGCAGGTGGCTTGCAGCAGGTAAAACAGGATCATAGGTTGGTATCGTCGCTAGTTCAGAATAAAATGAATACTCACAGTTGCTCAACCAGCTGCCAACATCCAAGGCTGTGAGGCAACCAGACGCTGGGCGCATCAGTAAACACAAGGGGGCTTATACAAAGTACCCAGGCTCCAGGATGTCTAAATCATTACATGAGTAGTGGTCGAGTATTATACATGTAAGTAGTATATTCTAATCCAAAAAGATCTTTCCGCGAACGTCAATCCCACCTACCCACTCATCCTCAACTTCTCGATATACTCATCATCACCCTCCCCATCCACAGCAACCATATCCATATGGTTCTGCTCCAACGCAGGCAGATAGTACTGCATCTTCCACATATCCCCCAGACGCAAACTGCACTGGTCAAATGCCAGACCCACCACAGGCAACTTGCGCGGTAAAGCAGCACCCTCAGGACGCGGGGAGCCTAAGGACTCCGGTTGGAGGAGCTTCATCGGGACTTTGGGGTGACGCGCGGAGAAGTGCGTTAGGAGGATTTTATCGGCGCACATCCTAAAGGGCGAGAAGGAGCAACACGTCAGTTTTAGTTGAAATAGGACCAGAAAGGGAGGAGCGCATACCGTCGTCCGATATCCATCGCTTCTCCAAATGTGCTGTGTCGCTTCGCCCTTGCCATATCGGCTTGGTCGTCCGCCATCGTCGCTTCGTGAATGAGGAGGGTAACGCCCTTGGCCGCTCGAACCAGATTATCCGTCGGTTCAGTATCGCCCGAGAATCTACAACAGACATCAGCCAAAACCCCCAAAAAAAGTGAAAGACAAGCCAGGACAAGACTTACGCAACGCTCCATCCGTCCCGATGCCACAGCACAAGCCCATAACATTTCGTCCCATGCATCATATCGACCGTGGCTATCTTACTCAGACCTAGCGCTTGGCGCAACGCCGCCGCGTTCTTGATCGACCTGTCCACATCCAGCCAGGCGTCCTTGTATTCATCGTATACGGCCCACAAGCCGTTCTCCGCCAGCACTCCCGGGCGTTTCCAGTGCAGGGCTTCACTCAGAATCGGGATAACTCCGTTCCCCGTGTCTGGCATTGGATCACTGTGAGACGTTTCCTGGATACCAAGGTCCTCCAGAAGTTGGTGGTCCCGCATGGCGATATGGATGTTCGAATTCGAGACAAAGTATAGCGGATGCTGTGGCGGGGGGTCAAGCTGGATGATGGGAGGTAACTTATTGTGAGCGGCACAGTGAAGAGTTTGAAAGTAAGAAAGCGCACCTGTTGTCGCTTCCGCAGCAACATCGCAACGCCCATGAGATGGTCAGCATGCGCATGGCTCACAAACAGACATTTCGTGTCCCTCAGCACATCATCGACTCCGTCTTCGCCGAACTGCCTTGCAAGCTGGAAATAGGTTCCCTCCCCAGCGTCCAGAAGCACGTTCCCCCACTCGGGTATCTGGAGAAGCGTCGAAGAGACTAAGTACCCGACGACCATAATTAGCACGAAGTTATCTGATCTAACCGACGCCCACTAAACCGCACCTGTTCTGTACTGCCCAGGAATCGCACTTCCCGTGCCCAAAGGGACGACAACGACGTCATCCCCAGGCTTCTTCTCAACGCCCTCCATACTTTTCTTCACCTCCTCGACCATCTGACGCGCCTCCTCGAACTTCTGGGCACTCTCCTTCGATAGATCCACTGGAATGGAGCCGTCGCTTTTCTGCCGCTTGAGGACCGGGTGGAAATAGTCCTTTTCGAGCGCCTGACGGCTTTTGGCGGGCTTACCGGCGGGATGGATGGGCACGACAGTGTTTGTTTCCATGATATAGGTATGTTTAGGGAGGTTAGGGATATCTAGCAGGCAGGGAGAGTGAGAATACGCGATTCAAGAAGGGAGCGAAGGTGCACCGACCGGATAGTTTGCGGTGAGGCTCCATACGGTATTGGGGCAGAGGAAACATGGCGTCATCCAGTTTGTTCAGACGCAGTTGGTTCGCGGCTGCACTGGTGAAGGTGACAGGGTTTGGGCAATACTCGCGCGAACTGATGATGTGCTATATAAGCTTGTGTAAGGCTCGAACAACCAAGAACACAGATTAGAACATACCTGAACGTTGTCGCCGAAGTCATGCATGAACTCGACGTATCGAGGGTCATCAAGTACGCCCTTGCCAACCATATGGAAGATCGACTGCACCAACATCTCCTTCTTATCTTCCGGTTTCTGCGATCGCAGCTTGGAAAGAACCGAGTCGTTTTCGTTTTGAAGGGCTTTGAGGAGGTTTGGGATGTACTGCTTCGACGGAACATCCAGAACGATGACAGTGGACCGAGGGCTGGATGGCCCCACGCACTCTTCCGGTTGTACCGTCACAGTACGCGGAACCACTTTTGTTTCTCCATCCTCTCCGGTAACCTTATCGTCCACGGTAAAGGTGATTGATTGACCTCGGGAGAGAACGCCTCTGAGTGGCCCGCGGGGTACACCCAGCGCGACAGCCTTCGCGGCATCGAATTTTCCCCGGATGGAAGGCCCTACGACGACATATGCGAGAGCTTGGTTCAATGCCGAACGCTCTGGCCGCGGTAGCTGACTATACCAGGCCTTTGGTAGGCTGTGTCGAGGTCTGTAGTCATCGTGGACCTGTATCGTCTTCAGCGCAGCTCGCATGAGTCGCGTGGGGTGAAAAACTTACAGGTTCGCCTTCGACGCCTTCCGCCGGTGGTGCTTTGGGCTTCTTGCCTTTGGAACCCAGGGCTCCGGGGAACATGTTGTTTATGATGAACCTGCGCCATGACTCGGCCTGTTCAGCTGAGAGGTCTTGAGTTTTGAAGTCAGGAGAGTCGAACGAAGCTGGCTGAGGGGTAGGGATGATATCCACAGGGTCGCTGGCAACGTTTGAGGCTGATTTTTTCCGCGGACCGTCTGGTGAAGATTCCCGCTTCCTCTTCAACGTGGTATCATTCTCTGAAGAAGTCTCGTTTCCTGGGGTGGGTAGTATGCTGTACGCATACGCCGAGATGAGTTGGTCCTTGAACACGGGAGTAGGGGTGTGATCAGGCGATGGTGCTTCGCTTGAAGGTGGTGGAACTTCGACAGGGATGACGTTGATATTTTGTCTGCCCGAGTTCAGGAGATATCCCAGAGAAAGGTGTACAGGAAACGCACCTGTACGTGAAAAAGCGCGCAGAGGCCAGACGATGCGCCAACCCTCGTGGTCCAACAAGGCTCAAATCGTTCAGCTTGTTGGCATCGGCGAGCGTCATTAACGTGCCTTGGAGTCAAGTCGGAGGTCACTTGTGTAAAGACGTCAGAGATTTGGAACGAACTCACCAGAAATCCCGCCAGCCCGCTCCGTGGTAAGTTGAGTGCAGAATATAGCCTTGACTTTCTTCCTGTTCGTCTGACTGTGACAGAGGGCGCGTACATTGTTTTCCCCAGCATTGAACATGTACTTTGCCTCGTCGAAGCTGATCATCAACGCAGGCTCAGAGTCTGCAGACACGGTGCTCAAAACGGATGCTGTCCATTGCATGGTCTCTTCTCGTTTGGATCCCTTGAGTGCGGAGCGGTGTTTTAGCCTGGATAGAAACGGTCTATAAGTACAGCAGACAGGGTGGCCCGCAAACCGTCCGATTAGAGGGAGCGCCAGTTTGGTGCAGACGAAGGCGCCGGTCAGAAATTGCCACGTGACAACATCGCAGGGCGAATTTGACACAGGCGCTGACTCATCGGCGCTTACTTTCCTCTCAGCCGCCATCATTGATGGCCGCGGCGAACGGGTAAGCCCGTCCTGACCTCACGACCATTTACAAATCGCAATCGTTCTCAACTCTTAACTGCGCACCGACCGTTAGGTCAACGTTAGGTCGCCCCTCCCACTCTCTACAGGGCCCTCGGTTCTATTTTCGCGCTTGCGATGACGAGTTTTGACTGGAAAAAAGCCCTGTGGGTCGCTGCATTCATTGGGAGTGCCATCGCCCATGGTCACCATGATGAACCTTCCGAAGAAGATACCCTGGCCCCAGTCGATACCATTCTCTGGATTCATATGGCATTGCAGGCGGGTGTCTGGGGTGTGCTGTTCCCGATAGGAATGGTTCTGGGACTGTCGAAGAGCAGATGGCACGTTCCTGTGCAGGTATGTCTCATTTTACGGTCATTCTAACTCATTTATAAATGTTTGTAGGCGACTGGCTTCCTGCTCACAATAGGCGGATACATCCTTGGACACTCTCACAAAGGACGCCAATTTCCGCCAGGAGCCCATGGCAAATTCGCCAACATCCTCATTATCCCCATCCTCGCCCAGCTCGTAATTGGGATATACCTCAAGCTGCACATCAACGAGAAGAGTATCCGCCCGTACGTCGTCAAGGTACACAGCGTTATTGGGAAGTCGTACCCCATTCTTGCGTGGACCCAAACGCTCTTTGGTGCCATTGCGTTCCAAGGATATTGTCGTGGAGGGAACCTCGGTGGGCAACTTAATCTATTCTTATCCGAGCGCGAGGTGCTAACCCCATGAAAAGGCCAGTGCCTTGCTCATTATATTATGGGAAGCGGCTTCATTGCATACGCCGTGATAATGTCAATAATATTCTTGGTGGGAGAGAACTGGGTGAGGAGGAGCGGGAAGAGCCCCGAATTTTGGGATTCGTGGTGCGTCTGGTCCTTCACCTTGGGCCTACGCAAGCTCATGTCATTTTTAGCGTCATCACGGCATGGGGAATTGGTTAGACATCCAGAACTTTGTCCCAAAATAACTCTCCGATACTGATATTTCTTCAGTGAACACGTTTACCGAACATCACGGAGGCGCCTGGTCTGTGAAAGACATGCAACACACGTATGTTCTCCAGTCTATCTCTCTTAATCTTCAGATGAACTAACCTGATGTGCTGCCATGCCTCTTTAGTATCCTTGGTGTCTTATGTACGTGTTCTAGTACGACTTACCTTCGCAGCCTCTAACCATTCTATAGGGTGGACTGGTGGTATTCTCGGCATCTTCCTTTCAAGAAACAACCAGCGCAACGTTGTTCCCGCCGTAATGTAGACATCTTCACCCAGACCCGTCCGTAGACGTGGAAGCTCATCCCAGCTTTGACTAGCCTCATCTTGACTGGCTGGGGAATGTCGAGCCATGCACAAGCGCTCCAAATCTCTACAATGGTACGCACTCTTATTCTTTGAAAGCTTTAACACCCGTGCAAATAGAGTCCAACAGGTCCACGGAATGTTCGGAAAGACGCTCATGCTCGCGGGTGCCACCAGGATCGTGGAAGTCGTCTTCTTCGTGCCGCAATATACGCGTCTTGCGGCATCTCCACCGTCTGAAGCGCTCGCCAGCGACAGTGCAAGTGATCATACGCTCCACGAAGGCAGTCAATCCAGTCAAGAGCGATCTCCCAAAACCGCGGCCTCGATCGCTTTCCGCCATACAACTCCCTTCGTGAGTTCGATTCTGTGTACGGCTGGGATTTTCAGATCTTAGATAATTTTCCTAGCTCATGGTGGCGTCTGGGCTGCTTTTCATGTCTGCCACTGACGAAGAGATGCGGTTCATACATGGAAAGGAGATGGACCACGTCACGTACATTCTCATCATGTTCAGGTCAGTCTGTATCAGTCTTTACTTGAATTTCTGCTAATTGGCGCTTCTTTATCCTTAGCACGGCGTTCTTGATATACGCCTTCATCGTTTTCTTGATCAACCTTTGGGCAACGAGTGGCAAGAACGCCCCCTCAGTATCCGGTGTCAAGTTGCCAGCGACTGGTATTGATGGAATGGAATACGAGATGGAAGCGTCAGGACCTGGAACACCGAGGTGGTACGCACGAGTACCTAACGCAGAGCACGATCCTGTTGCGTCGAGGTCAAAGCAGACCGAACCGCTTCATGTCGTGGGCGATGACGATGAGGATGACGACGATCGAGAGACTTTCGCTGCCATGCATTAATTCGCTGAAGTTACGGGGTATTAGAGACTTCTATGTATATCTAGGTGTTGTACAACATCTGTAATTGCTACACCAAGTAGACGCGATTCTAAAGGCGCCTTCAATGGGCGCTTATCAGTTAGCGCTACAAAGTTAGGGGTGTGATGGACCCCCATTTGGGGATCACTGCACAGCGTTGCAACAACGTTTTGGGTAGATCGGGGGCGGGGCATGGACCTCTCTTGTTCTTGGGCCATCAGCGCGACAGGTTTCTACAACCTTGTATCCAACACAACACCATCATGTCCCCAAGGGATGTCGATACCTCGACTTCTACCTACAAGCCCTCAAGCGAAGACCCCCTCTTCGCCGTTCTATCCACCAACGATCCGCCATCGTCTGAACAGGTGACCCTGACGAAAGCCCGACTCGACGAGCTCAGCGCAGAGCTCTCGCCGCTGCACCATGAGATCCAAGACACGTCAGCCCGCCTGCGCGAGCTGATGGAGCACCTGAACCATCTCCAGACCAAAGAACGGCACCTCCGCAACAAGGTCGAAGCTCACCGAGCCGTCCTCGCACCCTGGCGGCGCCTCCCCACAGAGATCATCGCCGAGATCCTGCAGACCGCCGTGAACCCAGGCTCGCTGTCGTTCCTGTCAGACAAGAACCCGGCGACGGACCGTGCGCACTTCAGGAATCTGCGCGCGGTGTGTAGGACGTGGAGGGAGGTAGCGTTTGCGACGCAGTCGCTGTGGACGACGGTTTGGGTCGACTTTGATGCGTACGATGCGTATTCTGTGTCCTCTGGCGAGGTGTATGCTTCCGTTATCCGAGGGGTGGAGGGTTATTTCAATCATGCGGGTCCGACGCTTCCGCTGAACCTTGGGTTTAGGTGGCACGCTAGTCCAGACGCAGCCGTGGTAACTGATGAGGAGGGGTCGGAGAACAGAGAGTATACGAGGGTATGGAACCTCTGGCTGGACTATCTCTGCTCTCAGCGCACCCGATGGGAGGAGATCTCGTGGTTCTGCACCACGCACCACTTCCAGCTCTTCGAAAAGCGGCTAGCGAAGGAGCTCGAGCTGGGCACAGGACCATGGAAAGCGCTCTTCTTCCAGATCATACTCCAAGACGCCTTCGCAGAGCACAACGGCACTGGCGCAACCCCATCCATCATCCAGACCTGCTTCCCCGAGCTCGAAACCATCAACCTCAACGCCGACGAAGACAGCCTCGTCATCGGCTCCGTCACCCCCTCCCGCCTGCTCGACCCGCACTCCAACCTCTGCAAGCTCCGCCTCGAAGTCCACCTCGACCTCAACCCCTACTTCACGCGCGTCGGCGGGTTCACGCACCTCAAGAAGCTGCTCCTCGCCTGCCCCAAGCTGCACGTCACCCCCGTCGAGTCCGGCCCCACATTCGAGCTCCCAAATCTCGAGCTGGTCGTGCTCTCTTGCCCGCCCTCCTTCAGCGCCCTCGCACGCCTATACGCCCCGAAGCTCAAGACGCTGCAGATCCTCACGAATGAGCCCCCAAATTCAGACCGGGAGACCACGATCGAGCTGCAGACCTCGCTCGCGGACACCTTTGCTAGCGTCATCTCCTTCGCGCAGCAGTGCAACAGGACGCTCAAGGAATTCCGCCTGAACTGCTGGTTCCTGAAGGACGATAACATGCTCCGCCAGCTCCTCGAAGCCCTGACGTCTGTTGAGGAGGTGTGTCTCGATACGTGGTTCCGCGACCGGCGCAGCCCCTCCTTGGAGAACGGGCCCTCAACCTCCGCTTCGGCCTCGACGAGCTCGGGGTCGGCGTTCGATACCTCGGACGCTATGGGTGTCGTCGACGAGCTCCAAAACTCTATGTGCCTTCCCAATCTGCGCCGGTTCTGCCTGCACGATCCCGCAGACGAAGAAACCCCTCAGCCTCTCGCTGAGGGTGAAGTCTCCCAGCGTCATCTTCGATCGCGAACCTCGAGATTGAAGGAGGATGACCGGGCTCTCCTCGACGATACCAGCATTGACAGCCAGTTGGAAGCAGATCTGGCCCTTATTGACCAACTAAAGCAGGAGGCAGCGGAAGCCCTGGGCGATCCAGTCCCTGGGGTCGAACCTGAGGTTGCTGAGGTGCAACCGGCGCCGATTCCTATTGACCCACATGAGGACCAAGTCGAGGTCCCCGACGAGAATAGCGAGGATGAGGCGGGGTCACAAGTTGGCAACCCGGAGGACCATCCTGATTTCTTCATTCGCGGACAATTCTCCTGGCCGTCTCTAGCTTCCTTCCTGCGCTCATGCCAAACGAGGGCTCAGCGCAATCGCAGCTCGAACTCCACCTCTGGCGCTCGCAAGGCCAAGGAGTTTGAGTTCTTCCCCTCCGCGAAGGCGCTCAAGGCAGGAGGAGAAGAAGCAAAGCTCGTAATCGAGGCCCTTGCTCGGGAGGGGCTAAGCGTAACGAGAGAGACTTCGTGCAGAGTATATTGGTGATTGTGTGTGTAGCCTTCGCCCTCTTTCCTTCCCTTTAGCCTGACTGACTTGTCTCCTTAGCCCGTATAACCCACTAACTTACGAGATGAAGGTAGAACTATACACGCCCATGGCCAACTAACGTGCTACCAACAATTCTAACATCGGATGGAACTGACAAAGAAGTACAATACAGTAGAGTACTAGTGGTATATGGATGGGATAAGAGCTAATATAGTACAAGAATCGACAACAGCTAAGACCAGAGGAAATCGGCGTATACATATGTTTTCAGAGTTTTCGAAGAATTACATGGATGAACTTTGTCACAACCTTCCCATCTACCCCCCGTTGCCCACTCCACCGTCCCATCTGCCTGCTGTGCCCCGACACGAGCGGACCTCTTTCGGGACATAAACCCGAAATTCCAATTCAACCCCATCCCTTGAAGAAAGCATAAGTAGCGAGGAAGTGAATGGGTGCCAGAAGGAGGCCCATCCCATCCTGCAGAGTTTGGAAAGAAGTCGAGAAGACGTAGATAGCAAGGAAAAGCGAGGGTGTCGGAAACGAGAAATAAGCGCGCAAAACGAAACATCTACGATAAAAAGTGGGTATCGTCAGACCAGTTAGAACGCCGGTGCACCTCCTTCTTCAGGCTCCCTCGCCGCGATCTCCCTCATATCCATTACTTCCATCTCCCGTCCGACCCACAAGATGATCCTCCGAATCGACTCGGTGACTTCCTCGGTCGACAAAGGCTCGTTGACAGGTGGACAGTGCATCAGCAAGACTCGAGCAGGTTTGTGAGTTTGGGGGTGCCCGTTGCCATGGGGAGGTCCTGAGGTCTTCTGGGACGAGGACGACGCGTCTGCCGAGCCTGCATGCGCGTTGCTGCTTCCACCGGGGAAAGGTTGCATCTGATACGCCTGTGGTCCATACGTCGGTCCGTAATGTGGCGAGGGCGCGATATATGGCGTATTCGTGAGGAAAGGCAGCAGCGCCTTGGAGCTCCGCTTGCTCTCCGCAAGGGAACAGTAGTAGATGAAGTCGCATAGATAGTGCCCCGCATCCATCGAGGTGTAAATCGACTGCATATCGTAATCCAAAAACATTATCGACTTTTTCGTCAGCACGCGATCCCACCTGGGACAAGGGTGAATCGGGACACTCACACTCATACCAGAAGCTTTCAGGTCCTGCACCAGCCGTGTCACGTCGATATCCGTCGCCATCTCGTCCGGGAAGGTTTCGTACGCGGCGCCAAAGCCCCGCATCGGCCGCACCGCCGTCTCAGATCCAGGGATCCCAGGTTGCGGATCGTGCACCGCAGGATTGTATCCCAGCCGTTCGTTGTTGTACCCCATGCCCATGCTCCCGAACCCGCTTCCGTGAATCCCTCCCCCGGTGTACGGACCTGACAGGATTAGGGGCCCACTAGGCGCTGGGGGCGCGGCGCCAGGTCCGCGATTGTTGTTCAGATTCTTCGTGGCAGATATGGGTGGGACGACCGCGCAGTACGCCCCCGACGAGTCCTTCATGTTGTACCCGTACTTGTGGCCGATGATCTCCATCCGCAACGATCCCCTCCCTGCGGCGCCGACATGGAAGATAAAGTCGTACCCCTGCTCAGGCGGCTCGGGGAAGTCCTCGGGGGCGTTGTGCGGCACCTGTGGGGGCCGGAGGTGGAGGCCGGGGATGACATGGAGCACCTCCTCGTAGAGCATGGGCACCTCGATAGCGGTGATGTGGATATTGTATGGGCCAGGCTCCGGAAGGGGTGGAAGGGGTATGGGCATCGTAGCCGAGGTGGTGGTGGTAGCAGTCGGATCCTCCGCATCCTCGGTCGTCGACGCGGCCTTCGAGCTCGATGCGGGTGCGGAGGACTTGGATGATGGGGGAGAGGTCGGGCGGGTCGATGTCGATGCAACTGCTGTGGTGCCCGATGCGCCACTCGATGCGTCCCCGTTGCCCAGCGGGCGTTTGCCCTTCGATGTCGATGGTGGGCTGCCCGTCGTCGGCGATGCGGCCTTTGTGTCGGTGCTCGTGCTGGCGGCGTTGCCGGGTGCGGTTACGACGATGTTTCCAAAGACCTCTTGCCATTGATCGTTGGTGATCGTGACATTGTGAAGCGCCTTCACCGCGAGCCAAGACGGATTCGGCTTACGGTTGACAGGCGACTGCGGCTTTTTAATACATATTTTTCACGGACAGGGGGCGATGGAGGATGCGGAGTGTGGTTAGATGGGGACTCACACCAAAACCAGTGAGGAGAACGCGAAATGTTTTTATCTGCTCGCCGTTTGCTCGAGGATTCGCCTGCTCAGCATCGTCGTTGTCGACGGCGGCGGGGGTATCTTGGGCGACGTCGGCGGGGTCGACAACGGACATGGTGTTCAGAGAAAAGAAGCGGAGAAGGGCTATAAAAAGGACTGCTGAGCACAAGGGCAACAATGAAGGCTGCTTGCGCCTGTTATGATTTCCCTTTTATGTAGATGACGTCACGTTATGCCTTGTCCTCTCTAATGACTACCGTCCCGCAGCTCCTCCAGGAACCGCACAATCTCCGTCCCGACTCGGCTCGAGCTCTCCCTAGGAACTCCCTGCCCATCCGCAGCAACCACCGCAAAAAATGCTACGAACTGCCGCGCCTGCTCGACCAGCCGGTTCAGCTTAATCTTCCGCTGCGATCCAGGGAGCAACTCCAGCAGCGCCGTCTGATTCGCCGCGCTGCCTTGCATGCATAGACCGAAGAGAACCCCAAGATGACCTCGCAGAAATGATGCATCAGCGTCGATCTGCAGCCTCTCTTCCTCTTCATCCTCCACCTTCACCGGGGCCATCTCCGGCTGGCGCGTATAGAGTTGGACTAGAATCTCGAGCGCGCTGGCATTGTGGACCTTTGGGCACGAACACGCATCGAGGCACTGCCCTCGCCGCAGTTTGCACGATGGATCGAGGTCTGTACGAGATAAGCAGAAGGCCCCATAGAATAGACAATATGAAAAGCTTACAGGTTTCTCGAATCAGATCTTTGACTTCATCTAGCGCCTGCACCAAATTAGTCAAAAGGGCAAGCGAAAGACAAAGCCTATCCAATGCTTTTGCTTTCTCTCTCTGGCTAGCACCGTGTCCGTCTTCTGTTCCATCCTCCTTCTCACCGCCGTCTACACCCTCCTCTTCTCCCTTGATACCCGTCCGCATCTCCACCTTGACTCTGCCGCTCTCGACTTCCTCTCCTGACTTGGCGACCACTCTCATTAAAAATCGCAAGGCCCATGTGTTCTCCAAAGCCACGTTCTTCGCCCATGCTTCATCACCATGCGTAACACTAACCAGCACACGCAGCACCGACTCTAAGCATTTCGTCGCTCCTTCGTAATCCCCACCCTCGTCTCCTTCTCCGTCCTTCTCCCGCTTCAACGCAATCTCCGCATGAATACCTAAGGAAATCAGCCCACGGACAAGCCAGTCCCCTCTCGCGCTAACAAGAACCGCTGCGTTGACCGAGCCATCGCTGTTCTGCGACTGCGCTTCTCGATCATCTCCAGCCCATTGCCCCAACAGATACAGATCCAGCAGCCGCAGGTGGCCATACACGTTCTCAAAGTCCACATCACGATCTAAGCTCAGCTTCCAAGACGCCTGGCTGCTCCATGCACTCAGAGGCTGCAAGCTTTCTCGCAATGAATGGAGCAGAGTCGGCAGGTGATGTTGGGAGATTAACGAAGGAGGTAGCGATTGCAGGATATGTGTGATTAGAAGCGAGGTTGTGATCTGGAGATGAAAGAAAGTTTGAGCCTATTTCTCCATCTCGTCTTCATGGAGCAGAGGAAGGTTAATGAATGTGACGTACCTTGGTGGTGGTAGGGAAGATACCGGATTTGTTCTTTATGGTTGAAAGGATGGAAGTCATCTGGAGAAGAGGTACGAGGAGATTGAGTTTATTGCTGAAACGAACGTAGAGGCACCAAATTCGTACAGTTATCTTTTCTTTCTTTCCAAGTCCGGCTTTCCGCAACTCAGCATCACCATGCGTGCCAGGTCCGACCAAGAAAAGAGGGTCCGACCCACTTGAGTAGGAGGCATCCAAAACAGAGAACAGGGTATCGACGAGGGGTTGTGGAGGTCCTTCAGTAGGGGCCTTGCCCTTCCCCTTGCCATTGGAAGAAGCAGGGCTCGGATCTGGTATATGTGATGCCAGCTCATTCAGCGAAGGCAGGTCCCTCGAAATCAGAGCAATGAAGAAGACGAAGATCGTGTCAAGAACCTACGGATGGGTGAGTATTGAGGTGTTTTACACCCTAGGGAGATGCACGTTACCTTGTCCCCTTGCCCTATGCCAACACTTGTGAGCAAGTCAAATACCTTGGTGAAAACGTCTGCCGCCTTGGCTTTGCGAAAGAACTCCGTATCGCATAGCTTTGTGACCATCTCTTGCGCGCTAAAATTAGAGAACGATCAGCAGCAATTCAAGCGCCCGCGGCTAACTTTACCGACCTCGCTCTGATCAATCCGGCACTTTGAGACTTGGCCATGCCGTCCAAGAGATACGCGACTTCATCCAAGAAACGCCGACTTTCTCCCTTGTTTCGCAGCTCCGTGATGCTCTTGAGAGGGTTCATCATCCCAGGAGGCAATGGCAGGGGTCGTATCCCCTTATTCTTCTCGCGTCCTTTCGTAGGCGATGCGTTCGGCGTGTTGGATGCAGACTTGTTCCTCTTGCCAGAGTACGTGCGCTTCAAAGGGGAAGGAGATTGGCTGCTGGCAGAGTCGTCTCTCCGGGTGTTATCAACGTCGTAGTACGGGTCGTCTTCGGACTGGTCGACACCCCATCGTTCGCGGAGGGCGGTGTAGGATTCGCGGCTGAATTCATCTTCCTCCTCTTCACCTAGACCGTTGCCGACGGGGGCCAATGGAACGAGGTATGAGCGTGACCTTCCTGCATATGTACGGGATACTGATGGCCCCAGAGAGTTCAAGACGGGTGTGGGAAGTGGGAGAATTGAAGCGGAGGAGGTGCTCGAGGCTGCAGTAGTGGAAGAGATTTCCAGGAGGGTGTCGGTTCGAAGAGAAGGGCGAGACGGGGAATGAATGGGTGTTGAGGTCTGATCCAGTGAGAAAATGGAAGTCATAGACTGGGTACGCTTTGCGGGGGACACGAAGAGGTTGCTCTGACTCTCAAGGGACGTTTCCGTTTTAGAACGAGCGAGCATGCGCTTCGCCAGCTTTGTGGGAGAGTTGGTCCGACTGGGCGTAGCTGGCGATACCACGGAGGATGGAAACAGGTTTGTCGGTGCCTTTGTGGATTTCACGGGGGTCCCCAGCCTAGAAACGGGTGGACTTGGTTGTCGAGGAGGGGCAGTAGATTTCTTCGGCGTGCCGTATGTCTTCAATGGTTTGACTTTGGTATTGAGTGCCGCTGCTGGTTCCGGGGTGCCTCTATCTTCCTCCTCCTCTGTCGAGACCTCCACCGGAGATGCGCGTTTCTTGTTCCAAGGCTGCATAGACTCTACTCTCCGTTTCTTGGGGGCATCCGTACGCGTTGGTTGAAGGAGCAGCTCGTCGTCGTCGTTGAACCGTTCCTCAACCACCGCAGCTGTAGAAGTCTCTCCAAACCCATCGGTCCTGCCTTCAAAGGTGTTCTTGCGCTTCACAGAGCGTTTGCCGTAGGTCGTCGTGGGCGGCATCGTGGGGGGAAGCAGAAAGAGCGAACCGTGGTCGTGAGCGCGACGGATAAATGAGAGTCCGCCCAAAACGGGATGAACGTGACCGGAAACATGTGTCGCGACTGCGAGACGCGTGACAGCGCGCGCCTTTCCTTGTTTGCGCTGTCACACTACAGTCTCCGAACCAACGAACACCAGCGCGACGGACGACGACCAGCCGTCCCCGACGGCCCATCAACGACGACCGCGACACCCAGCTCGACGCCGGACACACCATGGAGTGCCTGCAGAACCGCATCGACTCGTTTTCGAAGACCAGGCGCGTCAAGAATCCGAACAAGCCATCGTCGAACTTGACCTTGAAATGGCCGCATCCAGCGTCGTTCACCGCCAACCCTGATACCCTGGCAGAGGCAGGGTTCTACTACAGCCCAAGCGCGGAGGACCCGGACAATGTTTCGTGCTTCATGTGCGAAAAGCAGCTCAGCGATTGGGAGGAGGACGATGACCCGTTCGACATCCACTACGATAAATGCGCCAGCAAGTGTGCCTGGGCCAACATTCGGTGTGGATTGAGACGCGACATGGATCGACATGGCAGGTATGCACAGTCTATGGCCGCAATCGGTTCCTGGGCTTATATCCATGCAGATTTGTTTTTCCTGACAAGTCGCGACTCCCAACAAGCAAGGCGATGGAAAAGGCCAGGCTCGAAACATTCACTGTTGGTGATGGATGGATACACGACAGCGTCCGAGGACATGGTGCAAGTTCGAAGAAAGTGCGTCTTCACAACTGCAAAAATGCGAAATCATCGCTGACGTACATACACCCAGCTGGCCCGGGCTGGATTCGTCCTCACGGCCAACTTTCCAGGGGACGATCTAGCGACATGTCTCTACTGCAACGTGTCTCTCAGCGGGTGGGACAAAGACGATGATCCTATGTACGTACAGCTCGCAACACAAGTACTCTAACATCTAACCGGCCGCATACAGGGAGGAGCACAGAAAACGGAAAGATAAATCAGGTTACCCATGCCCCCTCTTCCCCCGTAGCAATGGCGAACCTCCCTCCTCCGACTCCGGGCAACCATCCGCAAAACCTGCATCGAAAGCCTCAACCTCCAAACCCCCGTCTTCGCGGTCAACATCCAAATCCAAGGTGCACCAGGACATGGTGATGCCCACAAAGACGTTCGACGGCGACCCGGACGGAACCGACTACGGCGATGCCTCCGACCAGTCAGCCAAATCTTCCACATCCAAGACTCCAGCAAGAAAATCGCGTGCAGCGAGTGGAAGTAGCACTCGCAAATCCACGGCGAAGACTCCCAAGGCGCGTAGCGCGAGTAAGGCGTTGAAGGAGGTCATCGAGTTGGACGAGGATGAAGAGGAGGACGAACCCGTAGAGCCCCCAACAACCGTTAAGAAGAAGAGGGCCGCGTCGAAAGCAAGGTCGAAAACCGTGATCTTGAGCGCAGCTAGAGAAATGGATGAGGACGTCGACGAGCCAGTCGTCGCGCCGCCCACTACTGCCAAGAAGAAGGGATCGAGAGCCAAGTCTGTCGCGAGAAGTGTCGCGTCGGAAGTGGAGGAAATCGTTGAGGAACCCGCTGCACCACCTCCTACCACTGCCAAGAAGAAGAAAGCTACCACAGCGCGTTCACGATCGAAGTCCGTTGCGAGGTCTGAAAAGATGGAGCAGAGTGATGCCGAGGAGGATGCACCAGCAGTAGAGAAGACCGTCAAAAAGCCTTCGAGATCCAAGGGCAAGGCGAAGGCTCCTGTGCAGTCAGAAACAGATGGCGATGAGGTCGAGGAAGAGGAGGAACCTGTTCCAAGAAAGTCATCCAGGGCGAAAGTAAAAGCTACACCGGCTACCACCAAGAAAGCGACTTCCAAATCAAAGGGCAAGTCAAAGGTGGTCGAGCCGGAGCTAGAGCCGGAGCCCGAAGAACCGGAGGACGACGGGCACTTTGAAACGGCTGCTGAAGAGCCCGAACCCCCTAAGACTCGAACGTCCAAGAAGCCAGCGTCTAAATCTACGGCAGCCAAGAAATCGAAGAAGGCTCAACAGCAGGAGAAAGAAGAGGAGGAAAGCCGGGTCTCCGAAGACGAGTTCGGGCCTATCATCGAGCAGCCTCACTTCGCACCCGCCGTTGTTGCTAAAGCGAAGCCCCCTTCAGCTGCAACGAAGAAACAGCCTCTTGCGGGTGCTGCGGCACTCGGTAAAGGAAAGCCACCTTCGTCGAGAGGCAAACCCGCTCCTCCACCTCCCCCGGTCGAGTCCTCTTCAGCTGCAGAAGATGACGACGACGCAGACGAGCTCGAAAGCTACGTCCCGCCACCATCTTCACCGCCCCGGCTCCCGCCTCCTGCTTCGCTCGAAGTCGCAAATGACGGGGAAGAGGACATGGATCTGACGCCCCTGGTCATCCCCAAGCGCACTACCACTGCGTCCAAGTCCAAGTTTTCCGGAGTACCAGACAGCTTGCTGAAGCAGGCGACGAAGGTGCGCCCCAGCCAGGCGGGAAAGCTAGCTGCGTCAACGTCGTCGAAGGTCAGGGTGAGCATCACGAAGATGCAGAACACGGCACAGATGAAGGTGGTGGACGTTCTTTCGAGCGACGACGACGATGATAACGATAGTGCGAAGCATGAGCTTCCGCACACTACCCTCCCAGATCCTCAACCAGAGCCAATCCCAGTCCAAGAGAAAGAGAGGGATGTGGAAGTCGAAATCGTGGAACAGGTGCAGGAGGTGATGGTGGATTTACAGAAGAAGACGAAAGGCAAGTCGAAGAAGGGCGCTGCGCAGGCGAAGAAGAGTTTGATGTTTACATCGACCGCGATTCCTGACCTGGGGCTGGAGGATGCGACCACCCCGGTGGCGAAGAAGGCGGTCGCTGCAGAGTCGTCTTCGTCGTCTATTCAGCCTTTCTCCTCGCAGTCACAGCAGCGAGGCCGTGAGGAGCCGTTGAGCCTGCAGGACGAAGGTGACCGTATAAGCAGCGGCGATGTCTCGATGCAAGAGACTGAAATCGCCGACGTAGAAACACAACTCTTCGAAGAGGACGATGATACGAAGATGCATGATGGGACTACGCCATCCGTTGCAGCTCCTCGCACTCCACCTAGAGCTCGCTACGAAGAGCCCATCGAAGAGCCAGCTGAAGTTCCTCCATCACGCTCATCTGCGACCCACAAGCCGAACGGCGGGGTCAAGCAGGATGATATGGAGGCACCAGAACCTTCGGGGTCACAAAAACCGCAGGCCCCAGAACCTTCTGGGTCACAACAACCGCAGGCCCCGCCCTTCTTCCCTCCCCTGTCGAAGCTGCCGTTTGTCCCTATACCCGAGCTGACCGAGGCGGAGCTCGACATGACTGTGGAAGAGTGGATTCGGTACCAGACGGAGGTCGAGTATGATAAGTTTAGGAGGGACGGGGAGCGTGAGTTGCAGAGGCTTAGGAAGGAGGCAGAGCGCACCAGGAAGGTTATTGAAGGACTCTGAGATAGAGAGTGTCTGTTGTTGACTTGCTTAGGGTGTAATTGTGAGTACCCTTGTCGGGTAGCCCTTTGACTCCAGACTGACATATTGCAGTATTTCTTTCTGTACATTTTTATCTTTATTATCGCTTCCTTCTCCTCTGCTATTTCTGCAATGAATATGGGGCCCCGCGAAGACCCAGTGGATGTCAACGGGGAGCTACCGAAGCCTTCGCTTGGCAGGACGATCGATAAGCCCTTGTCTAAGATCTTTTTGATCTAAACTGGGATGGGAGGTAGCTGGTGCTACACCTCGTCGGCTATCTGACCTTCCAGGAGCACCAAGTTCCCGAGAATCAGGAGAACTGAATGACATCCGTCTCGGTCTGTATCATGCACCTCTATTCTATTGAATTGACTGGCTCTTGGCCACTTTCCAGGTGTATGGCGCGCGTGCATATTCTGAGAAGAACCTTGACAGTGTAGCCCTGCTTCTGCCATGACCCGTCTGCGTTTCTAAGTCGCTAGCGAGCAAAGGCGCAATGTTGGTCAGAAGGGCGACAACATTCCTCGCCACTCAGGAGAAGGTGTGTTCTACCCGTGATTGCTAGTCGAGAGATAGGACGTTCATTTGGATCCTGGTTCCGACATAGGCATCCCGTGGAATATATTGTACATCGGTATTCAACGGGCACTAATGGCCTTCATCCAGAAATACGATACACCCGTGGTCCCAGAGCCTGAACTCTCGACATGGAACTCCGCAGGTTTGTAACTGGCTCACTATCCCTGGTTCCAGTCCTGTTGAACCTTGAACGAGCGCCAAACATCTCTCTATTGCTCTCTATTTAAATTGACTGGATGGGTTGTTTTCCGATGTCATCGGGTAACTTCATTCGTCTCTGATAAGGAGCATGGTGAGTTCCCCATCACTCCGCTGAGGCTTTCAAATGTTTGCTGCTTGGTACGAAGGGAACGTCAGAGACCTGCGCTCCAATCGCACTTCTGTTATTTCGTGTTTTTCGTGCTATCCGTGAGAAGGATAGCCGGGGCCTGAAGGCATCGATACAACATCGATACCTAGGCTCGTGGTTGCAACCAACTCCTAGGGGAGTGTCAAACAAATCTAGACGACAGAGAATGCCGGCATTCACGAAACAGCATATCCAAGGCGTGGCTTTCCTTCGACTTCCAGGTCACGGGCGAAGCGTGTTATCACAGGAGTCTCACGAAATGTTCACTGCCAGGTATGCGAAGGATGGGTCAGAGTTCTATGGGACATCTGAGGACGTGATAGCGCGATTTGCGCGGTGGCACGGCGGAAACGCCGGTCAGGCGCTTAATCTCGCCAGATCAATCCGAGATTAGATCAAGAAGGCGGCTTGGCGCGCTGAGAATGGTCCATACGGCGTCCGGGGTATTGTAAGCAGATCTTCGGACCTGACTCAACCGAGCGAAACGGAACGCCCTTGAACGCCGACGAAACTGTATACTGTGCTAAGGAGTCTGTTCTAACGTTGGCCTCGTTTCAGTGCGGTATATCTTCGTTTCGTAACGGCATGGCGAGAGAAAGAGAAGCAGACTGCCACACTTCTTATTTGCAGTTATCACTCTGGATCCAATTGTTCAGGTCACACAAATCGCTTCGAACAATACTTGCGTGGACGGGAGCGCAGAAAGGTGCGATTCCATCGACAACCACGAATGGTCGACCTTTTATCGATCCGCGTATTTCGTCTTTTCGGCACACGGCAGTCGCTCTGCGCAGTATTATATTGGCTGAATGCTGCCTGTTACCACGAACCTGGCGATATCATCCAGCATTTGGCTCAGTAAGCAGCTACTTACACCATTTATTTCAAGATTCTCCGCCAAGACGCGTGTGGTGCAAAGGATGCGAGATTGGGTTTATTCATTTCGGCGGCCACCACCCATTCGTTAAAATCCTGGGCTGGGTGGGTAGTGGAGACTTACTTCGACTTCAATAAACCCGTCAGGTCCCGCTCGTAGTCAGCCACGGTCCAGGTGGCGACTCGCTGCTCGGGATCTTGGAGAATATCGGTGCCACCTTGCCGAATCAACACTCCCCGGGTTACGGCCATACACAACGAATCTGTGACGACATTACCGGCACAAGTATTCTGAATGTCCAGTTCCAAGATTCCCAACATACCTGCCGATCGACTCGCCTTTTATATAAAGGAGGCTGGGGTTGTTAGGCTCGCCCCAACGTCCTTCTTGTCCCTCCCTCTACCTGTACTTCCCGGTCACTCGGGACTCGCCCCGAACTTCCTAGAACTTTACCGTGGTCTCTTCTACCGCCAGGACGATGCCGGAGCTACCAGACGACGTATACCTGGCCATCTTCAACTACTTGAACCTGGGCGATATTCCCAGCATCCGTACTGTCAGTTCTCCTATTTCACCGCCTCGTCATCCGTGAGGCCTGAGCGCTGACCTGAGGATAAATCGTTTTACGTGTTTAGGTCAATAAAAAATTCCTACAACTCACCCAAGCCGGTAGTCTCTGGAGGCAGTTGCTCCGCGGATGCATAATCGAAGAAGGCCTCCCTATACCAGGCATCCGTGACGTACAATTGGACCGACTTCAAGGACAGGAGATCGAAGGCCTTGTGCGACGAGCTCTGGAACTTCGTGCCAACTGGACTTCTCCCTTCCCGGTCGCCAGGGAGGCGGTTAACTTCAAGGGGTCCCCATCTGGTCGCATAATATTCCTTCGCTTCCTAAAGCGGCCAGGGCGCTTATGGCTTTTGTCCCTATGCGTCCACGGCGATCCTACGGCTCGCCTGTATACCCTCGAATGCTGGGACCTAGCGGGGCCTACACCAACGCCGCCTTGTATCGCAAGGAAAACCTTCACCCAGCTGGTCAGCATAGCCGAAAACCGGGGCTGGACGCCTGAAGCAGGGATCGGGGATGTGGCTATCCAAGGGCCTTCGTATGTGTTTCCCGACTGTTTCGCAGAATTCTATTAAAGCTCACTATCCGCATGGGTAGAATCACCGTGTATTCCATTCGAGCGAGCCCCGCGGATCCTGAGTTGGGATTTCTCCCTGTGGCGACGTTCCCGGAGCGCAGGGAATATATCCATCTATTCAGCGGCACCAAAATGCTGACAACACTGGCGAACAGCGAGAAGGTGCACACCTGGGACACGAGAAGTCCCAGCGCGTGCCTTGAGCTGCTAAGACCTCGTCGCGAACAGCAACAAGTGGGTTGAAACGACGTAGATGAATAATTCCCTTTACTGACCGCGATGCCCAGACCACCACCCTCGCTAATTTTGCGGCGACGTTCGATGGTAGGTTTATTACCGTCGTCTGGCCGACGACTTGTAACGTATACGAAGTGCCGACGGCCCAACTCAAAATCAACCCCACCTCACTGGTTTTGGAACCAATCCAAGAATTTGTGTGGCCGTGGAGAGTGGACAATGTTGTTATGTCACAGGCGCCTTCCCAACTATTCGACTGTGATGGCCTTTGGCGCCCGCGAACCATCAATATCCTGATTCGCTTCGGTAGCGGCTATCCCTGGGTGCGTTACTTTTCCATCTCCCTTGCCTCCCTGATCTAAATAGGTCATAAAGCCAATAAATCTACTGCATCAATTTGAGCTGTTGCCCAACACTCGGTACCGCGGGGATGCCATTTCTATTGAACGACCATACCGGTTTCCTCCAACATCTCGACAAACCATTGCATCTCCCGTCCGACTCTTCGCCCAGACGGACATGGCAGTTGGTCCTTACGGAACTGCGGTTTGGATTGACAGTCATACGGAAGACCAATTCGGGCCTGCGGAGCAGGCACAGAGGCTGGCATCCAGAGTAACACGGCCCACCGCTCTGGATTGGGGGAACGAGGAGCAGTTCGACGACATCGACGAGCAGGAGGAGATATCAAATGAGATAGCATCGACACTAGACGCATCTCTCGTGCTGTGGAATGAAGGTGATAGCTGGTTGAAGCTAGCTATAGACGAAGAGGAGGGTAAGATAGCTTTAGGGCGACTGGATGGAACCATCACTTTACTTTCTTTTACCTAGATTCAGTGACAAGGCACACGAGGAGAGACATAGTCAACGTTGTCTTTAAATCTGAGCTAGTACACCATAGAAATACAATTGACATGCGTCCTTTTACGCAATTTACCAGGACGCCAATAAAACCTAGATTGCAGTTAAAGGTCAGAACGAAACGACTGAGCTTTGGGACTTACAGCAGAAGGCGTGAGGCCGAGGTCTTTCAGTGATTTGGACAGTTCAGCGGCGGAAAAAGTTTTCCTGCAGAGCGCTCAGTTTCGGGTTAACATGGTGTAGCCAATGAGAAGCTTACCTGGGGAACGCTTGACTGAATGACACCGAATCAACATCGATGTCCGGAGACTGCGACGCTACGAATTCTGCCACCTCCCGTAAAGCTGGGACAAGAGAGTCTGTCAGTAAATTATTCAGAATCCCCAAGACTGGAATACTTACGAGATTCACTGGGGAGTGCAGTTGTAATCGGAGCACCACCCGACGCAAGACGTATTTGCAGCCTGGTTTCCTTGAACTCTTTACTCGGTCCAGATTGCGCGGGTTTGGCTGCGGCGGCTGCGGCAGCAGGGGTCGGGCTCGATTGGCCAGCGTCAGGGAAGGGCTTTCCTTCTCGAATAGCCTTTTCCCGAGCAGCCTTGTCTGCCCTTGCTTTCTTATCCGCCTCAATCTGCGCTTTCACTGCTGCGCGGGCCTTGGCTTCCTCGACTTTCTCTATAGGGCGGTCGTAAGGTACGGAATTTCCCCTGGCATCTCAGTACGTACCTCGCTTTTTAGCCTCCACTTCCTTCAAAATCTCCTTCGCTTGAACTTCCTCCCGGAGCTTATTGAGGTCCTTAAATAGGCCGCTGTTTCATGAACTCATCCTCTCTATCTTTCGAACTAAGGGCACGCACTTTATGAGTCTTTCGCCTGATGTTCTCATTGGCCTTATTCTCCAAAGCGTCCTCCTCTGCCTTGCGAGCTCGCTTTTCTGCCATCTTAGCCCTGAGTTCCTCAAGCTTCTGCTTCTTCTCTTCCTCAGTCAAAGGCTTGACCTATTCCGCGTCAGATCGTCGCCCAAGAAGAGAGAATGAATGACGCCATACCTCTTCAATAGACTCCTCGAACTGATCATGGCCACTCTTCTCTGCGTGATAGTTGGCCAGAGCGGTGTTCTTAAATACCTTGCCACACTGCGAGCACTTGATGCTCTAGATCCGTGTATTTCTGGGGTCAATACACTGCTATCGCCTTGAGAAGGGCCGTAGCTCGTACCTTTGCCTCGACATCTGCGCCTTCCGAACCCCCGGCCACTGCACCCTTAACAAGGCCCTTCAAGGCTTCGACATCATCGTCGTCGTCATCGACATCCATCGGTTGGCTGCGGCCCTTCGACTCGCTGACTCCGCTGAGGTCAGGAACTGACTCCCCTTCGTGTTCAAGAATATGATCCATTGCAGGCTGCAGACCCCGGTTTCCAGTCGCCTTCAACGCCCCTATCCGCCATAGAATGTATGATTAGTCGGCGCATGACAGCTTTCGATAACGCTTACTCACATTCCACTCGTGCAAGGTCGAAGCCCATTCCGACAAGAGTATCCTTATCTCCAGCCATTGTGTTTGTGATGTCGCGTAGATTTCAAGTTGAGTGCGGAGGGGAAGTGTCAGAACGCGTGGCCGGTAATGAGATGGTACGCGTGTGGCTTTGTTTGCACCTAAGGTCAAAAGCTTTCGGTAGGGGGACCAACTGCCCAAACCGAGTCAGCAGAGGATGGAGTCAGTACTGAAGGAGGCTAGTACTTATGCTGCGCTCGTAATGACAACTTCCCTGTACCTCGCCTTGCAAGACTGGGATAAGGTGCACAACCCAGCCTTGGGTGACTCTGAATCAAAGTCGGCCACGCGAGGAGCAGCCTGAGAAACAAGCATACGAAGACGCAAGAGTCAACGAAAAGGAAGACAAAGAGACCCTACATCCTTCACGACAGATAAAATACGGCCATAGCATGTCAGTTTTCTATCCCATGTGTTAGGGAGCTAATCAAAACTCTGCGCCTTGAGTCAGCGTCGTAAGCCCTGACGCGGTGTCGTTTGGGGAGGAGACGTCTTAGAGTATACAGTTTTTTTTTTTAAAAAAAAAAAAAACTTCTATCAAAAAGATACTATACGGCCCTTTCAGGCTTGGCAACGATGGGGTATGATGCAAGGGAGTATTCCTATCACCCGAGACTCAAGCTTGATTGGTCAGGCGCGAACCACTTAAGTCTTACTGTCATATCGTTGAAAGATGTATTGAGCTGAAGAGCTTCCAAGACGGTGATCACTCAACATCTTTCGAACGGGGCCTGTGCTCTCCTACCTGAGACCAATACAGGGAGTCGAACTGCGGCGGGCGCTAAATGAGCGCTTATGTCATGTGATGGTACCCTTGAGGTGGCCGGTTTTAGGAGGAAGGCTGACCATTTTCCCCACAGAGAGTCCACCGGGGATTAAAAATATCAGAACATATCACTACAGTAAAGTTGTACAAAAGACAGGGATACCATATTCAACCAAAATAGGAAATTGAAAGCTAGACCACGTCTGGTCAGTACCGAAACGCGAGCATGGCAACAAATGAGCCAACAGATAGTCCAAGGCAAACGGTGGGAAAGTATAGACGTAAATATCAGGATGAGGAAAGCGTGGAGAAGGTAGATCCAAGAAGTCGAATGCAAGAAGCCAAGTTCAATCACGATCTCCAGGAATCAGCAGTTGAGGGGCGAGCATTGTAACCGGGGTACTGCTGTTGTTGCCTCGACGTCGACGCCGAAGCCGAAGGGGTATGGGAATATTGCGTTTGATACTGTTGCTGGTGTTGATTATATCCATAGCCATTGGTCCCCTGGTCGTACCCATATCCAACAGGTACGTCTCCTGCCGTGTTGTATGGCGCATATCCTGGCTGCTGTTGTTGGTGCGGATATTGGTGATGTGCAATCTGTTGTTGCTGTTGCGGCGGTGCATGGTGTTCTTGTTGTTGATGCTGCTGATGCCTGGGAGGCAGGGTTGGGTAGATTGCCACCGTAGGCACAAGTTCGAAGACGACCTGTGCAACCGCTTTGGACCTTCCGACACCCTCGGTATTGGTCATCACGGCATGCACTTTTGCCTCTTGTTGTTCCCGTGGGTCTTGAGGGGGCTTCTGTGAGTTCGAGGACACGCCGCGGCCGTCCCAGATGCAGCGAATATCGTTCCCAGATATGATCTGGGCCAATCGGCCAGTATCAATGTATCTGACTTCGATGAAACGGGAGTCGAAGAGAAGCACGTATGGTGGGTGACATGCCACCCGTTCTGCAGTTCCTTCCCATTCGATTATGACACCAGGGCGAATAGGATCGCCATGTTTGTCGACGTGCAAACCGAATTCTGATGCAAGTTAAACGAGATTCATGGGAAGGCAAGAAAAACATACCATCGTAGCACAAAAGGAACTGATCTTCTTCGGACCTGAACATGCCCATCGGCCGGCAGGAGTCACAACGTTTAGCAAGATTAGCGTTCCGAGGGTCGTCAAGCTGAGGAATGGTGACACTATTGAAACTAAGAAGGGGTCAGAGCCATGGGAGGATATGTAAAGGCGGAGATTGGCTCACTCGTTCAAGTCCATGATTTCGAACCCTTTTGCACACAGAATAGCAATACGGGCTTTCAAGAAAATGAGATCGAACGACTCGGAAGGCAGGAAAAAGTCTCGGTAAATCCGGAACCAGTCCGACTTCGCCGAGCGGAATCCAAGGCGGGAACCAAGGCCGACGGGTGCTTTGACTTTCTCATTGATTTTGTCACCAACAGGTTCCAAGACACGGAAGATGCTATCCAGTCCCTTCTTCTTCATGTACGCCACCAACGTCCGGCCTTGTAAGGTCCCAACACTGAAGAAGTGAACATCCTTGGTACCGTTCAATTTCTGTGGAATCAGATTGTTATGGACACCGTGTGGTGATGATGGAACTAGCGCTTCGATGTGGTAGGCGAAGAGTGACTAAATGGCAGCGTCAACACTCGAGAACTGGACATTGAGATCCCACGGGGCGTACCTTGTCCGCGAGCACAAGGAAAATGCCAAAAGACTCCAACATGGCGCACTGTGTCACGGCCTTGAGCTGAAGGACACGTCGCATGGCTAAACCGGTGTATGCTCGTCAGCGAACCCTCTTGGAGATGGATATAACACACGTACACTTGGGGTCATGTCTATACCCAATCCACACGCCCTCTTGACAGCCGATAGCAACAAGATGGCGGCCATCCGGTGTCGCTGTGGAATCATAAGCCCCACGGACTGGATCGCATAAGAAGAACACTTACTGAATGGCACTGAGCAAGTGACCTTGCCCGTGAACGTGTTACTCTGCTCCCAAGCTGGTCCCTGGCTCGCACTCGCGTACAAAGGCATCAAGAATGTGTCCGAGCTTAGTGTCTCCACCTCGAAGGCCTTGTTTGACTCCTGGACGACCTTCCTCAAACCAATGGCGTCATCCAATCGCTCTTTCCACTCGGAACGAATTTGTGCGGATTCAGCATACAGAACATATGCACCACCCATGCGGCCATTGTGATGGAGCGTAAGAGGATAGACGGACCGAGCATCGGTTTCGGGGGAGATGTTGGGGTTATTCATAGGCACCTCTCCATGCTGCGGCTTGTCAGAACGGAGAGTTCGCAGGAGACCCGCGCTTCGTTGGGTCGGAGGATCAGTAAAATTGACAAGGTTGAGCAAATCAAGGGGGATTGGCTAGAATTGCATCAGGAAACAATGAACCATCGGAGAGATGAGAACGTACCCGACGATTGACAATGTACTTCACAACACCATCTTTATCTTTTGACTCTTTGATCTTGGTCATTACGACTATCGCCAGGTCAGAGATTCGCTCAAGGTCGGGATGGTCGTATCGACTCACGATAGTTATCGAAGAGGAGGACGAACAACTCGCTCCAATTCCACTCCAGCCCGCTGTCAGGTTGCCTCAACAGTTTGCCTGAATGGATTAGATTTCGATCAGGGTTCAAGAGATCCATGTCCTAAAAACTCATCAGTCGTGGAGGAGGGTACGAGTGGCTTCATACGCACGACGTTCTCCCCTTTGCTGAAGACAAGGTTGGAATTGTACCTCCACAGTTCAACCTTCTGCTTCGCTGAAGCTACACCTGGCTCAGACTCTTTTCCAAGGGCCTTTATCACGTCGATGACATTGGGAATATTGACCAGATCTTCGTGTTCAGGAGGGGTTGTTTCTTCCATTATACCCTTCAACAACAGTTCGTACCGCAACAGACGAGGGATAGGGCGATTGATAAAGTTCTTCATATCCAGACGGTGAGCGTCCGGATGTCGAACCTGTTGATCAACGAAATCCTTGAAGGCGGGGTTATTCGCCATCTCGTCGTCGATACGGTATGCCGCAATGGGATAGTTAGGTATGTACTCCATGTAAGCCTCTCGGAAGTTGAGGGCGGCATCCATCATGGGAGCAGTGACGCTGCGAATCACTGGGTGCTGCTCTCTCTGTATCTCGTGGAAAGCCTCGACCAGCTTCTTGTGATGCTGAAGTAACTCGTAGTAGTTGTGGAATACTTCATCAATGAACCGCTCAAGCTTGGCCTTGTCGCCAACGATGATAGGGGGGTTTGCGGCTCTCAATGGGCGGATGTACATCTGGAAGTCGGCCGTTAGTCCCTTGGGACACGAGGAGAATAAACTGCACATACTAGCTCAATGTTCTCCAAGTCCTTGACGTACGCCATCTCTCCCTTGATTAACTCAAAGATAATCCTAACGAGCACCATGAGCAAGTCGACCCTTAAGTAAGAAACAAAGATACGTACGACTGCCTCTTAGCCTCCTTCTTCGGCATTGATGTCCTGAGTTCTGCCGCCACCATATCGTGCCACTCCCACTTCGACGTGGGCCCCTTGCCCATGGCTGTTTGAAAAGATCTCAGCTGGGCAACGGATTGCAAACTCTTGATTGCATTAATAGCCTCTTTCAAAAAGTCGGCATCGGTGTTCCCTTCGGCGGTCTCATGCAAGACGGCCTCGAGGAGACTTGGATACTTTTGAAGGTGTTCGGCAGGTCGATTCAGGAATAGTTTGAGGTCGAAGCGTGGTGCATCGTCTGCTCGAAATTTGGCACAGTCGCGCGTGCATTGCTACAATGTGAACTTCATCAGCCTTTGTGGGATCGACTTTTATGAGCGAGAAGTTCGAACCTCCAGGAACAACTTGAACTCATGGTTTCCGTCAGTCTCCTCTTTTAGCCTCTTCTCCGCAACAGGGTAATGGCCGGTATATGCAGGGTATGCTAACCTGAATTCCGTGGCGGCTTCCAAGAAAACGTCGCCAATCTTCTGAATGATGGGACCTTGCTCTCGTTGTCGGACGTAGAGGACTTCCAACAAGCGCCTATTGCATTCTCGGAGATCCAAGATGTTGTTGAACACGTCGTCGATGAAGTCTTCAATGAGTTGTGGCTGCATGATGGTAGATCCTGACAGCCGAAGAGGTTTGATAAAGACGGTCTCGATGATATCCAGGTCTTGGACATATTGCTCCTCTCTGACGATGATGTTGTGGATGATGCTTCCAATAGCACTGTCAGTTCAAGCCATGGCAAGCAGTCTGGATAGTAACGCACGATTGTCGCTGAACCTCGCTTTGAGGAAGATTTTGAAGAACACTTGGGTCGATGGATTCTTTCCAAGAGTTTCGCTTATTTGCGCCGGCTTCAGGTTCTTCAACAACAGACAGCAACGGGTCCAGTGCAAATCCACCCTGACGCTATTGTTAGCCACTGGGATAAGGGCGATGCGAGGAGGCATTACCTTCCGCGGGCAACCAAAAGCATAACACGAAACGCCATCGCCACAGCTGGGAGAGTAACACCGACTGAGCATCGTTATCACGCCAGTCGGCAGCTCCTCCGCTTGGCCTTGTCCCCCCGATCCACTTTCCTGATCGTCAAGGAACATGAAAACGTCTTCAACGCCGTCTTGAAGAACACGGCCACCCCACTCGACTTCATAGAAGAAGAGTTGGCTCTGGAGACTCCGGGCGACCTGGATAGCGACGCGCCTGTCGCTTGTAGACACGCCATGGTTAATAGCAAGCTCTCGCTGGATCAGTGACTGGATAGTCGACACGATATCCTTCCCTGTGAACGCCCTATCGTAAGGGATGCTCCCTTTGACATGCGTAGCTCGGGGGATCTTGTCACGCAATTGCACAGCAATGTGGGACAGGAGAGAGAGGTTGATAAACCTGGTTGGGTCCTCCTCCTCCTCGTCCCAGAATTCATCGTCGTCTTGAAATTCGTATTGGTCCTGTTGGTCCTGTTGATCTGCGTGATGTTCGAAGTCTGCTAGCGTACGCAGGACATCCGTAGGTCGTCGGTAAACGGAAGCCGGGTCTGGATTGTAACCTTTGGAGGGCGAAGGGGAATCGTACGGAGCGTCCATAGAAGGACTTCCGAGAGGGGGGGCAGTATAGTCGTAATCTGCATTTAGGGTCAGTAACGGGCTAACAAATGATAGGATGAGCAGACCTGTGGCAGGAGTGGTTTGGGGATACCCAGGTTCGAGAGAGTAGGCTGCGCTAATTACGCTTGGCCGGCGAGAGACCTCCGACACATCTTGCCGTTCTGGATCATTTGGTTGCAAGTGTTGGTATTCACCGTAATATCCATTTGAGGTTTCCGACGGTAATGGTTGGTAGGCGTCGTAGTGTGAAGACTCATAGTCAACAGTGGAGTTCTTGGGCGGAAGTGCTGGTGCCGATGCTCCAGCTGGGCGATACGATGCGTATGGGTCAGGAGTGGAATCCTCTTTGTAGCTTATGGAGGATGTCGTGCTGTAGCTATCCGAGTGCACCGGTTTCTGCGGTAGATGTCGGCCGGCTTGGGTAGCGCTTGTGGCGGTTGCTTGCCTCAGAAGATCGCTTTGGCCGCGACTGACATATGTATCATATCCATAGGTGTTCGAGCGGGGAGTTCCATTTGGATCTTGGTACGGCTCAGGTTCGGGCATTGGGAACGATGTTCTCGTGGATGAAGCGCTTGCTGGAGTCGGCGGTAGGGCGCGACGAGGCGATTTCGGCGATGGAGGGATGGTCGGTTGCACTTTAGCAGCAACAGAGGATGCTACGTGCAGGGTGAGTTCTGATTGCCCTGCCTCATATCAATTCCCTTGACGTACTATAGTAAGAGGAATATTGGGGATTGGAGGGCGGTGCAGGTCCGGGGCTTGGTGTTTCCCGGCTATTCTCTGCGCCATACACGTTGTAGATGTTCTCCAAGTCCTTTTCATTCGACTGTGCCGCACTCTCTTCAGCGAACCCAGCCCACACCTCGTTGTACAGGCGCTGGAGATCTTCATCAACAGGCGAGTTCGATCTCTTGGTTGCCATCTTGCAGTCGTATGCTCTGGCGTGGGCCGCGTGGATTGAGCCCTTCGATGGCGTCGTAAATATCGCTCCTACGTCGGTAGTCTAGCGATTATGTTGCTGAAAGGTATTGTCTGCCGCTGCCAGTGCTGCTTGTCGACATTGACCAGCCCCAGTTGATAGCGCTAGAGAGAGTCGGTGCAAGGACTCGGAGTCCGGCATGTTCCCAAGCTGATCTGCTGAATAAGGAAGGTCGGCATTTCCGACGGCGCCTCCAATCGCTCGCCGTCAGTCGCCGTCGCCGAGCAAAGCGGGATTTCCCAAAGGTTTCTCTGTATTCGCAGCACGCTGGTACATAGAGAAATACATGTAACCTCAATTTCAATACCATATATCCTTCTCATAAGCATGCACCGCAAAGTTTTGGACTGTCGGGAAAACTGGTTGAAGCTGCTTCTTTGTGACCCACTGTGGGGGATCGGGGCCGCCCATCCAACAACCAGGCGTCGGCATGACTACCCCCTTTACTATGAGGTTGAAGCTCAGCTCAGCGAGTGTGCTCCACTGTGGGTAGGAACATGCTTCGAGGTCTGCCAAAAACGGAGACGTTTGGAGTACCTTTGTCTGGAGTGATGTCCGTCAGAAGGGCTTCTGAGGTATAGTGCCTCTCACTTGCTTACCTCTGGCAGATGATGTCCATACCTGGCCTGCACAGACCCGGCTGTGACATGGAGTGTTTGGAGGAGTGGGAGGCGAACGACGAACAAGTCGAATAGCACCATTGTGAGGATCTCGACGTTCACCGCAATGGTTCGCAGCGAGGGAAACTCGGTCTTGGATATGAGATCAATTATGTCCCCTTGCTTCAAGCGGCTGTGGTCGAGTTTGAGATGAATAAGACCCCCCGTCCACGAAGACCTTGAAACGGACGTAAGGAGCATGTGTGAGTTTGCAAGAAAGGACTCCTCGGAGAGAAGGGCAAGGGTTAGGCGCGTTAAACCGTTGCATGATTGGACAGTATGATTGAAGAGGGCATTCTGACAAAGGGTGTTGGGGGTGTGGACTCGGGAAATAGGGTAGCGATACTCTTCTGGATCGAGTAAGAAGAGACCAAGTGTCCTCAGGCTGCCTCGATGCCTGTGAATAAATGTCGACAGTTGGTCCAGCCCGGTTCGCTCGTCTTGATTTATCTTGAGTTCAATGGTGAAGTCCGAAAGCCCAGGGAAGTCCACCAGAGCTTTGAACAGTCGTCCAACCCTGAAGTACTCCTCCGTATGGCGGGTGTATCGATCGCCAAAACGAAAGGACATTATCTTTATTGAGTCTCGTTGGCGATTGACGAATGGGGCGACGAATTGTTCAAGTGCGTCTTCAGAGTTTGTCGTCTTGTAGATGGTACTGAGAGTTAGACAGAGTTCCTCCAGTTGTGGAAAGTGTATATCTTTTCCTAGGACACCGTCTCGATAGATCTCCAAGGGGAGATGGAGGTATACCCGGGATAGGCGACCTGCTACGCTTGCCATCGCGTTTATGATGTAGGGTTTGAAGGCATCCCGGAAGGTGGCGTAATGCCTTGCCTCTGAGAATCGGAAAAGACGGTTGTACGAAATTGTCAAAGCTTGAAGTAAAGGCAAGCACTCGGATAAATCGGAAGGGAAGGCCTGGGCTAGGGCCAACGTCGATGCGTCGGGCTGTATGGGCGGAATCGGCCGTCTCCAAAGACGGTTCCAGTGTGTTTGCTTTCGCGGTGGTTCCACGTACTTGCGGAGGGTGTCGAGCCAGAAAACTATACTTTTGACGTTCCTGGATATCATGGGGGTCCTGTTTCGATATCAATAGAACCTTACTCGTCTACTATCACATATAAAAGAGCGTCTCTTACCTCAGTGCATGAAGCGCCCGTTGTGTCCTCGGCTGCGTAGCGTGCTCGAGGACGACCTCCTCATACCGCCTACTCAGGACAAGATGGAGTAGGGCTTGGTTTACGGAATATAGTTGACCTTCTTTGCCTTTAGGGATGAATTCGAGAATTCGAGCCCACACCTCGTTGGGGAGAAGATTGGAGGGACTGTCGGCCATGCCAACTGCGTGCTGTCTCAAGGCTGTAGAGGGAAAAGGAAGAGGTAAGAAGGAGCATTTCTAATGCCGTGGCAGTGGCAGCCCCTGATGGCGGATGATGGATTTGTGCGAGCCCCATAGGGCCGGTGACCTGATGCGGCCAGACTCGTGATGGGGTCCCTCGCCGGGTGCTCGAGCTTAAGCGCCAAGTATCAATGAGCGCTTAAAGGCCGAAGGCCTTGGGTCTTCCCTGCGGTTAGCGCGTTCGATTTAGACTCGTGGGGATCTTACGAGTGGTCAGACCTGAGACTAGGGGGCTACTGTACAGGTAATGCAAAAGAGAGGGAAAGGTTAGGCGCCGAATGCGCGTCTAAACTGTCTTGTAGTAGAATTGTATATTATATTGCCTCTATATCTCCAGCAGTGTCGTCGTTGATCTCAGTCGTCTTCGCAGTCGTCTGAGCCCGAAAATGCAGGGGTGAAAGCATTCGCCGAGGAATTCGGGGGAAAGGGCGGGACGACTTTGAGAATACGGGCTGAGATCGATCTATACGTGCAATTCGAGTGATGCTAACGGCGTCAAACTCAGTTCCGATTTGGCGAAGGTGGAGAAGCATGCGGGTTGAGAGGATGCCGTGAAGGTCTACTTCGAATCTGAGTGTTCGTAAGGGAGTGGTGTGAGCAAAATATTGTGTGGCGCTTCACGTTGGACAGATAAAACCACTCACTGAATAAGAATGTATTTGTACCCTCCATATGCGAGCCAATTAACAGCAACGTTCGCCGACGCCATGACTGGATGTAAGAAGGTGAAACCATCAGCCTGAATGCCAGTCATTTCGCTCAGATAAGAAATGACATACTTGCTAGCACGACGAAATAGTAGACCCCGTCCTGGTAAAAAACGGTTAAGAGCCTGTTGTTCGATCCCCGATGCTCACGGTAGGCTATGAACACCATGATCACCATGGAGCTGATAACACTGGACAGCAGTGCGGCGTACGTCCATGAAAGCAGGAACTCGTTCGCTTCCATTACCATGCAAATAGGTCGGTCTGCGGTGCTCGGTAGAGACCATCTCGCGTCTGAGGAATCAAGTGTTAATGATTGTGTCTCAGCTCCTATCAAGACTTCCTTCACGCACATTTAACCGACATCAGCCACTTGCCAACGCTATAGAACACCAAAGAATGAAGGCCCTGCAAAGAACATGTCAGACATCGGCGAGGAAGCTTGCCCAATCGAACGTACGATGAACTGAATGACGAGATATGCCAACATTCGTCGGCTCTTCCCCGAGAATGCCCACACCCGATAAAAGAGAATAGCTGGAGGGAATTATCAGTCCCCACGACCTAAAAGGATCTCGCCGCAGTTCTGACCTTCTGCAGACACAACCGCCAATGGGGACAGCACTGGAGTTACGCTGGTTCGTAAGTGCCAGGGCCTTTTTGCTACCATTCAGATAGTAAACACGCACATCCCGTGAGGTTCAGGGCACCATTACATTCCTTGACAGTCCTGCGACTGACCCCTGTATATGGCAACGTGGTATCATGAATGCTGGATGTCGAGTGGTCTGAGTACTCTTACCGGGTGAGAGGAACACGGAAGAGATATTGTTGGCGAGAGTAAGATACCGGGCCAAGTAGAATAGCACTTTGGGGATGCTAAGTCTCGCCGGCCACATCAACCGGACCTTAGTAAGCGACTCAGCAACGTCCTGCTAGAAGAAACTTGAGATATCCACCTCTTCCGGGAAGGTTTGCAAGAAGTCGATGATCTGCAGAGTTACGGCTTAGATAGCAGTCGACGAGAGCTTTGAGAGTAAATGCACAGACTTACGGCAATCGTGCATCCGGACAGATTCTGAGCTTCCATGAGAGTGGTTCCCTCGATGTAGAGGGACGGACGAGACTTACAGTATACTAGTAGATTCAGATTGGACATCAGCTTCCTGTGCACTACCCCATGAACTCGGAATGCACTCACATTCCAGACAAATTGCGCCTGCAGCCGTTCAACAGCTTCACTGGGAGATATCTCGTAACTCATTTTGAGGCGGGGGGTCGGGCGGTGTGGGGTGTAAAGCCAATTGGGTGATCTGTGTTTGAGAGCTTTATACCCTCTCGAACCCGCCAGTTGGAGTTCCCTGCCAAGCCGTCCCTGTTGTGTAGCCTGTTGGGATCACTGGGCCAATATAATCGTAGAATATCAATATGATATGTCACTCAACTTTGAATTGCGCCTCGTTCTCGCCACGCCACAAGGGGAGCACAAGTTGAGCCTGTCGAGGGGCCGTTGGTGAATAACCAGCAGCTACTGTGTATCTGTACGCTTCTGGGCCCTGCAAATGGACGCTGGCTTCGCCGGGATAAACTCTAGACCAAAGGGCGATGGCAGGTACGAAGCCCTCCAGCGCATGCGAACTTGAAAAACTAGGGAGTCCGGTGAATAAATGAAGGGTGGCCAGGGTTTGGCCAGGGTCATCGCCGCAACCGATTATGGTTGCAACTCCGAGTTGTTATCTCCCATTCATTCCAAGGCGTTCCCTCGATCATCACCACTGCCCTGTACGCCAATTTGGCGCTAATCGCTGGGGAGTCCCCAGGGACGCACGCACGCGAGAGCTTAGTGTCGATGGTCATCCGAAATGACAAGCCCGGCGTTGACCTCCGGTGTCTTGGCAATGGACAGTCTGAAAGGACATCGGAGATTGTGGTATATGCGATACCAGCTTCCAGTTCTGCTGCTGAGCATGAACAACGGGAGTTGATATGAAGGTCAAGGTCAGAACGAAGAGGCGGCTCGTTCCTTGCTTCCAAGCAAGTCCAATCTCGAAAGCTTCCTTTTTGGGCAATAAAATGTGACGATGGCATTTGCCGATATGCGCGACAGAAAAAGGTCGAAATTTCTTTCCAAATTTCCTGAGATCTCCTCCCACAAGGCTCACGGCCGCAGAAAAATGGCTTTTCCCATATCGACCGTCACTCAGACGCCAGAAGCTTCATCACCCCCACCTTCACCACCAACGGTTTCCAGGATGACCATTAACAACCTTCCCGCGGAGATCCTCGCGAAAATCTTCACCGAATACATTTATGACCACTCTTTGGAACGCGCTGGACTGAAGCCTTTGACGGGGTCGTACCGCCGCGTCGCCGTTTCGAAGGGGGCGGTCACCTCCCCGTTGCAGCTCGGCCACGTCTGTGCGCTGTGGAGAACCGCGGTGTTTTTCAATCCTGGGTTGTGGTCTCACCTCTACGTCGACCGACCTGAGGAACAGGATGCCGAGCTGCTGAAGCTGTGGTGCAAGCAAGGCCGGTCGACGTGGAGGCACCCGCTGTATCTGACGTTCATCCAGAAAGGGACGATTGCGGTGAACTCTTCTGGCCGAGACCTCTTCTGGCAATGTCTTGAGGAATCCATGCGTTGGAGGACGGCCATCCTGTACCTCAACGCCGACATGGAAGACCTCATCACGGATCAGGTTTCTCACCTCGCACCAATGCTCCAAGCATTCCACCTCAATCTCTATCGCTGGCCTCACAAAGCGAAACAACGTTTTTCCGAGCGACTACTTTCGGGCCCGTTCGTCTGGAAAGGTGCATGGAGTGCAGAAATTCCCTTCAGCGTATCCACATTCCACTCCATTTCTTGGTCGTCCCTATCGTCCATATCCATTGGTTGGATACAATTGAGCGACCTCCTCGAGGTGGTTCAGCTGGCTCCGAACGTGGCCCACCTATCTGTTTGCATTTTATTCGAACCTCCCTCCGATCTGGGGCAACCGTCTTCGCCACACCGGCTGAACCGCTTGCAATGGTTGGAGGTCACAAACCCGTGGTCGTCACCTTCCCAGCCTAGCGTTCTCCAGTTCTTCCTCGACTCGCTCATACTCCCTTCACTTACAACCATCGTGCTCCGCCCCTCGAAGTTATTCTATGAGCGAGATTGGCTGGCGTTGTCAGAGCTTGTCGATCGGTCAGGCTGCAATCTTGAAACTCTCGTATGGCCGAGGAGGCCCACTGTCATTGATAGCATCGCTTTCGAGCTTCAAGGAACCGAATCACCCCAATGCGACGTGCTCGAGCAGCTCAAATACGTCTCATCCAACTTCGAAGCCCTTCGAACTGGAATTCGTCACCTTGAAATCCAATGTAAGACTGGTCGTCGTACCGTAGATCATCTAACAATATCCCAGGAGGAGGAGGCTCTTTTCCCATCTCTTCGCTCCATCAAGCTTCAGCACTGTGTGTGTGTGTGTCATGCGGGCGCCAGGAGGATCGAGCAGATGCGGGAGTCGCGCCAGCCCACTCTAGTTGACATTGACGTTGGCTCGACTGGGGATATATCTGAAGATCCGTTCGAGACCTGGCGCAGCACTGGTATCCTTGGTGCAGATAGGTTCTTTGCTTGCAGGTAGATTCGGAGCAAGCCCCTTGCTCGGGCCGGCTTGGGCCGGACTTCCTTCGAAGAAGGGACTTGGGTCAAGGTGCGCGGGAACGGGGGGTTTCTTCGTCGCCCGCCTCAAAACTAACCCAGGGGGCCATGAAGGGGTGAAACAAATTTGAAATTTTACTATTCTACTTGAACCATGGCCAAACTCGACTCGGAAACTCAAAGGGTACATTTTCTGCCTGCTAGCGAGCGAGCGATTCAGAAGGGTTACCTGTACATGTATATATCCCAAAGTGTGCACTATCCTGAGCAGAAAAGTAGATGTGAGAGGTGCCTAGGTTCAGCAGGGAAATGAATTCAGAACTGTAGCTCCAGGATTGCTCCAGGAAGCAAGGATGTAGGCGCAACACAGCGCCACCTAGTCGGACAAACAACCGTGGTCACTGCACAACAAGACCAATCAACACGAAATTAGCGCCACCATCTTGCCAAGCGTTTTGCACCTATCCCTGATGGTGGCTCTCCACCAAAACATACTCTATGCATCAATGGGGTAGTGGTAACCTGGGTCGTTGCCATCGTACACCTCTTCCTGAGGTACCAAGCGGTTAATTTCGACCCGCCGGGGGTTCAATTCCCCCTTGATGCATCCGAGTCCGTGTCTGCAGACTGACGTTCCCCTGACGCGTTTCTTTTTTCTCCCTTTTTTGCGGCATTTCTTACCGGCCTGAACCTTGCAGGCTGCATGCGGACGATATAACTTATCGCAATAGCAGTAAGTAAAATCCAGGCGCCATAGTGGCCTTGCCTCCCTAATTTTCGTCTCTCTAAATCGAACCAGATGCCGCCGTTGCTGCTTGAACAAGTAGACAGAGAAGTCGATCGAAAGCGATAAATATTAATGTTCAAAGCAAAGCAGTGCGTGGTATACAGGTTGCAGCGGGGTATGGTACAGTACGTAGGGTACAAGTGTCAACGAAAGCGAGAAAGAAAGCGTGAAAGCTAAAGAATAATACAAAGATGCTAGTACAGTATTGCGTTTACAGAGAGTTCAAATCAGTACATAGTTCAGAGAGGATCCCGAGGGCGCATCATGATAGCGTGAAAGCAGACAGCAGGGAGATAGCAGGATGTGTGTGTGCGTGTGGAGGTGGATAGCGCGCGAAGGGGATGGATGAGAAAGCATGCAGAGCAAAGCGTTGAAAGAGACAGACAGACGAAGCCAGAACATCAAGCACATAGCGTCGTCGAAAGTAATAAAGCAGCCATCATGTCGTGGAAGTCGTCTCCGAAAGAAGTCATAATCGACATAAGAGACATCTTGAAGGCATGAGCAAAACCAAGAACAGGAAAAGAGAGATCACCACGTATAAGGGAGGAAAGGAAAGGAAAAGGGCGCATAGAAAGCAAAAGAGCGTGCCGAGAAAAGAGCGGACAGGAGCATGATCGAAAGTCTCCTCAGGCTTTCGCACCAAAGAGCCCCCTCAAGTCCAACCTCGACGCCCTCCGCACCCTCTCAAGCCCCACAGGCCTCACAAACTCCCACCGCACATTCTCCTCCTCATCCTCCTCGTCCGAATCATCAAACTTGGACACCGGCTCCGGCTCAAACACATCGAGCATAAACTCCTCCTTGCCCTCCTTCACAACCAACCTTAGCGCCGCGGCGTCCACCACAGCAGGCACCGTCGGCGAGATAACCGTCACAGGCATAGTAGCCGCATGCGACGCCGACCTCGAACTTGCAATCAACTTGGACGCGGGCTTGGACTTCGGTGTGGGGAGCGGGGGCACCGGTGCGCGGAAGGACGACGATAGGGGTGGCACGCCCGACCCGGGCGAGCTCACCGCCACGACCCTGCGCATCTTCTGCATCCCCGCGCTGATCTTCAGCGGGGCAGGCCTCCGCCGCGTCCG
The DNA here is from genome assembly GCA_013368325.1 of Ephemerocybe angulata. Lineage (NCBI taxonomy): Eukaryota > Fungi > Basidiomycota > Agaricomycetes > Agaricales > Psathyrellaceae > Ephemerocybe > Ephemerocybe angulata. Next base: position 108,597 of record JAACJK010000178.1, read on the forward strand.
CGTCCTCGAGCTGACGCCGCCGTTCGGGCCGTTCGTAGAGAGGTGTGTCAGGGCGAAGCGCGGGGACTTGGGGGAAGTGGCGAGGGACACGGCGAGCCCGAAGGCCTGCATGTCCGCGATGAACTCGGGCTTGCGGAGGTGCTTCGCGGCGCGGAAAGGGCGCGCGGGGAGCGAGAGGAGGGTCTGGCCGGGCTTGATGGGCGAGTGCGGTGTTGCGGTGATCATGGTGGTGGTGGCGAGAGGCGACGTGGGTTTGGGAGGCGTGAAGTTGAGGATGCGCTCGTCGGGGTAGAAGGGCGCGTCGTCGGTCTGCATGAGGTACGCGGGGTCGAGGTCCGAGTCGAGGGTGGACTGCGAGGTCGCGCTGTCGCGGCGGGCGAGGGTGAGTGTCGCGGGCTTGGTCTTGCTTTTCGGGGTCTTGTTGGACTTGGTGGGCGGGGGCACGAGAGGCGAGACGGGGCTGCCACTTGTGAACTTGACCCAGCTCAGAGCGCTCTTCTGCGCATCGCTGCTCGTGTCCATGGCGCAGCAGGAGTCGGCGTCGGCGAGCAAAGCGCGGTACTCGAGCTCCTCGTCGCGGTCGCGCCAGACGCCGCCGTGGGCGTCGCGGTAGACGTCCGCGACGGCGCCGGTCTCGGTGGTCATCGCGCGCTTGATGTGGTCCTCCATCCTGCCGCCGTCCGCGAACTGCATGAGGGCGAGGTCGCTCGCGAGGGTGGGGGGCGGGCGCACGAGGGCGCCGTAGACGGCCTTCTTCTTCTGCGTGGCCTTGGCCTTGGCGGCCTTGGACGAGGGCTTGGGCATTGGGGCGGTCGCGGTGGTGTATGTGGGCGACGCGAGGGTGGTATCCTTGGGCGCCGCGGACTTGGCGCGGGGCTTGAGGTGGGTGAGCGAGCGGATCTTCTTGATCATGCGCCCGCGCCGCTCCTTGCTCTCCTCCTTCGCGCGGCGGCGTTCCGCGTGCGCCTCCTGCTCCCTCTGCGCCTTGGCGCGCAGCAGCGGCGACGGGGTCTCGGGGGTCTTGGGCATGTGCAGGAAGATGGTGTTGTAGCCGAGGGCGGTGAAGTCGAAGGCGCGGGTGGAGGCGGTGGTGGGGGGTGTCGTCGCGATGAGGGGGCTCGAGGGGACGCGCGAGTGGCTGATTCCGGCGGTGAGCGAGGGCCGGCAGTGCGGGGAGACGGGCGCGGGGGTCCCGGGCTGGACGTGCGAGGCCCAGGCCGTGATTTTGGCGGTGAAGCTCGGGCGGCGGCTCGGTGGGACGGGCGGCGCGGGGAGTTGGCGCTGGGGCGGGGCGCCGAGTGGCTGCAGAGCGCGCTTTTTGGAGGGGGGAGGCTGCGAGAGGAATGCGTAGTTGGAGCTCATCGTGAAGTATCTGTTGGGTTATTAGTTTCGCGAATACGAGTTGCAAGGCTTGTACTCACAAGTATTAGGCGGGAGTAGCTGTAGTGTGAAGAGAAGAGAAATCCAGACGAGACTAGCTCAAGTGCGGATGGTGGTAGAGGCCGTCCATGTCCTGGTTATATCCGCCCTGAACAATAGTCGGAGGACGTGAATGCCTCCCGACCGTGCACTGTTCCAAGCCCAAACACCAGCCAACAGCTATTGTTGTGTGACGCGTGACACCTGCCATCACGCTTTGTACACACAAGGCGGGCCAATCAGCGTCACTGCGGCTTTAGCGCCGACCGCCATGGTGCCCAGTTCCCTGCTCGCCCGCGCCTACGCTATTATCTGCCTGTCACGCTGCATTCCTCCTCACGACTGGCCTCTGTATATCCGAGCTTCCAGCGCCTTTTTTGTCTGCAAGGGGCTGTGGCTCGTCTTCTGGACGTTCTTTGACGCCTGTCCGACGGGGTGGCTCTTGTCTTTGCGTAGAAGCGCGCCACGAGCCTTGTTTATACGAGGTACCAAGTTCAACATGACGTGCTTCTCGGTCTGCTGAATCGTACGAGCCATGGGTCTGGGCCTCAGAGTACAATGAACTACGAACCGTCAGGGCAGATCGTTGGGACGGCGCATACCACGAAGCAGCGACGATCGCACAGACGTGACGTGCTGCGAGGCTCATGCCACACCTAAGGACACGGCACTGGGTCAAACAGGGTCAAACCAGTCGCCTAAAGCCTATGTAAAGCCATTCACTGCTGTCTTCACCCCTCACATCTCCCCGCACAGGTCCCAGACCCTACTCGAGAAACCCCATTGCACAGTGTTGTCACTGCACGCAGAGCGGTGCTGGCAGTAGCTTTCTCGCTGGTAGCCAGCCGTGATGCTGCAAGCCAGCTCGCCCAGAGCCGCGTACTTGCACTGGTGGCTGTCGATCCAGGCCCAGTCGCATTCAAGCCATCCCGCTGGCATCCAATCCCAGGTCCTCCCATGGACCAGGGTCGAGTAACGACGGACCTGCTCGACCCGACCCAATGCCATCCCGCTGGCGTCCTACCCAAGGTTCTCCCGTGGACCAGGGTCGAGTAACGACCTGCTCGACCTAAACTTACCTACAATGCCATCCCGCTGGCATCCTACAGCATCCTACTCCTACTCCTACTCTTACTCGCGACCGTCCCAGGTCGCGACTCGGGCTCAGAGGATGGCGGTGCCCATGCCGCCGTTCCAACCTAACCTTCATTATCAGATTCGATCCCTGTGATCAGTCGACGTGCGCCTCTGACGAGATCGTGTTCCTCGAGCTCGCGGTCTCTCCGAGTGCCAATTTTTTCCTGTCCCGGTGGTGTTCGCACCCTGCTCTCACTTGAAACTTCGGTTGGCATACTGACGGCTATCTTCCTACAGTACATGTCATGAACACGCACTAGTATACAAGCTTCTAGAGACCCTTTCAGCTGCCTTTCACCCCGAGGTCATCGAAGGAGGAGTCAGCCTCATAGGTAGCACGCACCTTGACCAAACTACACATTCCCCTGCCCGAAAGTCCTCAATCACACCACTTAAACGAAGTCCACACTTACAAATCAAACGTCTTCACAGTCGGGAAGACGTCCCTAACCTGGCTCTCCACACCACCTCGGGTCCTCCAGGCTATACCAGGACGCCGTCCTTGACCTCGTCTCGCGGTGGGGTATGAGGTGCAACGCCAGGCTGCTGAGGAGCGCCCAGTGCACATTATAGCCCCTGGCGGATGCCTGCAGGGCTGCAGCCTCAGGTCTGCAAGGAACGGCGAGTCTGACTTGGAAGTTGGGGTGCACGCTCGCCTAGGGCTGCGCACTCCGTCAGAGAGCTTGAGAGCGGCCTTGGACCCAGCCCGTAGTGATTTTGAGCGTTCAGAGGAGGGGAGTTCGGGTAGAGAGGGTGTCGAAGAGGGATTTGGTGAGGATGTGGACGATGATGGTGAGGTTTTGGAGGACTGTGAAGGTATTTTGGGAGATGAGGTGTGTGATGTCGTTCGTCCTGCTTGAGCTTGTTGAACCCGAGGTCGAGGGTGTGGAGCAGTCCGCACCGTATCCTCTGCACCATCCTTTGGGAATCTGGCTTATAAAGAGTCGAGATTTGGACACTCCTGTATCGAAGTGCCATAACAATGTAGAAGAGGGGACGGTTGGAAGCGTAGAGACGGCCTTTGCTGCAGCTAAGGCTGCGGTGCACGAATCCAGACTTCGTTTGGGAGCTGCGGGCCATTCCATTCGATGGGGCTAGTTTTCGTCATTGACAGTTTGTTAGGATACTGGGTGGATAGAAGGGATGTAGGAGGAGCTCATGGAGAGTTTGAAGTTCCTGTGTTCCAACTTCTGGCGAACTTGGGAAGCATGCAGTTTGATTGTGATTGCTTTGACTCCGGTCGTTCCGGAGTCGACCCTTCCCCACCGGAATCTACGACAGTACTAAAAAGGCCAACATGAAAGTTAGCACCGACTTGAGTATTCATTAGATGGCCGGTCTGCAGGGGCCAGGCCCAGGGCTCAGTTCAGTAAAAATTATCTCGAAAGAGGGAGAGAAAAAAGGAGACTCGTTCGGGGAACGTCAATCTACAGACACGGATGCATCAAGGGGGAATTGAACCCCCGGCGGGTCGAAATTAACCGCTTAGTACCTCGAGAAGAGGTGTACAATGGCAACGACCCAGGTTACCACTACCCCATTGATGCATAGAGTATGTTTCGCTGGAGAGTCGCCATCAGGGATAGGTGCAAAACGCTTGGCAAAATGGCGGGCGCTAATTTCGTATTGATTGGTCTTGTTGTGCAGTGCCCTCTTGTTTGTCCGGAAGCCGCCGCCGCCAACGTCGCGCCTCTTCGTTCTGACCTTGACACCAATGACCTCCATACTCATCGACTCCCGTTGGACGTGCTCAAGCCAGTAACAATCTTCGATTCTCCCAGCAGCAGAGCTGGACGCGGCTGGTATATGCCACAATCTCCGACGTCCGTTGAGACTGGAGGTCAACGGGCTGCCATTGTGCACCCCTGGCTTCCCAACGATTGGCGTACGCAGAGGTGGTGATGATCGAGGAAACGCCTTGGAATGAATGGGACATAACATGGAAGTCATACATAAGAAGAGATGGGAAGGACCTAGACTCGTGACCATCCACTCTATGAGTCTAAGCGGGACAGCTCATAGGCGGCCGATTACACGGCCCATTGCTGGAGAATAGATCCCAACGCGTCGTCCGTTTGCAGGTCACAGAAGTGTGTAGATGCAAGTAGCCACCACTAGACATTCTCCGCCTGGTCGCTCTAGAGTCAACTCGTGCTCGCCTCGCGGCGAAGGGGCATTCAAAGCTGAGTGACATCTCATATTGATATCCTGCAATTGTGTTGGAACTTGGCTCAGTGACGTATAGTTGTATCTTGCTGCCTACAGGCGACAGGTCAGGGTTTCGGGAAGGCCGGGGAACTCTCTAGTACTATTCGGTTTTGCGAGTATAAAGCTCTCAGACACAGGCCACCCAGTCGGTATTGCATCCTACACCCGCACCGCCTCGCCATTCGAGCCTCAAAATGGGTGATTTCTCTGCAGGAACACATGAAGTGCCTCTGGATGAAGCCGTCGAACGACTCCAGGCCCAATTCAGCTGGAATGTGAGCCAATTCCCAAGTTCGAGACCGGCGCACAAAAAGCTGATGCCAACTTTCCTACTGGCAAATGCTAGTATACTGTAAGTCTCGTCTCGCCCCGTATTATTGAAGTTGCGCACTTCGAACGACTCACATGGAAACTCAGAATGTATCTGGATGCACAATTGCCGTAGACCTTTTGCCTCATAATACTTTCGAAGCCCTCATCTAAGTTATGCACTCTGCAGATCATCGACTTCTTGCAAACCTTCCCGGATGAGGTAGGTATTACTTCCCTTGATGCATCCTCCTGGCAGAGCGTTGCTGAACAGCTTATCAAGGTCCGGCTGATGTGGTCGGCGAGACTTAGCATCCCCAAAGTCCTATTCTACTTGGCCCGCTATTTCACCCTTCTCAACAATATTATGGTCGTGCTCCTGGCACCCGGTAAGAATGCCCGGACTGCTTACATTCAACATTGATTAGACCATGTTGCCGAATGCAGGGGTAAGTCGTAGCTCCAACGAAGGATGTATTGGTGCCCTGAGCGGCGCGGCAGGTGCGTGTTTACTATCTGAATGATATCGGGAAGACCGTGGCACTTACGCTAGCGCAAACTCCAGTATTGTCTCCATTGGCGGTGTCATCTGCAGAAGGTCAGAACTGCGGCGAGATCCTTTTGTTTTGTGGAGACTGACGATTCCATCCCGCTATTAGCTATTCTTTTTTACCGGGTGTGGGCATTCTCGGGGAAGAGCCGGCGAATGTTGGCATACCTCGTCATTCAGTTCATCGTACGTTCGATTGGGCAAGCTTCCTCACCGATGTCTGACATGTCCCCTGCAGGGCATTCATTCGTTGGTGCTCTACACTGTTGTCAAATGGCTGATATCGGTTAAATGTGCGTGAACGAAGTCTTGATAGGAGCGGAGACACAATCGCCAACACTTGATTTCTCAGACACGAGGTGGTCTCTACCGAGTGCAAACGGACCCATTTGCATTATGACGGAAGCGAACCCGTTCCTCCTGCTATGGACGTACGCCGCGGTGCTATCCAGTGTTATCGGCGCCATGGTGATCATGGTGTTCATAGCCTACCGTGAGCATCGGGGATTGAACAGCAGGCTCTTAACCGTTTTTTACCAGGATGGGATCTACTATTTCATCGTGCTCGCAAGTATGTCATTTCTTATCAGAGCGCGATTGACTGGCATCCTGACTGTTTTACCTCCGTACATCCAGTCATGGCATCAGCGAACGTTGCTGTTAATTGGCTCGCATACGGAGGATACAAGTTAATTCTCGTTCAGTGAGTGGTTTATTTACTCACCGTGAAGGAGTAGCACAAAGCCTTTTGCTCACACCAATCCATCACAAACACTCAGGTTCGAAGTAGACCTTCATGGCATCCTCTCAACCCGCATGCTTCTCCACCTTCGCCAAGTCGGAACTGAGTTTGACGCCGTTAGCATCACTCGAATTGCACGTATAGATTCATCTGAAGTCTCAGCACCGCGCCGCCGTTTCCCCCGATATCCTCGAATACTTTCACCCTTGCGTTTTCGGGAGCGAACGACTGGAATCAGCAAGGACATTGTTGCAGATATCGAGGCAGTGTAAAGTACATCCTACTAAAAGACAGTTAGGCGCGCATTCGGCGCTTAACCTTTCCCTCTCTTTTGCATCCCCCGTAGGCCCCTAGTCTGACCACTCGTAGGATCCCATGAGTATAAGTCGAACGTGATATCGGTAGGGAAGACACCCCGCACTGGGCTTTCGGTAAGCCAATTCGGGTCTCCAACGCTGTACCACGAATGGTCGGGTGGGGGGATGAGGTGCAGTGGGACACAACTTTTGTTTAGGTAAATCCTCGGCAAAGGTACTTCTACCTACACTGTGTCCAGAATCTGTTCCCTGCCAATTTCCAAGCGTACGCTTCCAAGGCGTCGATATCGAATACTCGCCTGAGGCCCCTATTAGGCGGAGTTGCCGAATGGACCCTTGTCGGCTTCGCATCAAATCAGGCAGCCACCCATCTTCCCGGCAATTCAATGGAAAGAAGATAACTTGGTTGCAAAGTTGCAATCACCACCACCACCACCACCACCACCACCACATCTTCCCTGCAATTCAATGGAAAGAAGATAAGGTTGCAAGGTTTTATAGTGGTGTGTGGCATGACTGAGCAATGTTCATCTGGACTTGACCGTAGGGGTTACGAGTGCACACTCGATCCTGTACCTAGTCTCGTCAACCCGCCTCTAGTTTGAACTTTTAGAGTCAAAGTCAGACAACACACATCCTCTGCTAGTACTCTGCCAATAGTGTACATCGTACCGCACCTGACTAGCAAGCCAGGAGCGAGGGGGCGGGCGGCCAACTTGAAACGTCAGGGTCCGGGACTATCTGATGGGCTCACTTGGTCGCCGGTGCTGGCAGCTGATGTATTGTCAGGGTGCCTGTGCTGGGATAAGTACTGTATCTGAACATTCTACAAGGAGCCGTTCCCATTTTACCTTTAATCTCCTACTTCGACCACCCACTGCGTACTCGACTTCAAGGCTTCCAACCCCTCAACGACTCGGGACTCGGGTTACATGGATGGCCTTGGTGGTTGGGGTGATGCCCCCTTGCAGGTTGTAGTCGACCGCCTAGAAGCGCTAAGAATCTGGGATGTGAGCCTTTTACGATATTTCAAGTCCCTGGGTTGTTATAACGACTCTTTAGTACACCGTAAGCATCGTGTCTTGCGCGCTGTCACAGTGTGCTCATCAGTCTGCTTCAACTTCGCGTCTCTTCGCCCCGTTCCACAGAATCTCGTCGGATGCACATTCGCTATTGCCGATTTCTTGCAAACCTTCGAAGACGAGGTAAGTGGTTGATGCTTCTCTCCATCCCCAAGTTAGAAACTGATGGAAATGTGAAGGTTCAGTATATGTGGACGGCCTCGCTCAGCATCCCAAAAGTACTTTTCTTTATTGCGCGGTATTCTACGCTTGCCAACAATGTTCTGGGTATACTAGCACCAGGTGAGAGTTCGGTGGTCTGAAGTGTTTCATGGCTGCTATCTTATCTGTCCCGACCGCAGGGTCATTTCCTGGAGGAAGCGGCACCCCTGAGGACTGCCTTATGGCGCTCTTGCGCCCCGTCGGTATCTTATTCGGCCACGCAGGCAGCACGGGTTGTATCAATTGACTATCCAAACGAAAGTCGGCTATCCGCTGGGCATACTTGCAGCAGAAAGTCGGTGCACTTGGCATCCGCCGCATGAAACGACGGTACTGACTTGTAGCTTCCAGGTATTTTGTTTTACCGTGTGTATGCTTTCTCTGGTAAGAGCGGGAAATTGCTAGCGTACCTCGTTGTCCAGTTTCTCGTATGTGTTTCCGTTCGCAAATTACAGCTACTTGAATGACTCACTGAACACATTCCAACCCCAGGCTATCCACACTGTTGTCTTCTACTTCAATTTTAAATGGTTCGCTACTGTTAAATGTGTGTGATCTTGTCTGGCCCTTCCCTACCTTGGTATGCCATACTGACTTGACATTCCGCGACTACGTCTGTCGTTCCAGTTACAAGATGGATTCTACCCACAGGAAGTATCTGTATGATGACGGAGTCCAACAGTGCCTTCTTTGCGACGACTTTCGAGGCTCTCCTTGTTAGTGTCACAAGCGCCATGTTAATCATGGTCGTTATCGCCTACCGCGTGCATCGAGGCCTCAACAGCAAACTCCTGACTGCCTTTTATCGCGATGGCATCTTCTATTTTATCTGCTTAGCAGGTACGTTGTCCTGGCCATAACATGACGAGTTGCAGCTTACACGCCCCTGACCGTAGCTGTAGTCTCTGCAAACGTAGTCGAAAACTGGCTCGGGGAGGGCGCGTACAAGTTCATTTTTATTGCGTGAGTACGATGCTACCGCGCTGTAAGATAGTTGCTAACCCGTGCGGACACCTTTCTCCCAACAAGGTTTGAAATGAATCTGCACGGAATCCTATCCACCCGGATGTTGCTCCACTTGCGCAAGATCGGGAGCGACATTGACAATGTCAGCATCACACGGCTCGCCAATATACGTCCTCGGTCGACGTCCTGCTCAGACAGTCAGGATCTTGACTTGCCCTATTACCCACCCCGGCGACCCCTCACGAATATCCGTTTCACCCACACCATGGATAACAGTAACGATGAAGTTTATAAATAAGTGTCCTGAATAATAAGAAACAGAGAGCAGTCTGAGTAACAGAAATCATCCGCTCGGCGTGTACGGAAATTTACGAGGGGAGTCGATCATCGGGGCGACTTCGTTTTCCGCGTTAACCGACGCACATCGCGAGTTGCAACACAGAAGCTCCACGAAATCTGGTTTTGAGGGTCGAGGTGCGGCCACCTTCGAGCAGTCAACCGGATCGGAATAGTGGTAGGATGCAAGAGAGTTCCTGTTCAAGTTAGGGATCATCGCTTGATGGGTTGGTCAGCGTTTGGCACACCGGCTTGAACCAAACAGGGAGCGGGCGCCGTGCGTTTGCCGAGCGCGCTACTCTGAGCGCCTAAATTTCAAACATGCGAACCTGTGATTATGAGTAGAAGTGCAATCCTACTCGCTCTTTATCTATACTGAGCCCCTTCTCAGTAGGTAACTGTATCCTAAGCCACCCTTCTTTGCCATACAGTACTACTGTAGAGTGGTATACCGGAGATCGGCCAGCCCCCATCGCATACAACTTTGCCGCTTTGCAACAGCAACATTACAAAAAGTCGGTTATCTCGTTGGCCGAATCGTGTTCTGGGACGCGGAATGTAGCATCCTGGTCGACGACTCTCTCGTCTGGTATTAACTCCCAGACGCTTCCGTCTCATCCACTTCGTCCGATTGAATAGGTATCCATCCAAGCGGAACAGTGAATATCCGGGTATCACGCAGCTATTTCGCTGAAGTGGTCGCTGTGTTCTATGTCACCGGATGCACTGGGAAGGCCACAGACTTCCGGGACCGGGGTGAAGAAGGGAGAGAAGGGGCTAGAAGGGGACGGCCATTAGTCGGATGGGCGTCCGATGTCCATGCCAACGGTATGGTCGACATCAGAGCACGCAGCCAGCAGCAGCCCTGGAGACATCCTGGTTAATCACTCAGATACCGTAACGAAGCTGGGAAAACGCAAGCACTGATATATCCATAACGCTGGGCGCTTGGACACCACTGCGCTTCTTTGCTCAAATGTCTGTTGTTCCTTGACCGTGGTTGTTCGTCAGATGCACTGTTCAACATCTTTTGAGCTTCGAACACCTGCCTTCTCCGACATGTACGAACCCAGCATCTGAAGGGTGTCTTTTGCTGTCAGGAATACGGATGATCCTAGCTTGATGAGATGGTGTGGTGGAAGGGTGTGACTTGTGATAAAATGTTTGTGATAAGAACTGTCGCGGTGTCTTTCGACTTGAACGAACGCGAGGTCCAGAACGCGTCTCCGGCACGAAGGTCCTTGAGTTTTCCATTCAAAGCGGGGTTTCCGCCGAGCCCGAGGCCCCGCAGTCAATTCAGTGGGCACAAAACTGCGCAAGAACGGCGGTGCCGACCGTCGAGAATGGAGAATGTGTGGTATTCTTCACTCGAGCTTCTGGCAGGTACCAGGCTGGGGACCCACGCTCCAAAAATAAGGCGCCGCTCATTGGACTGGTCTTTAGCGCCCATCTGTGAAGGTTCAGTCCCATCACCGCTGGAAGCCCGAGTCCTCTTGGAAGCTGCAGTGCCTGTATGCAGATACAACGGCGCTTTGCTGGATATACAAAGATGCGCCAAAACAAACAAGCCGCCTGGAAATTTCTCATAGACTGTTGACGGATGTTAGAGAGTTGACGGTTGAGAGATAAAAGAACACCCAGGAATTCCACGATGCTAAGCCGGAAGCACGGCGTTACCGAGAGCTATATCCATTGTGTCAATGTCCCGAGGTGCTTGGATGACAATGGATATGTGCAGGGGGAGTGGGATGAGAAAATCCTTAATGGTGACGGGGAAGGGGCATCAGGTCCTGAGACAAACTGAAAGGCGCTGACAGCTCAGTGTGCCCCAGGTGGTTCCACACGGTCAGGAGATTGGTGAGAGACGCAGCAAAGCTTTGTGAAAGATTCCAGCCCCTTCAACCCCGGTCTGAAAGCGGGTCGACGGACATCAGATGATGGCGGCGTAGGTATAAGAACCCAATCTCAACAGAATGACTGCCTATAATCGGATTCCTTTCTTTCCTTCTCGTTCATTTCCGTTACCCTACTGCTTGCAGTAGTTTCTGTTCCTTTGTTTTTACTCCCCTACCCTCCTTTGTGTCGACCACTTGCCTCACTCTCTGAACCCCTTGAGCCATCCATAATGTTCTTCTCCAAGTCGATCATTGCCACCACCCTTTTCGCTGCCACCACCCTAGCGGCGCCGCTGTTTTCTTGCAGCACGGCGAAGGCTCTTATGACGCTTCCTGCTAATGAGACCGCGCTTGCCAAGCAAACTGGTGCACCTTCCTTTGCACTCCTTGGAGTCGGTGTACAGAACTACACCTGCGGGGCTGATGCAAAATATGCGTAAGTGTCCAGATAATGCTTGAGTTCGATGAATCAATCAACTCACGTCGTTCTCTATAGTTCTGCTGGCGCTGTCGCCGAGCTCTTCGACATCTCGTGCCTCGGTGGTACCAAGGCTTTCGACACCGTGCAGGATACCGCATACAACATCTTCAAGCTCATCCCCGACAAGCTTATCAGCGCCAAGAATGCAGGCTTGATCAGCGCACCTATTGGAGTTTTCTCAAGTGGAAAACACTTCTTCACCCCTACCGCCAACAATGGCACCGCACCCGTGTGGGACATGCGCGCTGTCGGCGTCAAGAGCGTTCAAGGAAAGCCCGATGCCTACGTTTTGGCTGCAAAGGTCGCCAACCTCACCGCCCCGAACGGTGCCGAGGACGTTCCCTGGCTCCAGCTCAAGAACGTCGAAGGTGACCTTGCTACTGCCATCTACCGAATCAACACTCGGGGTGGACAGCCGCCCGCATCGGTGAGTAAAAGCCTTGCAAGCTCTGGGCTGGAGACTAATTCGTTTGATTTCAGTGCGCGGTTGGCTCTGCACCGATCTCTGTGAAGTACACGTCAAAATACTGTGAGTTTCATTTTCCTCTGCTCAAGATATACGCTTACCTATGGTTGTTCCAGTCCTCTTCGGTTCAACGGTAGTATAATAGCACCTTCTTCTGGCCTTTCTGAAAACGCTCCCCGCGCGCTCTTCGACATTCGCATACCCATCACATCCTTTGATACCGTAGCATACCTCACATGGCTGTGCAGGCAACGGTGCCAGCTTTATAATTCACATTTTTGCCCTTCCTTCCTTGTTGCAAGTTGATTGAGAGCGATAACAGGATGAACAGGCAACAGTTAATTCCGTGATGCCTTAGGCATATGGCATTCCTTAAGGGTTTTTTCGAGGCTAAGCGAGGAATGCTACGTGAAGATGTCAAATTGAAAGAAGTAAGGAACAGGTACATAGTCTGCTCTAGTCTGCTCACCTAACAAGGCTTCTATGCTATGGAGCTTCTCAGTCGCCTTGCAACCATCGTCGTGATAACTTTTGGCTTCCCCACATGGGCACCACGGAGACCCTAGAGTCAGTTCGGCGAGGTGGACACGCACAGACCAAGATATATCTTCGTTGGTCAGGTGGCTGCATTCCTATCAACAGAATGTGCTTCTAGATTTCGGAGAAGAGTAACTGGAGAAGGTGGAGACGGGGGCTTGATTCGAAAGCCACCCAGGGCAAGAGTAGGTTCCCGGACCCCAGAAAAGAGGATCACAGCCTGGAAAGAAAGGAAAGTGCATAAAGCGCCAAAGACAATACAGGCGTCCCGGAATGGTCTAGTCAGCAATAGTAGAGTCAAGAGTCAGCTTTAGCGCCATTGAGATGCTTATTGGTGCCGCTGGGATGGGTGGAGATGTCCAGGAGGCCAGGGACCATAGGCAAGCGTGAAGTAGTCTTGAGGTCACCACATGTACGGTCGGTCGGTCCAGACTCTGGAATACGCGAAATTGGTATGTCGTCGCCCTGCATGTTCCCGGTTGAACCCTTGTTGAACCCTGCTCCAGCACCTGGGGTTGGGGAAGGGCGGTGGATGCAACCAATGCAAGTTTTACTCCCCTACCAAGCCGTATTCATGGGGTACAATAAAGACGGCCGTTCGAGGGAGCGAGACGGCGATTTGAGTGGAGAGCGGTGGAACCGCCTTGGTCCAGAAAGCGGCCGCCCCAAATAAGGTGGATCTCATTCGCTGATCGGGATCGAAAGAGGCAGGTTCAGGTCAAGACAATTGACCTCTGCCTTGACCCGTATAATCGCTGCAGAAATTGGACAGTGCAGGGCCCAGGAGGCGTTACGAGACATATCAGGCGAGAAGTTTGTGGAGGAAGCGGAAAACGTGCACAAAACACGACATTTCGATTTCCATAAGTGATGGTGAATCGTACCACAATTTATTTTTGTCTTGTTTCGAATTATTACCGCGCGCGCCCCATAACAAATTGTATATAACCGGTTGGGACTTTCCTGGGGATCTCACTCACCTCTTACCTTCCCACTTTCATCTATTCCATATCCCTCCTCACCGTTGCCGACGATGACCATCTCTCTCAACGCCTCCGCCGACTACGAGCTCCCCCGTCCCAAGGATGTCGGTGTCCTCGCCATGGAGGTCTACTTCCCTCGTCGTGTGCGTGTCTTTTCACCGCATTTCGTGTCGTTCGCGTCGACTAACACACCACGTATCTCAGTGCGTCTCCGAGGCCGATTTGGAAGAGTTCGACGGTGTTTCCAAGGGCAAGTACACCATTGGCCTTGGTCAGGAGTACATGGCCTGGCCCGACGACCGTGAAGATATCAACTCGTTCGCTCTGAATGGTACGGCGCGGTATCCCCACTGTAGAAAGCGATGGTCCTAAAATCTTTGAAGCTGTCTCTGGTCTGCTCGAGAAGTACAACATCGACCCCAAGTCTATTGGCCGTATTGATGTTGGTACCGAGACCATCATTGACAAGTCGAAATCCGTCAAGACGACACTCATGGACCTCTTTGCTGAGGCCGGCAACTTCGACATCGAGGGTATCGACTCCAAGAACGCTTGCTACGGTGGAACAGCTGCCCTGTTCAACGCTATCAACTGGGTCGAGTCCAACTCATGGGACGGCCGCAATGCTATTGTCGTCGCCGGCGACATCGCTGTTTACGCTGAGGGTGCTGCCCGACCTGCCGGAGGTGCTGGTGCTTGCGCCATCCTCATTGGCCCCAATGCTCCCGTTGTGTTTGACTGTACGCCCACAGCTCTAACCTTTTCTGTTTATAAGCTTACCTTGGACCCATAGCTATCCACGGAACCTACATGGCCAACACCTACGACTTCTACAAGCCCAACCTCTCTTCTGAATACCCCGAGGTTGACGGACCCGTCTCCGTCGTCACCTATGTCGCCGCTCTCGATGCCGCCTACAACACCTACAAGGAGAAGATCGCAAAGGCTGCCAAGCGTGCGCAGACCACTGGCCGTGATGCCTCTGACGCAACCTTCTCCCTCGACAGCGTCGACTATGCCATCTTCCACAGCCCTTACGGAAAGCAGGCCGTCAAGGGACACGCCCGCATGCTCTTCGCCGACTTCATCGCGTCTCCCCAGGACTCCAAATTCGCCAACATTCCCGACTCCGAAACCCTCCTCGCTCTCCCCCATGCCAAGTCGCTCACCGACAAGTCTGTTGAGAAGACTTTCGTCGCCGCCTCCAAGGCGTCTTTCGCGAAGAAGACTGACCCCGGCATGGCTTGCTCAAAACGTCTCGGCAACATGTACACCGCCTCGCTGTACGGCTGCCTTGCATCCCTTCTCGCCACTGTCGAGCCCACTGAGCTGCTGAACAAGCGCTTCAGCTTGTTCTCGTTCGGTAGCGGTTGCGCTTCTACTTTCTGGACTGCCCGCGTCAAGGGTGATACCTCTGAAATCCAGAAGAAGCTCAACCTCCAGGAGCGTCTCGCTGCCATGACGGTCGCACCACCGACCGACTTCGTTGCTGCTCTTGCTGTACGTCATGTCTACTTCTTTAGGACCCGGCCTTTTTCTAACGTATCTTCAACAGCTTCGCGAGAAGAACCACAACGCGGTCAACTACACGCCTGAGGGCTCCGTCGAGAACATTTGGCCCGGTGCTTACTACCTCGAGTCCGTCGACTCCAAGTACCGCAGGAAATACGTCCGTGCTCCTTTGGCCGCTTAAGTGCTGTCTCCATGGTTGAAAACGTATACCACATCTAATATCCACCGCGCCATTTAATCACCGCAACACTAATCTCATACCCGCCCTGCCCCCGGTGAGGCAGGTTCGTTTTTTCGTGCTTTAGACTAGGGGGCAAATAGACAACACAGAATTGTAGTATGTACTCGCTATGTATTTTTTTACCTATCAGGAATACAACGCTACGATAGGTTGTAATATCGATGCATCGTTGAGTGCAACTCGTGTGAATGAGAAGTTGAGAAGCGACGCGCGCTTGCAACAGATCAGCGTGGATTCATTTTTCTCTGTGACTACCAACGTTACCATGTCGAACTTGTCCCTTGAGAAACGACGGATACGCGCCTCCACAGGCTTTTTACCTTCCAACCCATTGAGCGAGCTCTCGGCCACTCATCCGTTCATCCAGCAGGAAAGTAAGAGTTTCGCCGAGCTATCCTCCGCCCGGCATGGGCGCCAATTCAAACTGACCCTGTCCTGATTTTCTTGCATCCCTCTAGATTGACGTCGTGTACCCTTCCAACAAGATTCTCGATGGCGTCTTAACCGATCTTAAGACGCGGTATGCAAGGGGAACGATGAGGATAGCCGATGTTCAGCTGAACGAAGGAGGGAAGTTCAGGTGAATCCACCAGTGCACTTTCTCTTCAGCATGGACTGATATACTGCACGGCGAAATAGCGACCTCCTTATCCTCACTCCCAAGCCGGATCCATCGTCGGACGTTTGGTGCCTCGATCCACGCGGTGCGGTGACTCTGTCGGTGTGCAAGGAGACGTACGAGGAGGCTGGCTTGCCGGGACATAGTCTGCCGTTCAAAGCGCACATGGACCGACGTGGTGCGGACACTCTCCCTTCGTTGCTGAATCCTAATTGGCACTGACTTTTAGGCCCAAAAGTTATTCAGCTTCCACTTGCGAAAGCGGACGCAGACTCACGGACTTCGACGGCGTTGGGGAAGGCAAAACAAAAGGCGAATGTCCTCATTAAGGGTTGGGAGGACAGGAGGAAGGAGAGGGATGGCTTGGATGGGTGGAATGTGGTGTATTGTTCTCTCAGAGGTGCGTGCCTGGACGTTCTATTGCTTTCCTAAAGTATTCGGGAGAATAAAATACAAACCGCCATTCCCTCCCCCCGGCGTTCATACGACACAATTGACTCTATTGAGAGTCGTTGATTGTTTTGTCCCAGATTCGACCGTCTATTCAGATACCTCTTATGCTAAAACCATTCCTTGAACAATGCAGAGCCAGAACGGGACCTCGAAGCAATTCTTCCAGGCGCCGAAGTCCGTCAAGTGACCTGCACCCAAACCGAGCTGAAAGACGTCCACATCCCCGCAAACCCCGCTCTGCTCAGCCCGCGCCCTTCAAGCGCACAAGGCAAACGGCGAAGAACCACAACCAGCGGTGCCATCTCCGCAGACGCCGAGGCATTGGAAGATTGGAATGAAGGTGTTATGGAGCTGATTGAGTGGGTGGGGATGGTGATGCTCGGGTCGCAGAGGTACGTTCGCCCTTTCCCCGACCTTGTCAAAGTATCATTCTCATCAGCACGTCCAATACGGTGTTACTCTAACGTGAAATGAAGACTGCAGGCAAACGACCAAGTGGACCCATATGTCGCTGTCTACGACGCTCCACAACCTTCGAGGGTCGGAGACGTTACCCACCTGTCCTGGAGAGGTCTCCTATCGCCGCCATTCGTGCAGTTCATAATTGACGCGGTCTGGTGAGTTGCTCCGGTCTGCCTTTCAGCTATGTACTGACCCCTTGCAGTTCGACGCTGGACAATGACACGGGCAGTGGACTTCTCGCGTCCATAACTCTCCATGGTACACCCACATCACCCATTGGGTTCCTTCCTAAGCCACACTCCGAGGAAGGGGACCCCTCGGATTCGACTCGCAAATCCCCTTTCGACGATTCAGTCCCTGCAAGGCTACCACGAGAAGACGGCGAAGATACGGTGACCCTCGTTGTTGGCCACGATAACTCCTCCGCCGACCCCCAAGAACTAACCTGGCTCCTTGTCGAGAGCATCGGGCAGTGGGATACACGCTGGGGTTGAAGATCGAGAAGAAAACAAAATAACATCCTTTGCAGCTGTTGTACATATGAGGGGTGCGGTAGACGGTAACGGCACGGGTATGAACTATCGATAGCAGTGAAGGATCTAGCTAAAAAGCAATCCACCAAATGATACAACAGGGGTTGTAGGGTATACGTTCAGAGCGGGAGCTTGAGCGACCGTCCGTGGAGGGGTGTGCGAGTGCAAAAGTTGTACAAATGCAAGTAGACGGGAGCGTAGTAGAGTGACTATACGAGTATAGCAGTGTTAGAAGTATACACAACAAAAGAATGGGAAGGTTTGAACGATACATAGGCAGAGCATAATCAAGAGGACAACGAAGAAGGCGATAGTAAGGGCGTGTAGAGACTGGAGTGAGAGCAGGCAGAGCCGACCAAAGCTGATAAAGTGATACACGCAGAAGTGCGAATAGACTCTAACCGTCCCAGGGTCCATCCAGTATCCGTTGAGGGCGGCAATACAAACTTTTATGTCTAATTTTCCATGCCCTCCTGAGCAACTGACGATTGTCAGTTGCTCAGTTAGCAGAGTTGGTCACTAAGACGGGCGCTTGTGCTGAGCCGATGCGAACGAATGACCTCCTAGCGTGGGGGTTGGTCAAGGGACCGTCGCGGTTGCCCCTGAGAGCGGTCGGACTCGTGGGGATGGCGGGAATAGAGTGGTTTTGCCAGGAGTAATATCTAGGTGTGATTGACGGCGGCGGAGAAGGAGAGACGATGGTTTGAGTAGAACCGCGCACGTTACGGCGCTGAGGGGTAGCAGGGGCCTCAAGGAATGGAAGCACAGTTTGGACTGAAGGGGAGGAAGAATTGGAGGAAGGCCCGTTGACGGTGGCAGGGCCTGCTGCGATGGCCTGCAGAGCGGTAATCATCGATGCCGCTGTCGGAATCGTGGAGACCTGTTCCACTTGGGCACCCGTGGCTCTCTCCTGGGCGAACAGAGACGAGGATAGCGTGATACGTGCCGGGGCAGCGGAAGCGGAGCGGGGGCGATTGGGGCGATAAGATCTGGCCTCGGTGTCATCTCCCCCCTCTTCACGTGAAGTGGCATCATTCGCTCCTACAACATCGGTAGTCGTAACAGCAATGTGATCGAGCCACACTGAGGCCGCAGAACTGGCCTCTCGGGGTCGTCGCTCCCATTCGTTAGTGTCGAGCATCGGATAGGCGTCTGCAATGAGAATGACAGGGTCATCGGGACCAGTGGCCATGAGGCTTGCTGCTGCGTCGCTACCGCTCGTCTCAGTGGTCTCGGAACTGCCGTCGGAGGTGGAGTCGGTATCGGCTGGCTCGACTGCCTCAGAGGAGCTAACCCGCTTCTCGTCTTGGGCGTTCTTGAAAAACTCCTCCGAGTCGGGATCAAAGTTGTTCCAAACACTCCATTTCTGGCAGATGGTGTCGTCAACGGCCTGTGGTTCAGCGCGCACTGCTGGCGAGGATGAGTAGGACTTGGAAAAGAGAGCACGGCCCATAATGAAGTCTTGAAATAGGGAAATAAGGATAGAAATGCAAAGAATTAAGAGGGCAAGATGAAGAGAGTGCTTGGACACGGGCGTCGAAGCTTTTTGGGTATGAATAAAGAGGGTATTAGCGACAAAGATGAGCGTCAGAAGCAAGACGCGTCGCGCGGGAACAGCAAATTAGAACTCAGCAAACAAACACAAACTCCGCTGCACTGCCCCTGGCCGACACGCCATTGTCTCCACGGGCACCTCCGTCTCCGAGATTTGGTACACGATTCCTTCAAAACACCGCCATATCATTCAACATACGATACTATCATGTTATGAAGCGATCGGCACTTCAAGTGGAGATCCCAGTTCACTCTTCATCATCCCGGGGCTGGCGCAACATGAACTGATGATAGAACACGGTTTACACAGCCCAAGGCTCAAAGCAGAAGGAAGTCTAAGCGCTATGGGATGTTACAGTTCTGTCCATATGAAGCATCATATATACCTCCTGGAATCTTTCAAACGTGAATTGGTATTTCCAATACCTCGCAAGAGACAGCCTCGGAGAGGCGAAATTCCATCGCCGTCCGTCAATCAAAGATGGTGTCAGAAAGGTACATACGGTGCGGCGAGAAAATTTAACGGGATTCTGTGGTTAGACATGTGAGCAGACAGACACGTTGGACTACATAGAAGCTAGTTGGATGGCAGGAAGGCAAGATGGCACGAGAAAGAAGATAAGTTATCGAGACATAACCTAACGAAAGAGAGAAAGGCATCAGGGGTCGAAACAATACAGGCTGACATGTATCCCCTAGTCGGCGGCCCATACCCCCGCGTTGCCCCATATTCTAGCAGACCACCATTGGAAGTAACGAGGGTTTCCGACTCGCACTTGCCATGGCCTGTCATCGTCCGAAGCGACACCCTTTACACCTCTGTCGGTCGTGTCTACCTGGAGCAGGGATATCTGTATGTCCCTGGGGAAAGACTGGATGGCCTCCGGTAGTGCTGCTTGAGGAATTTGATCTACCTTGGAAGCCTCGAAACCCGTACGGGGGATCTCTGCAGAGAAACATTGCAAAGAAGGGAATAGCCTTGTTGGAAAGTGGGGCGCCACACCGTCGAGAATTGTCAGATGGGTTAATTGGAGGAAGAGATGCGGCCCGTCCACGGGGGGTTCCAGCCCAAAACAGGTCCACAGGTTCCAGTTCTCGAATAGGGTCAGCTCCTTCAACTGATCATGTTTGAAGAAGATGTCCCGAGTGAACCGAAAGCAGAGGAACATGACTGGGAAGGAGCATGCGAGTGAGACGAGCTTCGTACAGGAGTTGATGATGTATAGCTGCTCGAAAGCACTTGCTTTAAACTCGCGCCATGTCGCTGCTGTTGGCTCCGAGTAACCCTGCCTGGGTCTCTGTCTTGACCGGGCCCCACGAACCCAGAGATACCTGATGCGAGGAGCCAACTCTGGTCTTGTGACGAGAAGGGTATGGAAAGCGACGATTTTAGCCGTGGATTCGAGGCGGATGGGTAGCTTTGGGAGGCACTGTTTCTCTATGATCAACCTCATATCTTTCGATACGAGAGAGAAGTTGCAGTATGCCTCCTGGGAAGAGCTTGCAGCGATGGTGGCAATCTGGATGATTATTTCCAAAGGCAAGTCCACGGCATTGTTCATATGGACTCTGCATGGAGACACAGGAATAATCCAGTAGTCGCCATCGCTATACGTGTGTCTTCAGCGGATTGCTCATCCTCGAAGGGGAATGAACCAACCGTCTGTCCTTTCGTTTTGTTCGGGTCCTCATCCAGATCTTCATCCAGTTGCCAATGCTCGTGAACACACTGCTCGCAGAAGGGGTTGGCTTGTTGGGCGTCATGGATGGGTGGAAGAAGGAATGATTCGGGTGAGCCTCACGGGCATTTATTGCGGTGGGCTGCGAGATCTCCGGAGGATCATGGGAGAGAAGAGCCAAGTTTCAGTCAGGCGTGCACGCCAGAACGAGGTTGGCGGCAAGTCATATGATAGCCGACGACGCGTCGAACACGTGCGGGGCTTGAAATAGCGAACTCCTAATTGAGTGCACCGCTATCTCCCTCTCCCTTGATCTCTACCATCCACAGTCCGATACATGGGCTCGACCCCGTCTGAACCCCTTGCAATATCCAATGATGCAGACTCTTCAATATCTGCAACCACAACCTTGAAAGGCCCTCCGTTTGACCCTGCAGAATCGTCGGGAACTGCAACTGACGAGGGGAGCGCTGGCGCCAAAGTGACGGCAGTGGACCCCGAATTTCCAGCATCACCCAATCCATGGGATACACCAAGCCCTGCAGAAAATGAGGTCAAGAATGAATCAAAGCCTATCGTCCTTCCAGATACGCCTCTCTTGGGACAATCTGCGTTCTCAGAGTCAAAATCTGATTCACCAACGTCAGTAGTACCACAACCCCCAGTGTCGGAGGCGATACTCAGCGAATTCGACCCTCTGGCCAACCGAGAGGAACAGGCTGCGAAAGCTGCTTGGGAGTCATCAGAATCGCATCCACCACCGCCCCGGACCCCTTCCCCACCACCTCCAAGTCTCCCAGAGAAGGACGAGCCCAGTTCATCACGAACAGTAGCTCCTGCGTCAGCCCCTCCACCCTCAGCAGCTGCAGGAAAGTCGCCGTCCACTGGCTCTGAATTTCCCTCCTTTTCTGCCCTGGCCCGAACCTTCGCCCTTCCTTTGACTCCTCTGGCCCCCCGACCTCGTCCGCAGTCGATAGATGTGGCCCGACCAGTAGCCTCCCCTGCGACACTATCATCCTTTGCATCACAACAGGACGCACCATCCCGATCGGCAGGGTCAGATCAACAGAAAAATGCGTCAAGATCGAATACACCCTTGGCAGCTGGAAGTGGTACGGCGTCTCCTGTCCCTGGGACTCGAGGAGATAAACCTGGGGAAGCGCAATTCGATTTTCAGAGGTTTTTGGATCAGATGAAGTCCAAGTCAGCCGAACCAGTTTCCAAGTATCTCAGATCGTATGTTCTATTCCACTGTCCGCGTTTCCTCCGTCATTTCCAACCAATTGAAGTTGCGTCGTTATAGTTTCCTAAGCAACTTCGCTAAGCGAACGTTTACTGTCAATGATCAAGTTAAGATAATTAATGACTTTCTGAGCGTGAGTGACGACTTCCTCCAGGTCATGAAGTATGATATCTGACTGGAAGGTCCCTTCTAGTTCATTGCACAGCAGATGCGCAATTGTGATGTCTGGAAGAACGCCTCTGATGA
Source organism: Ephemerocybe angulata (assembly GCA_013368325.1). Classification (NCBI taxonomy): domain Eukaryota; kingdom Fungi; phylum Basidiomycota; class Agaricomycetes; order Agaricales; family Psathyrellaceae; genus Ephemerocybe; species Ephemerocybe angulata. Next base: position 130,768 of record JAACJK010000178.1, read on the forward strand.
CGAGTTTGACAACGCGATGGAAGGGATGGAGAAGTTGGTTATGAATCGGCTATACGATTTGTGAGTGCATCCTCATCACGCCCTCAGAACCATGCGCTAAAACATCCTCGAAGCACCTTTACACCTCAACTTGAACGAGCGCAGCCACCACGACCCATTACCACAGACGACTTGGAGAAGGACAGGGTGCTATCTCAACGGATAGCTTTGTTCGGCTGGATAGAGGAGAAACATCTCGATATTCCAGAAGGAGAAGGAGGAAAGGGTTTTTTGATGTTCGCTCAACAAGGTACGGGCTTCATTCCTTCAACATAGGACCATGATTTGATTATGTGGGTGCAGAACTCCTCAAGATCAATCATTACAAGGCACCTAGAGATAAACTGATCTGCATATTGAACAGCTGCAAGGTGATCTTCGGTGAGTGATGGATGGCTTACTCTCCCCAGTTGCTGAAGTCGACTATTATCAGGCCTTATCCGGCATCTGAAGAAGGAAGAGGGAGCAGATTCATTCCTGCCTATTCTGATCTTTGTTGTACTCAAGGCCAACCCAGAGCACTTGTTATCCAATGTCGAGTACATATGTCCATCCTTGATGTATTCGAACAGTATGCTCACTGATGCCTACAGATTCATCAACCGTTTCCGGAACCCCGAAAAGCTGCAGAGCGAGGCAGGGTACTATCTTTCGAGTCTGGTTAGTGGCTGCTGTGTCTTTCTTTGTTTTGGGTGCTAATTACAACCTAGATGGGTGCGGTGTCGTTCATTGAAACCATGGACCACACTTCCCTGTCCAATATTGATCAAGAAGAGTTCGAGAAGTAAGAGCCACCTTTATTCACTTCAAAGGCGCTTTGTAACACTGTGGCATAGGAACGTGGAAGCTGCTATACAAGCCTTGCCACCATCCGAACCCTCCTCTCCTCAGACCCCCTTCGCCGAGGCGAAAATCCGACCGCACATGATGCTATCCCCTACGTCGCACGTCGGAGAAGAATCCGCACAGCCTCTCTCCCTTTCTACTCCAGCTCAAAGTCTCTCAGACCACGCTGAACGGCTCCTCCAGAAGACCGGCGACACAATCTCGAAACCTCTCTCTGCCATAGGCCGTATCTTTTCAGATGCTTTGGACGGTGCCGAGAACAAGCTTTCTTACCTCCCCGGCCCATTTGCACCTTTCGAGCTAGGCCGAGAACAACGGCAACAAGGCTTGATAGGTGGCCCCCCAGTCCCCGAAAGCGCGGGTCTGTCTTCGGCGGGGAGCGCGAACAGCCAACAGTGGCCACCGCACTCCGCGCCACCTGGAAGCGCTGGCTCCGCAGACGGCCGGTGGCCTCAACACATCTCTCAGCAATATCCAGCCACCCCACAGTCAGCTGCCTACCCTCAGACACCGTACGGGCCCGAGGGCGGATACGTGCCTAACATCCAGACCCCTTACAAAGCAAGGCAGCCGAAGAGGGGTGGTCCTGCGGGGTACTCACCATCTGGGCCGTGGGGCTCGTCGTCCCCAGGTGCTTCCCCCGGTTATGGGTATGGCAGTGGCGAAGAGACACCGTCACGGGCTGGCCCTCAGACCAACCTGCCTTTGGCGATTGGGCCGTCGCAGCAGCTGCCGGCGTTGGTTCCGCCCCGGGTGAACCTGCTAGCACATGCGGAGGCTGGGGGGCATATCTCGCGCACGCCGACGCCTGCTCTGGATTTGGCGGCAGTGCAACAACAAATTGACGCTGCACAGAACGAAGAGGTGAAGGAGAATAGGAGGCAGTTGGCCCAGATTTTCCCGGAAACGGATTCGGAGGTCGTGGACTGGGTTTTGGAGGCAAATGGAGGTGACCTTGGGAAGAGTATTGAAGCGTTGTTGGAGATGAACAGCGGGGAGTGAACGTAGATTATGGGGACCACTCTATAGTCACCCCTTCCTTTTCTCATCTTTGACTGTCAATGCTTTCCTTTGGATTGGCTTGCGTACACACTATAGGAATTCGCGGATACATCTGGTCATTGTTTCACCGCTGTGCCTTCTAAGTTTGTAGTACTTGATATACAGGATTAATTCGTTCCTTCCGGCCTTCGTTTCTATTTCCATGACATAGCCAATGATGGTGCCCGGGTGCTTGCTATAGGGTACTTCTCAACCCAGGATTCCTGTGGTATTTCCCAGAAGAATGTTGTCGATGAGTCGGGTCTTGTCCACGTAAAGCGCGCCGCTCAGTATGACGACGTTACCCTTCGACTCCTTCGCCTCCGGATCTAAAACGTCGAAGGTCTTCGAGTCATTCATCTCGATGTAATCCAACTGCAACTCCACCTCCAAAGCCTTTTCGCTCGCCTCCTTCCTATTCTCCTCCACAACAGCCTTCGCTTTGGCTATTGACTCCTCCTTGGTGTAGCCTTCACTCCAAGCCTCTGCGGCGGCGACCAAAGCCTGGCGGAGCGTTGGAGCGACCTGGCGGCCGGCGGTGGTCAGGTATAGGTTACGGGACGAGAGCGCGAGGCCAGTGGTGGGGTCGCGTGTTGTGGGTATGATGTGGAGATTTTGCGGGGTGGGGTAGGCCATCAGGAGATCTGTGACCATGCGTTTGAGGAGGAGCGCCTGTTGGATATCCTTTTGACCGAAATACGCGTTTGTTGGCTGGTCGAATAGGATTGGCGCGTCAGTTGGAAACGAAGTTGAAGTCAAAAATGGGTACGAAGTGCGAACCTGGATAACGTTGAAGAGCTTGGTGACTACCGTTGCAACACCCCGGAAGAAGGTCGGTCGTGTTTGACCCTCCATTTGGTGACTGAAGCCTTTAACTTCGATAAAGGTGCCCTTCTGCTCGGATACGTTCTGGACGATGCCTGAAGGGTACATCTCTTGCACCGAGGGTACGAAGACGACCGCTGGGTATCGCACTTCACATGAATTGGGACCCTCAATGGATGACTGGGCGTTTTGTTCTTCGAGGAGCTTGAGATCTCCTGGGAGGGTGCGGGGGTATGAGGAAAGATCTTCATGTGGTGCGAATTGAGCTGGGTTCACAAAGATCGAGACGACGGTAAGGTCATTCTCAGATAGTGATCTGCGGACTATTCAACCTATGTTTAAGCCCAGTCTAAACGACCGAAGGTATAAGAACGCACCAAGAGAAAGATGTCCCTCATGCAAGGCTCCCATCGTCGGCACGAACCCTACTGACTGCCCATTCCTCAGGGCCTTTTCCCTCCACTCTCTATATGAAGCGACTGTTGTGAAGATTGGGATCTTGGATTCCGGCAGATGGGATGTTGAATTTGAGCTAGTGGTGGCCATAGTTCGTGCAAGGAGGATATTCCGATAACTGGGGATGAACTGGGTTAGTTTCCGTCGGGATGCGAATTGTACTGAGGATAAGAACATTTTAGAGCAATGAATGTGGGGTGAATGTCAAGAATGGGACGAGAACGCGAGAAAAGAGTTAAATCAAGGCTGGGGAAGCATATGGACCGAGTTAACCTTGAGTTATACCGGGTCAGGGACACTCGGAGTCCGAGTCGATGTTGAGCCGCTGCATCAGATAAGATAAGATTGGATCATCGACCGTGAGAACCATGCAAAACAGCCTCGTTTTGACTTTGATGGCTGCTGCTTGACCTCGAACACCTTCCTTCCATCCGACCTCCGTCGTCAAACCTTCCCTTAGCTCTCGATGTCTTGGTCACGTCCTTCCCACTTAAGATCTTGAAACGGACGGAGTTGAAAACAGGCCACATGTGGCCAAAGTGTTCCTATGTTCCGGGCTCGAATGTGGGTTGGCTAAACACGTTGTGGCCTATTGACTATTTTACAGGCCGATCCTGGCAAAAGAGGCTCGTCACCTTGCTGTGTAACCCTCCATAGCTTTTCATATCCTCTATCTCCGACCTAAATGAAATACTGCGCAACCTATGGATCGGTCGTTGATTTACGTTTATGGTTAGTACGTGACCACCTTTCACTTCATGTGGCGACGCTGCGTTACCATATTCCTGCATGGTCTTGTGTGATGACGACGAGGGGTATCACCACCGCTGCGAAAGTTACGCATCGAGTAATTATTTTCAGGGCGAAGGTTGGAACGTTGGGATTCGCTTCGCCAAGTTTACGGATGCACCCCAATTTTACTTACATGCATCCAACGCACGACTTCACGTTCTTCGGATCTAACGACTTCTGCACCACCACGACCTCGTCGAGATAGCACGCAATGTCACCATTGATATGGCTCGATCCCGGACTCGGGTGGAGACGTTCAGAATGTCACTACGACGGCAGACCTTGGATCGATTCCGGAGGGTGCTCCTGGCGTGACCGGCCTAGACGGCGTCCTCCAGCCCATGGTCATGCAAAATTTTCAGGGTCCACGCGAATCTCAGATGTCATACTCCTAGGTTCGTGCGCAATTGTTGGTCCATAGTGGTCCCATTCAATTCAAATCCCGATGCCTCGGTGGACGACAAAGGCGAGTCTCGACGAACTTTCTTACTTCCGCTACTGTTTTCTGGTTGTACCGCCCATGGGTAGAGACTCGGAAACCATCTTCTGGCTATTTAGCACAGGATAAACGCTTCTGACTGCACACATATAAGAAACAAGTGAGATAGGTACGGCCCAAGTGATTGCGATAGGGGCCTTGGCGCGTCGACGCGTCATAACTGGGCGTCACGTTGAAATGCGTGTGGAACCAACTTGATCTCGAACTATCACCAACGACGACCGGAATGCCACTACCAAAGCACACTATCCTAGACGTCTTCCCACTCGAGCTTCTCGAGCACATAGTCAAAACTGACCCTTCGATTGGTAACCTCCGCCAGTTACGCTTGGTGTCGAAAGCAATGAAGGACATCGTGGATCCCCTGGCTTTCTCCTCAACCACTATATCCTTCAGTGACATCGAAGAAAACCTTCGGACACAGCTGGAATCGATGGCATCGGGAACAAGTCCAAACTCCCTCTGGACAACGCGACTTTTCATCCAGGATCTTGTCCAGCTTGACGGGCCAGAGTCCGATGAGTCCGTTGACAACTACAACGCTGTTCTCGCACTTCAGAAATCGAAACTCATACCTGCGATTGCGGCGCTAAAAGAGGTCAAATGTGTCCAGTGAGTCAGAGTGATGCATATATTCGACTGAATTACGCTGACGTGGATCTCGGAGTCACAGTTTCAACTTGAGCACTCGAGAGCCATACGTTGAAGTCATTGCGGCTTTGGCGCGCTTGTCTAAGCTGCGTACGCTCCGCGTGTCCGTCAGCGAATTCAAAGGACAAAAAGTTGCTGCATTTTCCCGAATTTCCAACCTAGAAGAAATTCAGTTGGACTCCAAGTGGTCAAGTGGGTTTCAAAAGGCGGCTCGAAGGTTGATTCTAGCTTCCCTTCCAACCCTCAAGAAACTCTATCTAGAGCAATTCCCGCAAAGTAACGCGATGGAGCTCAGGAAACTCATCCTTCCCGAAAACTTTGCAGAATCCTCCCCTCCCTCACCATTGACATCTCTATGTCTCTTTGGTCCGAACGAAATCGCTGTAGATCAGTCCTGCGCACGTCTTTTGCGGAACCTCACGCACCTTGACATCCGCAACCTCAACGTAATCGTTGCGCACCAATTTGATTCGAACGCCTCGTTCTGGGATGCTTTATCTTCCTCTAACACCCACCTGCACTCCCTCCTGGCATATCCACTCACTCCCTCACTAATCCGGTACCTTCTATCATATGCTGGGCTGAGCTCACTTCGAATTGAAAGCGACCACGAAGTCATCGAGTACATCTACCAACCAGAAGGAGTGGCCAACCTTGCACAGACCCTGTTCGCATCAGTCCTTCCTCGTCATTGCGCCACTCTCAAGCGCCTTTCACTCGTTGGTTTGAACTATCGCTTTTGGGCCTTGACTGAAGCCACTCTAAACGAAGTTGTCTCATGCCATGCATTGGAAAGACTCGACGTCATCTATCATTTCCCAAGGGAAATGCAAGACAACCTATTATTTGCATCTGAAACACCCTTCATTGACATGGTAGGCCTTTACCGTTCTTTAACTCTCAACATACAATCCTGACTGCAAGGTTGACCCTGAACTCGTAGTCTCGCCTGCTCTCCCGACTTCTCAATGGCGAGAACCTCCCTCACCTCCATACCATCGCATTGGCACCAGCTCGCAAACTCGATAATGCATTCGGGAAAGCAGTAATAAACGTCAAAGACTCTCAGGCGTTTCTCGCCGCGTGGCAACGTCTGGTTTGCCAGGTAGACCTCACGCGTCTGTCACACAGCAAGGTCCTCAGAAACCCTCACCTCAAACTGTATGTCGCATCGAGTGGTGCAAACGAGGGCGTCGACCCAGATTTTGCTTTCGACATAGAAAGTGGGCACTTTGCGGTTGATCCAGCTCAAGACTGGAACGAGAGCTAGTTATCTGATTTTGAAGCGCAGACTTTCTTTCAATCTTGGGAGCTGGACGGCATGTATACTATAGTATGCAATTGAGAAAAAGACATGTTTTGCTTTCTGGGAAACCCTAGTCGTCCGTGTGCTTAAATTAGGGATACGACGTGGAAACATCTTGTGTATGAGATTTTCTTGAGAGAGAGAGCGCGTTGTGAGATGAGTGCAGAGATAGGGGCTTTGCCATTTGGGCCTGGCGCGTCGACGCGTATCACGTCGCAGCCACGTCAACGCAGGGAAACCAAAGTCGTGGCCGAGTTGTCCTCGAACCACCACCACCAACGTCGACCAAACCTCCATTCTATCAACATGGAACTGCATAAGCGTAGCATCTTTGACATCCTTCCACTCGAGCTTCTCGAACTCATCGTCAAACGGAATCTCTGGATCCGCACGCTCAGGGAGTTACGCTTAGTCTCAAGAGCAATGAAAGATCTTGTGGATCCCCTGACGTTCTCCTCGACTACTCTCTCGTTCGAATATGTGATCACTCCGGAGCAGCTGCGATACATAGCATCAGGAACGAGTCCAAATACCCGCTGGACAAAGCGACTCCACATTGAAGACCTTCTTCCCATTGAAGGCCCAGAATATCTTGACGAAATTGATACCTTCGGCCCTGGTAGGCTTGCTGCGCAGAAGGCGGCACTCGTCCCTGCGATTCGGGCGCTAAAAGAAGTTACCCAGGTTGAGTGAGTGATGGAACATAGGTTGGTTGTATCATGCCTATGACTTACGCAGTCCTTACAGGTTCGACCTGAACGGAGACGGACCATACATTAATGTTGTCACGGCGCTGGCGGGCCTACCTAAGCTACGGATTCTGCGAATGAACGGCGGCGAATTCAGGCGTCAAAAGGTTGCGGCCTTCTCCCGAATTTCGAACTTGGAAGACCTCCATATAAACTCGGTTGAGTGGTCGAGTGGTACTCGGAAAGCAGCTCGTAGGATGATCGCAGCGTCGCTGCCGACCCTTAGGGAGCTTCACCTCGAGCAGTTCCGCCAAAACAATCTGGTCGAACTCAGCAAAATCCTTCCGGCTGAATCATCCGCAGAATCCTTACCTCCTGCATTGCCCCTGACGAAGTTCTGTCTGTACGGAGAACGATTCATTGCAGATAGTTCTTGCGCCCACTATTTTCGGAATCTTACCCACCTTGAAATGTGCAACGTTGGAAAAGCCATCGCAGAGAAGAACGCTCCATTTTGGGACGCACTGGCCGAGTCAAACGTTCGCCTGCACTCTCTTCTCGCATACCCTTTGACTTCTTCCCTCACCCGCTACCTCACGTCATATGCCGGCCTGTTCTCTCTTCGTGTTGAGGGCCAAGCGGAGAGTGTGGAGTACTACCACCGTACAGAAGGGGAGGTCAGTCTTGCACAATCCTTTGTCCGCTCAGCCATACCCCACCATCGGGCAACCCTTCAGCGCCTTTCATTTGTCACCTTAGACTATCGCGCTTGGGCCTTGACCGAGGATACACTAAACTGTATCGCGACCTGCAAGAAACTGGAGAGAGTTGACCTCATTTACCACTTCCCGCGAGAGATGCAAGATGACCTTTCGTATGCATTTGGAACACCCTTCATTGATATGGTGAGCCTTCGATCTCGAGGACATTGGCACCTGGTGAATAAGGCTAATCACGTTTCTCCTAGTCGCATCTCCTCTCTCGACTACTCGATGGCCTAAACCTCCCCAACCTTCACACCGTGATCTTGTCGCCTGCCCGTGAACCTGACAAGGCTTTCGGGACGTGCGTCAGAAGCTTCGACGATATCATACCGTTCCTCGCTGCTTGGCAACGCCTTGTCCGCCAGGTCGACTTGACATCTCTATCCCACAGCCAAGTCCTCAACAACCCTCGATTCAGATTATATGCCGCTAGCGGGGATGATGAGGATGAGGATGATGGTCCTGATATGGTCTTCGACGTGAATACTGGGCACTTCAGACCTCATCCAGCCCAAGATTGGAACCGTGACAGGAGTTCGTCGTCTTAGCCCAACGCGACTAAGAGCCAACGACGTCCAGTTGATTATGGCAGGGTGTATTTCTTATTACCTGCCTTGTGTATGACTTCTACTGTATATTCAACTTGAATAATTGATTTCCGTGGAGCACCCTTGTCTAGAATACTTAAACTCACTCCCTCAGATTGTAATCTGCGGTGACGAACAACCAAAGCTGCGATACTGAGCCTTGGATCCGGAGCCTTGAACCTTAGGCTTGATAATGCAGTGCGCTCCTGTCTCTAATTGAACTCCGCCCGGGAGCGCGTCAACGCAACACGCGCCGCCACGTATAAGCGCGCGTCACAATTTGACAGACTTGACCTTGGACCACAATCAAGGGAGCACCTCACCTACATACCACCATGTCACCCCCAAAGCGCAGCATCTTCGACATCCTCCCTCTCGAGCTTATTAGCCGCATTGTCAAGTATGCTCCCGGCATACACACTCTCCGCTGTTTGCGCTTGGTGTCGAAAGTGATGAAGGAACTTGCTGATCCCCTCGCCTTTGCGTCAACCACTATATCGTTCTTAAACGGCCTGGAGGAAGCCCAGAGCCACCTAGGATCACTCATATCAGGAAATGGCCCGAACTCTCGTTGGACAACGCACCTTTCCATCAAGGAGTTGGTGCCCTCCGAACCTGACTTCGACGAGGACTATGACGACTACTATGTCATGTGGGACTTACAGCAAGAACTACTGATACCTGCCATTAAGGCACTGAAGGACGGACTAACCCGGGTCGAGTAAGTTGTCGGCATAACTGTGCAAGTCATCTACTGAGCGTTGACCATCTTCCAGCTTGGACCTAACTATGGCTTTTGACCCTCACGTTGACATTTTCGAGGCATTGGCTGGCTTTCCTAAGCTACGAGTCCTAAATGTGTCTGTCGCCGGAATTGACAGTCACACCAGGGACGAAGATGGGGTCTTTCCCCAGATTTCTGGTCTGGAGGAGCTCAATGTCAACTCGACGGGAGGCGAGTCAGGCGACTTTCAGAAAGAGGCGCGAAACTTGATTGTTCCGTCGCTTCCGACACTCAAGAAGCTTTGTCTAAATTTCACGTCCAAGGCGCCTTCAGACCTCAGCACTCTTCTCATCCCAGGTCCCCCAGAAGTGACATCCTTACTACCTTCCGTTTCGTTGATACAGCACCTGCGCCTGCATGGATCGACATACTACGCAGGACGCACCTCTGCGCTATATCTGAAAAACCTCACCCACCTTGACATCCACAATGACCTCAAGGTCTCCTCCACTCACGGGGACGACCCCAACCAAACCCCAACGCCTTATTCTGGGACGCACTCTCCGAGGCAAACATACGTCTCCAGCTGCTCTTCGTAAATCGCGTCACGCCCTCTCTGCTCCAGTACCTCGCCTCCTATTCGGGACTCGTTGGCCTCAAAATCGGTGGTGAATCGGAGGCGGAAGCGTACAAAAACAGGCAAGAAGGATCGGAGTCGCTTGCTCGAAACCTCTTCGACTCGGTCCTACCTCATCATTGCAACACCCTCAAGCGACTTTCATTCTCCCACTGCGACTACCGGGCTTGGAGTGTAACCGAAGATTACCTGAAGCAAATCCTCTTGTGCAAGTCCCTGGTGAGGCTCGACATCATTTATCACTTCCCTAAGAAACTCGAAGTGGATAAGTCTTTTGTCTCGGCGACGCCCTTCATCGAGATCGTGCGTACACCATTTCAGAGATGTAATCATTTCACAGCTCATGCATTTCCTTAGGCCTTCCTCCTTTCCCGACTTTTGGACGGGACCCTACCAAACCTTCTTACCCTGATTGTGGTACCCGCACGCGAACCCGACGACTCGTTTGGTCTCAGTTGGATCACATCAGGGCCCAGAATGAAACTGATTAACGGCTGGCGGGACTTGGCCTGCGGTGCTGACCTGTCTAGCGTATCCAAAAGCCAGGTCCTCACGGACCCAAGCTTTAAGCTGTATTTCTCACTTAACAGCTTTACCGCCAAGAAGCCAGAGGTCACTTTCGACAGGAACAATGGCCACTTCAAGCCCGTTCCGAAGAAGTAGAGGATTGTGGGGCTTGCGTGACTTCGAGAAGGTCCCGGGGATATCGCTTGAGGTTGTTAACAAGTAAGCCACGTCTGTCCTGCTGAGCAGAAGCACCAGACCTTGGGGCAATTGCTCTGTAGTAACACTCAGTAGCCTGGAGCTGGATCCCCCAGATTTAGTTTACCTATGTACCTAATCTCTAATTTCTTCGTGATTATGGCGTAACCTCCTGATCCAAGTCTGGCATTGGCGCGGAGGCTCTAACCCAATTCCAAATAAGTACTGACAGCTACACGGGTGCTAACAAGGGTGCACTATGTTCGGACTGTGTTCGGGATGAACGCGGTTCACGGATAAAATAAAACAGGGTCACAGGGAAAGCTCGAGGCAAAGGGTCGAGGGCAGCCAGGGCGGGTTGGCTGCACTTGGCTCCCAGGGTTGATCAGGCAGCAAATTCAGGTAGCCTATCTAGGACACTGCGACCGAGGGGGCAGCTGACCCTACGTCGGTGGCGCAGAACTTGGGGACGTCGCTTACGGGCTTGTACTTAAATGATACGCGGGACCAACAACTCCAACACAGGTTCCAGAGGGTTGCAGACCGTTGCGGATGGCCTTGGGACAGCAATGGAGCGATGGGTGCCACCATCTCTTGCAAGTAGACTCTGTAGATCTGGTATGGTCCGTCGGCGCTTAACCAGCTGAGATCCGGAAATTGTCACTTTCGCAAGGACAGCGCAATTGAAGGGAGGGATCGAATCATTGCGTTTCGGATACACGCACATGCCCCAGATTTCTCCGGACAATGTGGGGAACTACGAAACAAAAGCCCTTAAATCAATCAAAAGAGCCTGGAGGTCGGTCAGCTGCTAAGCGGCGGTGCTTCAAAGTCTCCCGCACCCACCCTCAAACGTGCACAACGGCAAGGGAGTTTAATAGTCCTGAATGTGTACAATACAACGCTTGTTGCCACGGTTGGCATATTCTGCGACTGTCATGTTACGTAGCACGTAAGTCGCTAAGCCGTTGTTGAGTCAACGAGCGTTGAGTAATTCATGATCCTCCCTCGGCGCTTAAACGACGCCACTCCAGATCCGGAACTCTATTGTCGGGTAGGATCCCTCTCTCCGTCGGGAGTCTGTAAGTTGTCGGCATGGTTGGCGTCTACAAGCAGACAATTCAATTGCAGGGTATGGTGGTCTATAGGCTCTACCGGGTCATGACCACGATTGTTTCGAATAATACCGCTGCCATCGAGGTTGCGGAGAGTCAATTGAGAGGCGAATAACAACGAGCGAACGAGCATCTGAAAGACGAATCGTCATCGCCCAAGTAAGTACCTCGGACCATGCATGCAAACCACAGCCCACCGCGCCCTTCCAAAGCAGGCAAGTTCAAGTGGATCATCCCTTGCGGAGCGGTGCTTCCAAGGGCGGACCTCCCCATATGCATCGTCGTGATGGGAATGGTCTCCTTTGAGTCCGCCTTCCTCTCGCTGCCACCGAGATCGACCTCGACAAAGCTCGACAACCACAATTCCGTCCCGGAGATCCAGCATTCAATGTCGTCATGAGGTCACAAGGTGGATAAATCCGTATGGCATGCTTGTCCGTGTAAGCGCCCGGAGTGTCGATAGCCGACGTCACGCACGGCCGCCTCAGGCCAGCTCAGGCCTCCTCGAGATAAGATCGATAAATCCGGGTGCTGAGAAATGCACTATACCCATCGGTGTACCCAGCGTCTTGTTGCATGCAACAACTTGAACTTCTGCGCCTCCTGTAGAGCAGCAGAATCCACCCTTCCATCGCTGCAAAATGTAAGAATGCAGCCTGTGGAGCGACCGGTCAAAGCAGGCCAAAGCTCGAGGCTGCATAAGCGCGCCCGACCGCTGAGCGGATGTAGCGCGGAAGCATCTTCTGCACATGCCTCTAAAGGCTTGGAGGGGCCCATATGTGGTCGCTCGGTCCTGGTGCCACCATACCCCGCCGCGTCTCTTCGTTCACGAGCGGGATTGGGATGAGCCAGGATGAGCCGCCCCGCGGGGGTTAGCCGTTGGCCCGTTGGGTCTGGCGGTGGGGAACCACCGTCCGTGCATATCACGGTATAACATGGCGCGGCTGCTTGCACACTCATGACTCATACTTGCATAGTGCACCGCGTCAATTTTTCTTTGCGAAACCTTTGGAATGGTAGCGCTGCAAGCCGTCCGGACTGACGCAATTGACGTGGTAATTGCACACCAGGTACGTCGTCGCTCTCGTGGCCTCGCTTATAGGTTTGTGCGAGGGCGGATCAGGGCCTGACTGTGCATTCCCTGGGATCGATAATGGCCGGAAGGCGCGTTCTTATCAGTAGCTTGTGCGATTATGGAGCGCTCAGGTCTAGGCAGGAACCGTGGAGGCTCACGATCGTGGAGGACTGAGAAAAATAGACTGTTCTATTTTTGTAGAGCTAGTGCGCGAACGTGGTGAGATATTTTAGGGACCAAACGATCCAAACCTGAAGGAAACAAGCGACGGGCGCTTAACGCGGTCGGACCCCTATTCCGCAGCCATTTGTCTCTGCGCTAGTCCTTTCTCGCATTCCCCGTAGACCCCATACGTGCCACGTGCGTTCTACGAGGACGCGGGGAGATAGATAGAGATAGCTCTACCTACCCGCCACATACGCGTATACTTTTGGGTTGACTTGAACTACTGTTTACGGTGAAAATGGCCCGAAGTTTCTCCTCCATCAGTGATATGAACGAGTGGTACCAACTGGGTATCAACGTCGATCTCCCTCTGGATAGTCGTCCACCAGCGCCAATCTAAGCCAATGTACTTACTGCCTTCGTAGCGCACCCGGGGCAAAAGGTACCCCGCATTCGCATCCGACTAGGACGCTGCTGTAACATGATGGGCAGGGCACGTACTACGGTTATACTCAATCTGTGACGTTCCTCGGTCTCATTCGCGTTCCTAAAGGCGCATGAGAGTTCGAAGCTCGAGGGTGAAGAGGGACCCACGTCCAGAGTCGTTCGGTGCCCCATTTCTGCATAAACACCCTGGTGTGATAGGTGATTTTGGCTGCGTGATAACAGCATTACACCGACATTGAGTCGTCCTTTCACTTTCTGTGACTTGAAATGACATGTCTGACCCCGCGATGCTCTGCCTACCGTTCCAAGTGCCCCTTCATATCCTTCCCGCGAATTTGGCTCCTCCGCACCATTCCTGGCTGTGCCCCTTTCGTCAACTGAATGAATAGGAGATCCAGGTAGGCGTCCCGTTGACAGAGATAATAACTAACTCAAGGTTCAAAAGAAGGCTAGCACATAGCGAAGGACTTTCGGCCGTCGACGAGGAAGGAAAGACACCACATTTCAAGCATTGAGATTCATTACCACCGAGGACCGACTTCCGTTTAGAGCGTGGGGGGCTTCGACAATTGAAACGTAGCACAAGGTCTGTTCTGTATCGCGCAACTTCTGTATTGAGGAAGGCAACAGCGAGGATGATACGATGAGAGAGTGACAGCTTGTTCCCATGGAGCGTGTTGTTATCGACGGAGAGGTGCCACATAATTGGAGTGCGAGGAGTTCGGTGTGGGGTCGCCTTCCTAGGAGCGAATTAGCGCCCGCCGGCTCTGCAGCAGAGCGGGAAGAAAAGGGGCGGGTGCCGTCGCAGGGGCGCCGATCATGCATGTACATTGAGAGCGCCGAGACAATCATCAACCACGGCGCAGGGCAATTGAAACAGGAGACAAGTCTAGATGGTATCCGGCGGAGAACTGACCAGGAGCAGGGAAAAGAAGGTGTTTTACAATGCCAGGATCCGAGCGCTGTCAAAATGCAAGAGATAAGTGTCGATAACAGCCTATTTTGTGCCCTGGACCGAAGAGCGCTGTCGTCATTGCGCGAGAAAGACATGATACGAAGAGGACGAAAACGACAAGTGCGAACCAGGGCAGCGGGCGGCGGGGGTAAGTTGCCCAGTTTGGGCGATAATGCGAGTGCCTCCAATCTGTCAACGATGCGCAGTGTGCGGGGCTGCGACGGTGGCGTGTGTGGTCCTGTTGGAGTTGGGAATCTCTGAGGGGTCTGGGGAAGTTAGGTGCTCCGATGGCTATGCGGACGGTTCTTCAAAGTCACAAAGAGGCATGACGAGGCTCTCGGGGAGCGCACGCTCTAAGCAGACCGTAATTCATGTCTAGCGTCTGCCCGAAGCTCGAAGCAGAAGCTTTTTAGAGCTGCATATTCACAATAATGCTGTTAGCGCCGCCGACTTGGGGAAGTGTGATAAGAGATAAGGCGGTGAGACACAAGGGCTCTGAGACGCTGCACGCCTTCGACGATGACGAAGCTCTCGGGTCGTCTCGGAAGACCTGGGCTGGAGTTGAGGCGACCGCATGTTGCACGGACGGCAGAGTGGATTTGCAGAGCGGTTCATGTGAATAGGCACGGAGGATCGGGCGGAACTCACAGCACGTTGTGAGATTCTGCTCCGGTCCGATCACTCCCTCCGGCGTCACGCCGTCACTGTCACACGCCTCTTGTTTATCGCCCATGCTATCCTCCTGGTCCTCAAAATAATTAAATTAATACCCTTTTCTCCGTCCCCCCATGCTCTCTGCAAATTCGAACTACCTCCCCGTCCTCCTCGTCTCCGTATCCACAAATGCAGCCCCCGACGACAGCTATGTATCCACACGCCCGCGAGCTCAGGTCGACTATCTCTCGCACGAATGGCAGGAGGAGGATGTCTGGCGCTCATGGAGGAACATGACCCGCCAGAAGAACGAGATTGCGAACGGTATCCGTCTCGAGAACGCCTCATGGCGGACGTGGTGGAAGCAGCGGAACAAGTTGAAGACGGTCACCCCAGAGACCCTCAACTGGTACGTCGAGCACCCTAGCCGACTGGGCTATGTGCATTCTGACAGGTTTTGCAACAGGCTCAAGGATTCGGACGTTACCTGGCTCTACGGTCCCCTACACACCGCCTCCGACGACAGGCCATTGCAAAAGCTTAACTCAGATGGAGCAACACCTTGTGCAACCAAGCCCATTCTCAAGTATCGCAGCATCACAGAACTCCTCAAATCCGACCTCCCTACATCCCCTGTATTCAGCCCCCACGAGTCAGAAGACGAACACGAAGAGTTTTCAGCATGTGCAGCCACGGACAGCTTTGCACCAGGGACTTCATTGCCCTCCTCCAACGCTTTTCCAAAGCGGCCTATGCTCCAGCACACCAAGAGCGACACACACATCACCCGCTGGGGACCGAACCGCGCCTTCAGAAAAGACTCGCCCCCGCGGATAGAGCCGCCAGGATATACACAACCCGACAGCTATTTCCCTCAAGTCGCAGCGACCGGCCCAGTTCGCACCTCCCTATCCCAAGACTCCAACTCCAGCGCAGGCAACAGCACAGAACGGACCACAAAGAAGAAGCACATCAGCTTTAACACTTTTGTTGAACAGGTCATCGCTCTCGACAAGCCTAAACGATCAACCTCCTTTTACAGCACAGGGGACACGCAGTGGAACCCGCGGAGAGTGTACGATGACGACGACGGGTCAGTACCTTCTCCATCCTCCGGTGGTCAAGACTCATTTGCCTTCTCCTCTCAAAGGTATGAGGAAGACCAGGAAGACTCGGGCGAGGAAGACGTCTACGGTGATGGCCCTTGGAGTCACCAGACGCTTCGGAGTCCCGGGATCCATGGCTACCCTTCCCCCGACGACATCGACATCGAAGAAGAAGAGGACGAAGGCGTAATCGAGATGCGCTCTTCATTCCGCAACGCGACTCCGAAGAAAGCACCCCGTTCACAGTCCAAAGCTTCTAACACATCATCTTCATCTTCCGTCTCCACAGCCTCCTCCTCTACCACGAACTCCACCGCCAACTCGTCATCCTCGCCGACCCGTGATCCCTTCTCCCTCTCATCTGTAGCCGCTGCCCGACGGAGAACGGTTACCCGACGGACGAGTACGGGTACGTATCGACCCCACAACCTTGTTCGGGTGCCTTCAGAGCACCATATGCATGTCACAATCGCTCCAATTGCCCCCACCGTGCTCAAGACGACAGAGATGTGGGAAGAAGGGTTTGGGGATGACGGGGCGGGCAGCGATGACGGGTTTGAGTGGAGAGACCGGTTATGGGGCGGCAACGATATGAAAGGCAAGGGGAGGTCGAGAGGGAGGGGCAGAGATGAAGATGGTCATGGGTCAGATGCTAGTGGCACCCCGGTTGAGCTCGTGTACGTTCCTCCGTTCAACAGCCGATACACATACAGCTACGGCGGGGACTTCGAGGAGGAGCAGGAAGAGGAGGACGATGAAGATGACATTGACGAAGTTACGTATGGACCTTCACAAGGCTTCGACGACGACGAGTTGGAGGACTACGCTGCTGGCATCGTGCACTCGCGCGGTACACCATCAGACGTCTACCTTCACCGGGAAACAGCAGCAGGAAGCGTCGGCTTCGAAGACTACGAGGCGAGCGAGCACCACCATCACCCTGCCGGCGACCTAGTTCAACCAGCATCTATTTCTGGGATACCCATTCCTATGCCCGTTACCAGTCACTCCGGGGCCGACCTCGCGGACGGCGATGGTGTAGTGGACTACATCGAGCCTTCGGTCCCAGAGGCCCAGGTCCAACAGAACCCTGACCGCCTTGCTCCTACCGCCTCGTCGATACCCAAGCTCGTAGTCATGGGGCAAGCGGACAGCAATATGATACCCAGCGTGCAAGAAGAAGACGAGAGCGACTTCTTTGACGGCGATCCTGATTTTGGGAACGAGTATATGCAACAGAGAAGTTTGAGGCCCGTGTATGGGGATAGGAGTGGCAGGAGCGAGAAGCGGGCCAAGTTCCAGGTGGCGGATGAGAGGCCGTCGAGGTCTACGTCGAGGACAGCGAGTTCAAGATCGAGGAGCAAAAGTCACTCGAGGACACCGAGCCCCGCGATCGAGGGTGTGACGGAGGCCGTCCAGCAACCAGTCAGGCCCTCGCACCTGAGGCGGACGAACTCTTCGAGCTCGGCCTCGCCTGCTGGGTCCAACCACCTTGCCCCACCCGCGCGGGGGCGATCGCATCAGGACCTTCTGCAGCAGAGTGTGGATGTTGGGAGGTCGGCGAGTTCGTCCTCTCTGCAGTCGACTGGTTCAAGAGGAAGGTCCGCGAGTCGAACGAGCAATGGTCCACCGTCGTCCTTGGAGAGCAGCACGAGTCCGTTCGGTGGGCTGTCTCCCGATGCCACAGGGACCAGGTATGCCAGTGCGGCTGCCTACGTTGGAGGAGGACGAATGGAACGCGGGAGTGGGGGTGGAAGTGGGAGTGGGAGTGGCGATCGGGGAAGGCAGGGTCGGGACGGTGGTCGGGATGGTGAGAGAAGGGGGAGGGATAGGACGACGGATAAGCGGCTCAGCGCGAGCGTGAGCAGTAGTCCTGAGCCTCCGAGGGCTGTGAGGCGGGAAAGTAGTTCGGCAACGGACGCGACATCGACGAGCAGCAGCAGCATGACAGTCGTCCCAGAGGAACAGGAGCCAGAGCCAAGCGGGAGGCGCACGATGACGGAGGAGGATTTTCAGAGGGAGGCGGAGGATTTCTTGAGGAGGACGCATCCTACGCCTTCAAACTCGCCTGTTATTAAGATGAGGGCTCCACCACCTAGTCATCGTCATCATTCCTCCTTGGAAGGCACGCCCACGCCGTCCTCCATCGCTGCCGCTTCGAGGCGGGACTCCGGAATGGAGACCCCCACCAAGTACAACGGGTCTGCCCTGTTCGCGGGAAGCACGAACGCGAATCTGAGCACACCGACGCAGCAGAAGGCGAGGCCGCCCCCGACGCTTGTTCCGCCCGCGGCGAACCCCCTCTTACCGAGCACGTCAGATTACACGGCGGTTGGGAACCCAAGTCCGACGAGTCCGGGTGGTGTGAAGTCGCCACAACTCATGACGAGTACTGCCGGGATGGCGACACAGAACGGGGTTGCGAATGGGGGTGCTGTCAACTCTCCCTCTCCCGCGAGTGACGTTGGCGCCACTCCCGGTGCAGGGGTGAGGCCTGGGATGGCTGGGAGGAGTGTGAGTTTGGATCGGTCACCTGGCGAGGGGTCGATTATGGAGAAGGCCCAGGAGATGGTGAGCCACGCGGGCGCGTTCTTTGGGTTGTGGAATCACTAGTCAAGCATCGGCCGTGTTCGATATCTCGCTTTCCACTTCTTTATATTGCATCTTTTTATTTCTTTATGTTTCTTCTTCTATCCTCATCGATCATCATACGCTTTCTTATTTCTCTCGTTCAGTGATTTTGTGGTATAATTATATCCTTTCTTGCTTCTCTTTTTCATCCTTGGTTCCCTCACTAGTATTCTACCCAATCTCTTCTCATCCTCATTCTTTCTCATTTCTCTCATTCATTGAACGACTCCCATCTTGCAATCACCCTTTTTCTTTGATCATAGGACTGGCCACCGACGGACCGATTTGTTCGAGTTGCTGTCGGTTGGATGTAGCGCTAGCTATGTTATGTTATCCGAGTCTGCACATCTCGTCCTGCTGAAGAATTGTACACACACATTTACTATTGTAACCTCTGTACTGCAATGCAACGTATAATCGCTCTGACTTTGCTCACCCAAATCCACTGCCTCCCCTGCCATCTCCTTGGCCAATGTGTTCCAAGTCAAATCACTCCCCCGATAAAGGCTTGAAGTGTCCGCTTTCGTGGTCGAAAATAAGGGCCGGGTATTGAGACGGGTTGCGGTCGAGGGTGTGCAGGACTAGAGACCTGTTTCTGAGGGTGACGCTGGTAGAGAGACTAGACAAATCAACTCCACAGATGGCGTCTCGCAGCTCTTTCTCCGTTTGACGGCCTTGGACTTCAAGTTCATAGCTCCCCCAAGCCATGCTATAGGGTGGTAATTCAACGCGATCGCAGGCGGGGGAGATCGTAACCGAGTGCAGGTGTGGCAGGGCGCCATCTAGGATCCGGGGGAGAAGCCTAGGCTGCAAAAGCAGAAAACCAGGTCATGAGAATTGGATAGACAGTGTTTTGGCGGAGCGAGGGCTTACCATGGATACAAAGAGCGACTTTGTATCTATTGGCACATTCTGATCTTGAGGTACTTCGGGAGTGTAGAAGTAGGTGAGGCAAAGCGTCTCGAGTCTCTGACACGAGAGAATCCCATCGAAATATCCGTCCGTTACTGCCCACACTCGATAGTCGACACTGGGAAAAGCTAGGTGCTTGAGGGAAGAGCAATGAAGGGGAAGAACAGAGTCGAACAGGGTACGAGCAACTTGAACACCGTCCTGAGAAGCTCGGCCATCCCATCTGTCGTCGGTCTCGTACAAGCTGAGAGAAGTCAAGCCCGAGTAGGATGTGAGGTATCGAACGAGTGAGGGTGTTGGGGGGAATGTGAGAAGGGACTTCAGATGTATGCGGGCTTTGGAGAGGGCATTCCAAAACGCAGCGTCTGGGTCATTCGCAACATTCCCGGGTGACACGTTCAGGAGCTCGAGGTGGGTAAGACTTCGGAGGTATGGTATTGACGCGGCGCCGACTAGTATTTCTTCGCCCTTTAGGCACAATTTGGTGATTAAGGCTGGCGCTGGAGTAGGGGCTCCTTTTGATAAGAGGGTGTCAATGTTGAGCGTCTCGCTCGAGCTGTAACGCGGGCCTCCAGGTCTTGACTCCAGGGTGAAGTCGAGAGCCAGTTCGGTGAGGGTCGGTGATGCTTGGAACAAACGTCGAATGACTTCTCTCTGCAGACTTGAAAAGGTCGACTTGACGCGCAGGGAGTGTAAGTTGGATAGCAGCGAGAAAGGACTGAGATCTGATGGAGCGACCGTGGGCCCATGATTCCGGATGAGGAGGGAGAGTACTTTCAGCTTCGGGAGGTGAGAAAGTGCTGGAACAATCTTGCGGCTCTCTGGACCAATGGCGCCGACCCAGGTGTCATATCTGAGAAAGATTAAGCGTCAAATTTTGAAGTCTAGGGGAATCCCATGAAGTTCGACTTACTCGACATCCGTTACTTCCTTGAGAGCCTCGATTAGAGGGACAACCAAACTTGGTGGTGGTGTAGATTTCTCAATTATGAGCTGCTTTGTCCAGCGGGAATGAGGGCTATTGCCTAGTGCTATGGTTTTGAGCTTGGCCTGTGTGAGGTCCTTCGACACAGTTGTCGCCTTGAAAAGCGTAGAGTCTATGAGATTTTGCATGTCTTTACAGACAGAGCGCAATATGAAGCGATTGCGGATGTCGATTGCGGCGTGTTTTACGATGAGCTCTAGGAGCTCAAGGGGAAGGATGTCAAAGATACTCCCTTGGGCTGAAGGCCTAGCCATTGTAACACCAGGAGAAGGTGGTGGTTTGAGATCAAGCGCGACCGTCGCGTCCGACACGCGCCAGACAAAATTTAGACGCCCTCGCGGGCTGACTAAGGTTAGCTCCTCTGCGCGCCTCGACCTTCTGGAGCGCTGAGCCACCATCAAGGCCACCATCCCTCTGACCAATTTCAAAGTCAGTCTCAATACTCACCTTCGTATTTACTATCCACGTGTTCTTTCTGAGTCTGAGTTCAGCACTTCGGAATCGACGACCCCTTCCGCAAAGTTGTTCTGATTATTGATAGCAAGGAACCGGATGAGTCTGGTACACTACTCTTCATAAGCCCCATCATTCTGCCACCGGCTACAGGAAGCTCCCTGTTTGAAGCGCCCCGTTTCACGGTCGAAGCGTGCATCTGCATATTTCTCCGATGGGTCGTCGCGTATGAGGTATAGAGCGAAGAGAGGATTTCTGAGCGTCATGCTGTTCAATAGGGTTGTGAAGTCCAGCTCCAAGACTGCTTCCAGCAAAGCGCGCCCCACGCACCGCTCCTCTCTCCCAAAGATATCTTCATGTGATCGATACCCCCGGAATAGATTGAAGTCGGTAAGTGCGACAACGTCTTCAATGTCACAATTGGGGGACATAGTAAGAGTGTGTAGATGCGGGAGGGCTCCATCTACAAGTCGAGGGAGAATGTCAGACTATGAAAGGGATATTACTGTAAGTCAACGTCCAAAGGGATACACAGATGGGCTTCAAGGACTCACGATTCCCAAGAAAGGCAGAGACCCACCAAAGCGGAATGACACCCAAAGTGTCTCCAAGCCCTGGCAAGAGAGAACACATTTCAGACTCGCCTCGGTTATTGACCAGATCTGCCGTCCATTCCGGAAAAGGCCAAATGTTTGAGAGTTGAGCAGTGAAGCAATAAGACGGAACGATATAGGGTGTTTGCCATTTCGACAGCCCACTTTGGTTCAGTGGGAGCTTCTTCTGTGACTGGGTGAGGTTCCCACATCGGCCCAACTTCGAGTAGGCGGAGGGACACCAGGCCAGAGTACGATTCCAGGTACCGGACGAGGGAGGGTGTCGGTGGATAGACTAGCAAGGTTTTGATATATACCCCAGCTTCCGACAGGGAATTCCAAAAGGGGGAGTATGGGTCAGCCTCAATGATAGTAGAAGGCAGTTTGCGAATCTCCAGGTGTTGGAGATTTCTGAGATGAGATACCGCCAAGGCACCAATGAGTATTGTGCCACTAAGAGATAGCCTTTTCAAGGATAGGACGACAGACGACGGCGAGATTCCTTTCGGAAAAAGGGAGTCGAAGTCCAATGGCATTTGAGTGTCTTCGCTGCTTTCCATTTTCTCGAGGGTGAACTTGGTGATTGTAGCCGAAGATGCGCTGATTAGGCTTCGGGTCGCCTCCTTAGGTATTGCTGAAAAAGTCGAGCTGATACCAAGCTCATCTAAATTGCACAATTGAGAAAATGCGAGGGGGGAGACCCAGTCCCTAAGGTTAATGAAGAATGTCCGGAGTTTGGGTAGTTGTGACAAAGCCTCGAGGACGTCCGTGTATGGCTCCCCATCGAGCATACAATATCTAGGGGGTGAGTAAAAAAACATATCTATGAAATAGAACTGATTGGCCTGAACTCACCTAGCATATTCCAGCTCCTTCAATGACCTGATTGCAGGAACCAGGGTGGCCTTTTCAAGATTTTCGAGACGGGTCGCTTCAGCGATTCGAGTAGGGTAGTCTCCGGGGCCGTGTAGCATTTTCCTGAAGAAATAAGCGGAATTGACCAGTCCTGTGATGTTGAGTTCTTTGGTCCATAGAGAATTAGGACTTCGTCCCGACGCTAAGGATGTCAACTGTTCAGTGTTGTGCAGGTGGTCGCAGCGTATTGTCGTCATTTCAAAGGCCAGAGGATCAACGAGCTCTTTCATCGTTCCGCAGGTGAGCCGCAATGAGCGGAGAGTGTGCAGGTCGGCGCATTTGACTATCAGCCCCACAAGTTCGGGTGGTAGGATGTCGAAGATGTTGCGGTTCGTCTGCGCCATGGTGGTTCAAGATCAAGCCGTGACAAAGCCATGGGCCAAATATTGGAGGAATTGTCATGCCACTCCTTGGCCACTCCCATCATCCATGCACCATACTTAACTTTGACCATCGTCACTACTTCGGGGTGGTCCAATTATACTCTCCTTTTCTTTCCCGCCAAATATTATTAACTACTACTTATACATTTTTAAACCTTCACAGTGACGTTGACATTGACTATACTCATATTCCTCACCCCAAAGTGATTGGCCCCTCCAAAGAAATCTGTTCCGTTTCCTGAAGCACCTCTTAGGTCAGATGGTGGTGCGCTTCTATGGTCTGCTGTTGACCCAGAAGAAGAAGGATGTTCAGGTGTTGGCACAGACTCCCGAGCCTCTCGAGCTTGGCGGATGAATTCCGGAGGGAAAGATATGGTGATCACAGGCGGTGGCTCTCCTTCGCCCCGCCTCGGCACTGACACTGGTACAGCTATGACGGGATTTTGCTGAGATTGTGCCGTGTTGGATGTTGCAGAGCCATTTTGGAAGTGGGGGTCCTGTAATGGTAGGAAGACTGATGACTGTGGTGCGTCTTCGGCGTACATCGCCCCTGCACCTTTCCACTCAGCACCATACTCCCCAACTTCGGTTCCGGAGTAGTAACCGTCTTCTTCGAATTCCGTGGATGATTGTCCGTCGCCATCCTGTGAGGTGGATGATCCCCCGCCTTCGTTGCAGTTGGTGTCGATGTCGGCAACGACTTCTTCATCCATGACGCCCCCCGAGTCCATCAGGGCCTGCCCTGTGTCCTCGCTCTCGCCGGGGGACTCCCATCTCCAATCATCTCCCCAGGAATCTGGACGCTCTGCAATATCCCACGAGCCACTTTCCCTATAGTGCAGCTGTTCACCTTCACTCCACGAACCGCTGTCTCTGTTCGACAGGGGTTGTCCGTCCGATCCTTCATCAACGAGTAAAGCTGCAGGGCATGCAGCCTTGTTGCCTGCAGATCTGGCGTCTTCACTCCAAGCTGGATCGTCTTCCGCCCTTGAAGAGGAGTTATCCGTTTTGACCTCCACAAAAGAGAGCCTTCCATTGGATCCCGAGTCGCTTGGGTCTGATCCGGAAAGGAAGGCTGGGGTGAGGGAGATGGAGGGGACGTCGCCAGTAGGACTGGTCGGCGGTGTCATGTAGTCACTTCCTGCAGTAGATGTTTGTTGGGATCCAACTCTGGCAATTGGGACTGTCAGCTGGGGGATGTTCCTTGCCTCAATCCGTATCTGGGTGCATCTGGGCACTTCAGCAGGACCATTCTCTTTCAGTTTTAAACCCCCAATACGCATGCTTGCAAGCCAGCGAGCAAGTCGAGCTGCATTGACACCTGGTGTTAATCAATAGTAAGCACCTCATATACAATGGCAAAGCAAGTAAACAAATGCTCACCCCTGCTCACAGGCGTGTGGCCTCGAGACGCCGCGAACCTGGCCATGAGGCTGTCGATAAGCGCCCAGGCGGCCAATGGATCGTTTTCTTGGCAGCGTACTAATAGGGAGTCGTTCGTGGAGTCTCCCCACAGCGCTTTACGTAGTTCCTTCTCTCTCTCTAGTCCCTTGTCTTCTGCATTATTTTTCCATTTTGTTGTAGCAAGGGAGAGGCGAAGCAGGCTCCTTTTTGATGGGCATGCTTCCTGGTTAACAGCATGCCGGCCAGGCGAAGAAAGAGGAAACACCAGGACTAGTCCAGCAAGCGACGACTGCTTCTCCGAGCTTAGTGGGCAGAGAGTCAACAGCAGCAACATACTGGCATCGGGTGGTGTCACTCACATCGGGCGTGCGGCGCTTATCAACTCTTCGATGACCTCCTCGTCGGACATACCACAGTCCGGAACTCCTGGAGTATCGACGATGACCAGGCGTCTCCCTTCTACCCTCCGGAAATGCAGGTTACGCTTCGAAGGGAAGTCTTGGATATACAAGTCACAGGTTGTCGTGCAGACCGGGATCCCGTTATCGTTGATTCCAGCTCGCTTGGGCGCGTCGGGCGCCAATAGTTGATTGATCAGCTATGTCGACAATGAGCATGATATTACCATCTCATTAATGATGGAGAGAACGCACCGTACTCTTCCCTGAGCCCGCAGGGCCCAGGACTCTATGTATCGTTAGTTTCACGGTTTCCCAGATGTATTATAGGAATCACCTACGGGATGATAATATCGCCAGGTTTCAAAGCCCTGGACGTATGTTTAAGAAATCTGTTGATTTCCTTCCCTTCTTTCGTGCGAAATATGTGTTGTGGGCGAGGCATGGGTGAGCGGTATGAGGAAAAGCGCCTTGTAGCCGAGCCCAATGATATAAACCTTGAAAAAGGATAAGGCTATGCAGTCTACTACGTACGATGGCAGCCAGCACTGCACGGGAACCGAGGTGCTCGGTAGGAACTTTATTGGCACCATTGGAAGTTAAATGAGACCCACGCACGAGCCTTGTGTCTGCAGTACTGGGCACACCTTTTGTTCCACACCATCCACAACAGCCCATGGATCCGTGTTTCGACTACCCAAGGTTTGTGCAGTGAGCGCGTCTCCTAGCCATCACGGCGTCTGGGATACCCGGAAATTACCAGAATCCAAAGTGCATTTCCGACTCCTTCACCTTCAGTGTAGTATACAGGCTACGTACATTCATGGCGCACTTTCTGGCGTAGTTCCAATCAAATGAACAACAATAATATTAATGAAGTCCCCCGAACAAGCGATCACACTTGCCAACGGCTTGTTACCGACGCTGGTTTGAAGCGGCCAAGTTCGCGATCGAAAATCGCGTCTGGATGCTGTAGAAGCGGTTCATAGTACATAAGGTACAACTCAAAGTAGGGGTTCTTCAGCGCTGGGGTGCTGGATTCAGCCGAGAGGTCGACTTGGCAGACAGCATCTAGCAGTCGGGGGCCGATCGACGCCTCCTCGAGCTCCCAATCTTCAGGGCATTCGGACTGGTTCAGTGCTGGGGATATTGTGAAATTATGCAGTAGTGGGAGACCGGTTATAAGGCGGGGAAGCAGGGCGGTCTGTTAATGTCGGAAAGAACAGTGCGAATTGTAAGTCAAGCGAGACCATGTGGACGCTTGGTGGACGCAAGAGCTTACCAGGTCTAGGAAAGGGGAACGGGCGCCAGCCAGATCCCACGGTTCTTTTTCAAACCGGTACATCAAGGAAAGTATTTCAATCTCCTGACAGGAGAGGACACTTTTTAGAATGGCTTCAGTAACGGCCCAAAATCTGTAGTTAAGGTTTGCGAGAACGAGGTGCTTGAGGGTCCCGCGGTGGCGAGGTAGGACGCTGTGGACCATCGTATGTGCCATTTTCTCTTGACTCTCCGGGGTTGAAGCACCTTTTTCATGTGGGTGGTCGTTGTCGTCTGTATTCGGCTTCCAGATGTGCTCTGATTCGGCCAGGCGAAGAGAAACAAGGCCGGAGTATGATCCAAGATATTGTAACAGGGAAGGGGTCGGGGGGAAGACGAGGAGGGAGGTGAGATGTATCCCTAACTGGGATAATGCCTCCCAGGGGAAGGCGTACACTCCAATGCTGGGACCGGCGTGCGCCAAGTTGCGAAGTTCGAGATGGGTAAGATGCTTGAGGTAAGGTAAGCATGAAGCTTTGACGAGTAAACGGCCACGCAAACAGAGCTTCGCCAATGGTAAGGAGGACGCCGGGTGTGGCTCAGAGTCAGATGGGGAGGTTTCCAGGAATAGGAGTGCGTCGAGTTGTAATGATGAGCTATAATCAAAGCTTTCGAGAGAAAGTGACTTGAGGGTCAAAAATGACGACTGTACAAGGTTTCGAGTCACTTTCTTCGTGAAGGTGGTCGAAAATGTCGATCTGACTCCAATTTCCTCCAGGTTCAAGATTTGGGAGAAAATGGCGGGGTCTGCATCCTTCGCCGTCAGCACAACGAGATTCAAAACCCGTAACTTTGGCAGACAAGCCAACGCGGATATGATTTCAGCATATGGTTCTTCTTTGCACATGGTGTACCTGAGCGATTGGGTCAGCGACATCTCAGGATAGCACTTGCTTCCATAGCCTACCGAGCTTGTTGTACCTCCTTGAGCGATCTGATTTGGGGGATAAGTGCGGTTGCAAGCTTCATTCGACTCAGTATGACTCCAGGTATATCGCGTCTGAAGCCATTGAGGTTGAGGTATCGCGTCCAGCGACGGTTGGGGCTATCGTTTGAAGCTAAGCTCTGCAGTTGAGTGAGGGTATGCT
Organism: Ephemerocybe angulata; assembly: GCA_013368325.1. Classification (NCBI taxonomy): domain Eukaryota; kingdom Fungi; phylum Basidiomycota; class Agaricomycetes; order Agaricales; family Psathyrellaceae; genus Ephemerocybe; species Ephemerocybe angulata. Next base: position 157,925 of record JAACJK010000178.1, read on the forward strand.
CGAGGCTAAATATTATGGACATCGTTGCAAAGGCCAGGGGATCGGCCAGCTCCTTCATCATTTTGGACACCAAGCGCAAGGAACAAAGGGTGCGTCCGGTACCGGCGTACCAAACTATATGTTGTACGAGTTCCAACGGAAGAGTTTCGAATATGTTGCCTTTCATTGCTGGTAGTGCCATCGTAGTGAAGGGGCCGATAGCAATGGCAAGATGGAAGTCGAGCACTGAGCGCTCAGCCTGGGAAACTCGGGAGCGGCCAATGGCGGTCCGCGTCGGCGAAGGGCGCGCTCACGTGACAAGACGCGGTGTTGATGGGAGACCGTTGAACGGCTCGCGTCTCTTCTTGCTCAGACTCTGAACATATCCTCACTGAATTCGAAATCGAGACTTGGCCTCCAAGAGGCCCGCCCGGTATGTTACCTAGCTTGCCGCACGTACTGGAGGCAAAACTGACCAGAACTGCGACCTCTAGCTGTCATAATGGCGACAATGCTAGAAACCCCATCCCGCATATGGCGCCGGATTGAAGCAGTCCAGGACAAGGAGATGCCATCTCTACCTTCTCTCCCAGGATTTGACGACGACTCCCTGGACGAAGGTCCAACTCCCAGTCGCGTAATTGACGACGAATCCGATAATTTTGAAGACTCTCTAGGTGACATATCCTCGCCCATCCAATCCACACCAGCGACGTCAAACCGCACGCAAACGACTGCTATGCATGCGCCTCTCAGTGCAGCAAGCACAGCAAGATTCGCACACTCACTCGCTTCCAGGTCCTCGAGATCGTCTATCGGCCCTACAACGAAGACACAGAAAGACAGCTTCGACATCACCGAAATACCCTCTCTTTCGGCCATACCGAGAGAATACAGCAGCTTTAGAAGTCACTTTGAGGAGAGGAAGAGCAAAACGGAGGAACCTGGTATCTATTTGCCGCCAAGGGATGATGAGGTGGCTGGTGATAACGAATATTCAATATCGGACGCCTTGCAGTCAGTCAGCCGTTCCAGCACCCCGCCACTGCCAATCGCCAGCAAGAACAACCCACCGAAGACGAAATATGACTACTCTATCAGTTTGAAATCAGAACCAAAGGTACGCCGTCCACTTAACGCGTTGCCGAAGCATATCTCATACTCTACAGGGCTCGCCATTCGATAAATACCGGAACGTGGCGTTACGCAAGACGCTCACTCGAGCTCGTACTCCGTCCCTATCTCGTACCGCCAGCTCTTCTCAATCAACATCACCGTCGGCGTCAACGCCTAAGAGCCACAACTCCCTCAATTTCGCCCGTTCTGATGCTGGTTCCCCCATCTCCGCGGCAGGCGTACCTATTCCCCGCTCAAGAACTAACTCGCCAGCTCTTACTCGAGAAAGCCCCCGCTCAAGGGAAGAAGAGATTGCGGATACTGACCAAAGTCGCGAATCGAACGACAGTGGGGCTGGTTCCATGGATATCACGGATATTCACATCTCTCCTCAGAGAGTCGATGCCAACACTGACGATGAAGGGGTTCATCATGATCAGGAATACCAGGATTCAGCTCAAGAGGAAGACGCCGAATCGAATCCTCAGTACGACGAACCGACGTTCTCCTCTGAGGGTGACCATCCCTCTCATGCCTTTAGTAACCGGACGATCATGCCTCTATCAATGCCTTCTCCAAACAATGCAGCTTCCTCGGCAGGCCAATCTTTTGCCATGACCCCTACTCCCGCCTTCCCTCGCCCCCGTGCTCGTTTCGACCTTCCGAACCCACCAGCAAACTTGCTTCAAACACCAGCACCCAGACCGGCGAATGTCAACGATGACGACGACCTTGTTACACCTCACACTCGCCGCAAGTCATTCCTGCTATCGGTCATCAATTCCTCTGCTCGTCCTCGGATGAAGCTAGGTACACCGCACCCTCGACAGTTTGTCCCAGAAACACCAAGCATCGCAGAGTCTCCTGGACCCAATGTCGAGAGCACACCGTCCTCGTCTTCTGGGAGCTCGGCACCCCCCATCTCGCGCGTGCCCTTCCTCGGCGCTACACCTCGCCCGCGACTACCAGCTAATCGCAGAATGTCCCACCCCCTTGCCCAAGCCGTCAGCGCCTCGCCTTCGACCTCGGATGCGGAGTCACTGGCAGGCAGCAGATCGGGGCCTCGACCATCCCCAGCCATGAAGCCATGGTCAACTCCCATCCAAGGCTCGCCATACGACGGAGCTGCTGACAAGGCTTCGTTCATTTCGACTGCTTCGTCCCATGATTTGACAACACATCATCGTGTCAATACCTCTTTTGACCCTGCCATGGGATTCGGAGCGGCGGCTCAAGGACACGGCGTTGGGCGGTTCAATGTCGGAAAGCTGAACAATTACCTACATGGCTTGAACAGGCGGTTGCAAGAGGAGAACGAGACTCTGCTAGCCCGTGTTCGTAGATTGGAGGAGGACAAGAAAGCTGACCCTGGTGAGACTGGCTCGAACACTAGCCGGAGGACAAGCGGGGTTCATCGTAGGATGAGTGCGGGAGGGGCTCTCGACAATGTGCAGGAGGAGGTGGCGGAGGGTTGGCTTGAGGAGAAGGCTCAGCTGGAGGAGATGATTGACGCGTTCAAGGAGGAAGCTGAGGCGTATATGGTTGAGAGAGAAGATATGGAGAGGGAGCTTGAAAAGGAAAAGGAAGGTCGGAAGCGGGATAAGGAGAGGTGGGAGGAGCGTATGGCGGAGGCTGAGGAAGGCGTCGCCAACATTATCACCGAGTTGGGGAAGAAAACGGATGCTGCGCAGCTTAAAGCTCAAAAGGCGGAAGAGCGGGCAGCTCAGCTGCAGAAGGAGCTGGAGAGAGAGTTGGACGAGGTCAGAGAGGAGCTGGATCTGGCGAATGAGCGAGCATCAAAGGCAGAGCAACTTCTTGGGAATGGCAAGGACCTTGGAAGTGCCTTGAACGAGGCCAATGATCGTATTGGCCAAGTCATGGGCGATTTGCGCAACGCTAACACTCAGATCAAGGACCTCGAGGAAGAGGTTATCCGTGCTGACAACAGGATCGATGAACTTGAGAAGGACCTGCAAGAGGACAAGGACGTCATTGCCCGCTTGGAAGAGGATCTCGACGCTCGGACGGAAGCCTTGGATAAGGAGCGCGACCGGGTCAGCGAACTGGAAGTCAAGATGACGAACTTGGAGGAGGAGATGGAGTCGGCCAAGGAGTACATCAACGAGTTGGAGGACGGGGCCACTGTAGCTGTTGAGCAGCTCGAACGGCTCGAAAAGGAGGTTGAGGAGGGCAAGGCCACGATCGAGGCTATGCACATGGCGGAAGAGCAGACAGCCCGTACGATCCAAGATCTCGAACGCGACGTTCAGCGCGGGAGGGATCTCGTATCTCAGACGCAGGAAGCGCTCGACGAGGCGAACAAGAAGCTCGAGGACGATGACGAGCACATCTCGGAACTCCAGTCCAAGGTGGCTGCGCTCGAACGCGAGCGGGACAAGTTGTACAAGATGGTTGATGCTGCAGAGCAGAACGAGCCTTCATTCAAGCCTGCGCAGTTTGGCCCGACCGAGGAAGAGATGGAGAATCTGGAGCGCGAGCTGGACGATGCAAACAAGGAGATTGGGCGTCTCAATGCCATGCTGAACCAATCTCCCGCGCGGAAAGCGATGGATAAGGTGAAGGATGCGAGGATTGAGATGCTGGAGCAGGAGAGGGACGAGCTGCTTGAGCGAAACAAGGCGCTTAGGATGACGTATGAGGCTACGACCCCCCGTAAGCTTTCTAACAACAGCATGATCTCTCCTATCCACCGGCACGTTCTTTCCATGTCCATTCGCGCACCGCGAACTCCTGGTGCCCCTCTCAGGGATGTAAGTCTCATTCTCCTTGCCAACTCGAAGGCGATGATTCTAATCAAGTACTTAGCTGTCGTGGTTAAACAATACGACGAACGACCCCACCGTCTCCCCTCTCATCGCTGAGATCCATCGTCTGCAGCAAGAACTCGACGTTGCGAACGAAAGTATCGACGATAAGCTCGACAAGCTCGAAGACGCCGGCCTGGGAGTTGTTGGCCTCACGGAGAAGCTCGAAGATGCGCGCTCCAAGATCTCGCGGCTCGAAGATGAGATCGCCAGGCTGTCGAGGAAAGACGAACGATTCTCGCGGCGTCTGGCAAGGACTCGATGCAGGAAATGCAACGTTAAGTTTGACATCCAGCATCTTACTGCTGATGATAGGTGCGCCGAACGCTTCCCCCTGAATTTTATTCCTCATTGACTCCCGCTTTTCAGCCATTCCTTCGACGCGAGCGACGATGGGCTGCTGTCTGAACCGCCGACACCGCCGACGAGGACGACGGAGGTTCTAAGGGGCCAGCTGCAGACTGCGAATGCCAGCCTCGAGAAGCTCCGGAGGGAGATGGAGGACCTCCAGGCTAACAATAAACGCCTCAACGTCAAGATCAAGGAGACGAAGGAGGAGAGCAAGAAGGCTATGGAGTCGAACCGCACCAAGTCTAACGTTGAGACAGTAAGTATCGTCTTATGCTCAGCTTCTTGCACGTTAGCTGATGAGCATGCGGGGGATGTAGGAGCTTGATAAGGCCAAGAGGACTATCGCCGATTTGGAGAATGCATTGAGCGAGGAACGATCGAGGCTGAGGTCTATCGCCGTTGAGCAGGAGCGGACGGAGAAAGATAAGAAGAAGGTGCTGAGCGACTTGCGGAGAGCTGAATCGGTGCGTGGCGTCTCGTCAATTAGTTGGGAATTTGGTGGATTGACCGCGATGTATAGGATATGGATGAAGTCCGGCAGAGGCTGCAGCAGGTGAAACAGGAAAACCAGGAGTTGGAGAAGGAGTTGCGACGTTCGTATCCTTTCTCGTTCTTGCATACCCCTCGTGTACTAATTCACGTGACCTTTTGCAGAGAACTCAACGGCGGAGCAGAAAGCGAAGCTTCTCGAGGTCAAGGTTTCTGAGAACTATGATACCATATCGCAGTTGCGTCAGGAGCGTACTCATATCAGCAAAGAGCACAAGGATCTGCAGAAGAGGTACTCTGAGCTTTCGGAGACTGTCAGCAAACTGCGCGAGAAACACGCGACCCAGTCGACCTCGCACGACACCTGGCGGCACAAGCTTGACCTGCAGGTGCTCGAGATCGATGAGCTTAAGCAGGCGCTGGACAGCCGGTCCTCGCAGCTACAAAAGGCGCAGCGAGAGAAGGAGCTAATCGCGTCGGAGAACGAGGGCGTTGCGAAGAGCGTTGCGTCGCTCGAGGCGGACCTGCGTCGGGTGCGTCGGGACGCGGAGGCGTTCGGGCGGGACTTGAAGGCGCTGAGGAGCGAGAAGGAGAAACTCGAAGGGAGGCTGAAGGAGGAGGTGGCGAAGGGGGAGAGGACGAAGAAGCAGAATGAGACGAAGGTGAGGGTTTTGAATGAGCAGCTGGAGAGTCAGAAGATGAGGGCTGCGAAGGCGCTGCAAGGATGGGAGAATCATGTTTGTGCTGCGTACGTGTTCCGATCTTTTCTTTTGCGATACGAGAGATACTTACGGACTGTTGGGACGTTTTGTAGGGATGAGAGCCAAGTCTCGGAGCTGAAGCTGCGGCATAATAAGGAGTGCAAGGGCCTCATGGTTCAGATTCGGTATCTTAAGGCCAAATTCACGCGAGAGTCCTCCTTCAGAGAGGATCTCGTTTACCAAAAGGAGTACCTTCTCGTTCTTCTCGCGCAGTTCAAGAAGAGGTTAGCTCTCTCCTTTCCTATATCTCTGGTCTTTCAACTGACACACTTTGTGCTCTCCCAGTGAACGAACTATCTTTGCAACGATTGCGAAGATTGGGTTCCCTGTTGCACCTGGGACTCCAAGACGCAAGCGCTCGCTGAAGAGCGTGGCGATGATTATTGTGTTCCTGAACCGTGTCAAGTAAGTTTTACCTCTTTGTCACCGTAGTAGTACAGTCCGCTGACGAGTATCTAGGCGGGGAAGTGTACAATGGCAAGAACAACGGACTGCGAGAACTGCCATTTCCGCCGCATTGGACGAAGTGCATCGTAGACGAGCACTGGCGTCTTCATAGACCCCCTCCTCCTTTTATATTTCTCTTTCTCTTTGCATTTCATCTTTCTCCCTTCACTTCTTGCATGGACCGCTTTCCCATCGCTGTCGCGTCGCTCGTGTTTATCTACAGGCATTCAGCATCTCCATCGCCCGGTTTCTCCCTGTATTATATGTACTTTAGATTAACCCAATACCTGTATTACTAAACACCCATAATATGGCATCGGGACCACACTTTCCCTCTACTGGCAGGCGGCTACGGATTTGTGCGGTCCTTGGTGACGATCTTCCGGACTGCGTCTTTAGATGTAAGGTACTGCATGCCGCTCCAGATTGTCGTTGTCGCTACTGTCCACTGCAGACCCTGGAGTGCGAGGCCCATTTCTGGGAGAAGAGGGCTTGCGGTCGTTACGCCCATCAGGACGAGCTGGAGGGCAGTGTTCACCTGGCGGGGAGAATGGTTGGTTTATGTCAGAGGTTAAGAGAAATGGTTGAAGGGTGGAATGTGGTGGTACGGACCTTGCTGACCATCGTTGGGCGGACCTCGGCGGAGGGAAGGCCGACGTCCCAGTATCGGGACCATGTTTTCTGTGATTCCGGTCATTATGAAGTCGGATGTGTGGAGAGAGAAGAGAGGCTTACTGGAGGAGGGAGGGTGGAGTAGCGGATGAAGAATGCTGAAAGTGTTAGGAGGACGTCTCGGCCCAGGATGACCACGGCCAGCGGCACTTCAAGGGGATCAGGAACGCCTCGCGTGGACACGAAAGCTTAATTGACGTACATGGAATCATGCTCTGCATGGTGAGGGTGACGACGAGGGTGGTCATGAGGATCTTGTCTGCAGCTGGGTCGAGGATGGTGCCCAGCACGGAGCCCATGTTGTATCTCCGGGCTAGGTAGCCGTCTACCTACACCAAGTGGGTACAATTAGCCAAGTTCGAGGCAATGGAAGAGGGGTGTGGGGCGTACGAGATCTGAGAGGCCTGCGTAGAGGAGAAGGCCGGTTGCGAGCTCGTAGTTGCTGTCCAGGATTGCCCAGCCGAGCACTGGACATGCGACGATACGGGACACGGTCAACACGTTCGGGATCGTGTAGATGTTCTCCCGTAGCGCGAGCTTCGTCGACGTCGTCGATTCCGGCTTCATAGAGTCATCTATCCCTTCCTTCCCCTGACCTTTCTGCTGTTTCCAGACCACCGATGCAGAAAACGCGCGAGTGTCTGTTCCTTGGCCGAAAGTAAACTTGTGAGCTCCGCGGTGCGATTGAAGGCGTCCAGGGGGACCGGATGAAAGGGTGAAAGCTCTGCGGGATGTAAAGAGAAAGTTAAGAGTTTGTCGGCGGCAGAGGGCGCGGGAGGGGCTAAGTTTGAGGGGGAGGGAGGCGAGATGTTGCATTGGCGCTGACTGACGTCGTGGTTCAAGCCGACCTGTGCACTGCGCGGCGCGTCTCTTGCGGCGCGCCCGATTTGGATGGTCCGGCCCGCGAGTAGCCAGGGCGCTTAGGGGCGGGATTTGCCTTATTCGGGCTGGCGAGTGCGGATGGCGAGGACCATTGGGATTCTGTGGTGGAGGTCTTGTTAGTATAGCAATGAGACTGATGAGTATCCTTGTCTACCATTCCTGGACACTTTTAAGTGGGAAGGTTTTGAACATCTGAACCCTGCATTTTTCATCCATATAAGGCAACTGATTACCATAAAAGGCTATCTTTGATGCCATCAGTTCCGGTAAAATACTAAAACACCGGTCATCTGGAAACTGTCATGGTCACAACTCATACAGGGTGGCTCAAGTTCGGTTCCTCCTTTTGCTTGCAATCGCCGTCGACGCTTTCTTTCTAATTGCTGTAAGTGCCTACTTATCTCTCACTTACGCTGTTTTCCAATGTTCTAATTGACGGTATTACTTATCCTATATACCTGTGGGCAGATGGCCGATGCTTCGCACGGCAGTTATTCCGAGGCATTTTGCCTCCATTGGCTGCAGACGGCCTGCGATATGGCTGATCAGGCCTTTTTCAAACTCAATGCAGCAAGATCACTTCGACCCGTCGGACGCCGTAGTAGCGGCGATGGCATCATACTGCTCGACCTAATTAGGCGATCAATGGGCGGCATCACGCAACCGGTGGCCCCAAGGGAAGTGGATGTGTTATTACCATAGCGCAAGTCATCCACTGGTGGTAGTCGTTGGCTGTCGTGCTACCCGTCGCTGTCCTACCTTAGCTTCCGGACTGTCTAGATCATGTAGTACCGACGCGGTCACCACATTATGCTTATTGGACACCTGTTCACACGCGTGACGTTAACACTATCGATATAGCTTATATTCGTTTCGAAACCTAGCGAATGATGTAAGCGCCTCCCGACAACCCATGCCCTCCCTTATCTGCCTGCGAGTTACGTTAGTATAACGGCGAAGTGAATTCAGGGCGAAAAAGTGTGCATTACCATTTGCTCAAGCTCCCTCGCTCCATCCTCCCATCGCAGGCCCCTGAGGTGAGTAGCAACGCGGTAGACCGTCATGATGATCAACTCGAAGGCTACATTTGAATTGTGCAGATACATCATCGACATGAAATGTCGGCTGACCACCTTCGCGTCGTTCGTGTCCATGAATCCGTGTCCCAGTCCAGCCTCCGCTGCGGAAATGGCAAGTGTTTGAGCCCAGCGGCGGATGACCACGCCTTCGTACTCCCGGTTGGTTGCGTTCCAGACGTCCCTGGAATTCAGGTATTGGTCTCTTAACGCGTTGTACACCCGTACGGTGTGCTCCTTGAGATCTTCTGGGTACATGGCCCGGTAGTAGTCGTCCGGTGTCTGTTCGTACTTCGTTGTTCCGTCAGTCCAGCGAGACGCAGTACACGGTTTTGAAGAGGCTTACCATTACGCTGCGGCTGGATGACTGAGGGTACATAGGGAAAGGACAGTGGGGATGGGAGGCGAAGCGACGGAAGTTGGGGTAGAGACGCAGGCTGTCTGGCCTTTTATGTCAGAGGATGCCGTGTCAAGTGACCGCACGTTAACCCGAACAAATCGCCGTTTGGCCTTATAGAATTCTGATTCCAGGTCCATGATGTGTACAGGGACCGTTTGGATGGCTCCGACGCTGGTTGCAAGACCCTGTAAATTAGACTTGTCGCCGGGGGAACCCCCGTTTTATTTTCCGTGTAAACCGAGGGTCCTTTGGGACGTAACTTTAACTGAGCAGGCCACTTTAGGAACTATAGCAAGGTCATCCGGTACGGTGAGGATAAAATACAGGGAGTGGGTATATACAGTAGGATTGATACGACGTAAAATATGCATTAGATGGTAGTAGAACGAGCTGAACGGCGAATGAAAGAGAGGAGCGGGATATCAGAGCGCGATGAGGGCCTCACGGCGTCTGACCGTGGAGTGTGTAGTGGCGATGGGTTGGGCACCGGCGCCATCGTCGTCGTCTTCGCTTTCATCCTCCGAGCAGCGTTGCTCATGTCCGGCACTCCCTTCGCTGCCTGAGGGCCAATCTTCGTCGTCGCTCTGGTCAAGAGAAGGTCCTGGTCCGGTCACATCGTCGCTTTCTCTGTACAGTATACCAAACTCTCGTTCTGCGTAGGAGGGTCAGAATAGTTAGTAAGACGACTCGACAATAGAGGTGCTCGCGCACTACGGCGTACCTATACTGAGGACGCGTGCGTAGTATGCGTCCTCCATCTCGCGCTCCCCCAGAGCATACATACGCGCTCGCACCTCCCCCACCATGTCCCTAGACTCCTTCCAACGACGTAGTGCCAGGCAGTACTTTATCTCTGCCGCTTCGCTCTCCTCCTGGACCCTATGAATATATCCGTCGCTGCTTCCTTCGAGGATATGTGCGGTGACCAATGCCCGGGACATCTTGGCCAGTAGGTCCAGCTCTGCCCGGCGCTCGTTCTCACTGGCCTCCTCTTGACGGTCGGCAGCCTTCGCCAATATACTGGTATTTCGGCGGTGAAGTACAAGGACAAGGGAGCCTATGTGCACTATCGGTAGTTGCTCGAGGTATTCCAGTGGATTCTGTGAACATAGGTGGGCATCGTGAGCATGCGCGCGAACATATGCAATGCGCGATTGCACGACTCACAGCTGGGGGGAACCGGCGGCTGGGGCGGGAGGGCGAGTAGCTGCGCGACATTGTGGACAGACGGGGGAGAGAATTTGTGGAGGGACTGACCGTTTGGGGAGGGTCCTGTCACAGTCTTATATGGGGCCGTGGGTGGACCAAACAAACATCATTTCGGGTGCCGGTGTACGGGCATATATAATTTAATAGTCTTCAAATATACATTATGTTGTAGATATTTTGTTACAGACATCAGATAGCGAGGGACGTGAACGCTACCCTTTTCTACGGCGGCTCAGAACGTGAGGCCCTAAGACGATACCCTCCGTACATGATGGCCGAGAGGGGTGCGCAACCCTGCGTAGGAGGCGAAATACAACGCTAATCCTACGTCTGCTCTGTCGTCTGTAGCGCGAAGGCCTTTAGGATTGCAAGGAGCACTTAATTCACCGTCCACATATCTCATCCGTCTCGAAAGGTCCATGGACACGCAGGCATCTCCACGGACCCCCATCAGATCGGGTTAGCGGGCACTAGACGGGGTTATACAGGTCTGATGTCTTACTCCCGCGTCTCCGACGTTGTCGAATAGACTTTGGACGGTATGATTATGACATTGGAATCAGAGGTATGGTTCAGGGTGACTGGGTCCCAAACGACTGGCCTGATGTCAGGTCGCAAAGTTCGCGTAGCCTAAACACAAGTTCCACTGCGCCGAAACACCGAGCTTAATGGCGTCCACCGGTTGAATACTCAGTTGGTATTCGTCTGCCTCTACGTTCCGGTGCGACGAAGGAGAGTGAAATGGCAAGCCCAAGGAGAGGAGAGCACCACCTGAAGTATGCCAGTGCGTGGGGAATCATTGATAATTGATATCAGATCATTATTGATCCTCAGAAACATTGTTGGGAACTTTATATAAGGAAGGTATGCCGGCGGGCCCTCTCCTGACATAACCACATCGATCCACCCCGTTTCGAGGCGCTATGGTATCACCTCAGCACAAGGTATACGACAAGGATGTCGAGCTATGCGTAGCAGCGGCCAGATCTGCTTCCAGGGTGAGCCGTGGTATCTCAGCGTCAGGCGTGCCGCCTAACCCTGAAGTTCCCTTTCTTAGGACGAGCGATGGCCCATGGTGAAGTGTGCATTCTTCGGGACCAGGTGCACGAAGCCCTTCATTGTTCCAGCGGCCGTGCAATGTGCCTCCATAGACAGTGGGAGGGGGATGGACGTAATGTTCCGGTCATACGTGAATGCCCTGACCCCGCGGTCTTCATTGGTGTTCAACCTCGACCACTACATGATCGAGGTGAATCGGTACCCAACCCATAGCGTCGTCGAAGGTCCATGGCGTTTCACTGTCTTTACGTCCAGCAACGTAAGTCCACCTACCGTCACCCGACTAGTGGCTGAACTGATGCCCTATTGCGAAGCCCCACGACGCCGAGAACCAGCTCATCCAGAAGCTGCACGGCGCGGCAAACCTCCACATCCTCGGGTCTGTCCTTGTCGTGAAGAGCAACCACATGGATGTGGTGCATCCGGTCTGCGAAGCCGACATGGTGCTCATTGAGACCATGCTTGTAGAGTGGGTTTATTCGCTTATCGTACATCAGATCTCGTTCTGTCACTGATATTATCCCAGGACCCTCAGTACGCGATACCGACAGATCATGTTCATGTCTGCGTCCCTGGCCGCGGAGCTCGCCTCCAATTTTTGAAGCGCGTGGTACTGCCGGCTTTGGGGGGCCTGTGCTCTTAGCGCGACGGCAAATATTCCTATAAATTCGAGTTTCCGAGCATCGTTGTACCCCCAACATTTTACTAGCCATAATAATCTCTCTACCTCACACTCCTTTACTCTCTCTACTACCTCACACTCGTTTACTCTATCTATGAACTCCTTGCTCTCTCCCTTCAATTCGCCTGTTGCGTCCGATACGACGTCGACTCCTCCCTCCTCTCCCATATCCACTCCACCCGCCCTTCTGCCCGCATTGGTCACCCCTCGCACACCTAAGAATAGGCGCAGCCCGCTAGTCAAGACGCCCACCAGGTCCTCAGCTCGCTTGCCCATAAAGAAGACGCGATATCCTAGTTTCCCTCCTCAAGACTATCTTACCCCCCTTTTCCGCCTCAAACTCGCTAACAGGGCCGGGTCCTTTCGCTTCACCGACGCCGAGGTAGTATTCCGCACCCCGGAGCTCGCCGCTATCATTCTGTCCTACTGCGACTGGCACACTATCCAGAACGTGTCTCGCACTTCCTTCTATGGGCGAAGCGTCGCGCAGAGGGCCACGAAGGAGGCGATTCGGGCCGTCCTACTCCAGTTCGTGGTGTACGATGACTTCGGGAGCTTCATGACGATGTTAGAGGAGACGGGGGCTGGAATTGGGGGCTCTGTTGCCCGTCGTATATTGGCGACCAACTCAGCCATGATGCAGGATGCGATTGAGTATCGAGACGACCGCTATCTGCGCTCGGGCGACCTCAACATTATCGTGCCTCGCGGGCAATCGAAAGCGGTAATCCAGTGGTTCACGGATCGGCAATACGACCATTGGACGAAGACGAAGCCCGCACGCGCCTATCAGTCTTCCGTACTAAGCTTCACCAGCGCAACCAGGAGCGCCAGAGTCGGCATGAAGGTGAGTTTCGATATTCATAGCCCATAGTCCCAGACTAATCGAAGGTACAGACGTCCAGACTCACCATTAGTGAGAGCGTCGGGAACATCATGCAAGTTACGCTCGCATCTACCTTGACCTGCCAAACCAACCTTATCACATCGACTCGCGTGTATGCAGCCTACCCTACGCTGATCAGCGATCGCAGCGCGCTACGAACGGACATCTCCAATGCTATCGCACCCCGCCGCATCAGACCACCGTACGTGCTCGAAATCTCCAACGCGCGGTGGACTGGTCCATGCGGAATCCATTGTCCGTCCCTCATCCGCAAGACCGTCGGCGACAAGGGAATCGCATCATTCTACTGGAACCCTAACTTCCTGATCCCCGCCTCCCGGTACAAAGACACCGACTCCCTCCTCGCCCAATCTGTTTTGCAGTGGCGCTTCTCGAAGCGGTGTGTCAATCCCAAGTGCGGGCGCTTCTCGGCCGTCAAGGGCCGTATCTTCTAGGCGCTCGCGGGTATACCTCCACTTGACTCCTCACCCCTCTCTGACGCTGTTCAGCTGCACTTGAACATCGCCGACATACCCAGCCTTCATTGTTCGACCTACCCTTTAATTCATCGTTAATACCACGCCATTACGGACTCTTCATTTTTAATGTCTTCCATCTTCCACGGTTCGCCGGTCCTTCTACGAAACGGTCATCCTCACTCGCCACCTTTACTCTTGCGCCGATCCTTATAACTTTAGTCGTTTTACTTCCATCGTTCGTCGGCCCATCTGCGCCAACCTCACACTCCCTGGTTTCCCATCTCCTTCTGCTATACCATCTTACATATAACGTATTCGTCCCTGTACCCTCTGCCTCAACAGCTCATATACCTACAGCCTTTACGTTTTCGCCTCCTTCCTCAATCACGAGCAATCGTCATAGTTCATAGTACTGAATAAATCACCACTTGTTGTTTTGCGTAGTACGGTGCGACATGGATTACGGATTGAGATACACACTGCGTGCCTCGAAGAGCTGCATGTTGGGGCACAACGGATTGTGGCAACGACTACTCACCCTCCAAGTCAACGGTTCTGACGAGCAAAACGCTTCACCTGCGGCAGGCATCCGTCTCCAGTAGGAATCCTGCGGCGCCTGGGGATGTGAATAAGACCACGCGTAGATGGCCGCCCCTCCGTCTTTTACGCTCTTCCTCCATGTCGTCGGGCAGTATATCCCACATGGCTTTGTCCAGTGTGAGTTGGTATCAAACACGGTGAAAGTCTGTGCTCCGGTACGTTCGCCTCCGGCCTGGCCTTCGAGTATCAGACTCTCGTTCGCGAAGGTCGTTCGCGGATAGAAGACGATCAGCGATCCAGGGATTATCGCGTTCATCTGCGCGGTGAACGGCGAACCGAGAACAACGCTGAGAGATTTTGTGTTGCTTGCATAGAGCATGATGCATCGAGTCTAAGGTTGAGCGGGTCGGTATCGACAACGCGTAGGTAAAAAGTGCGCGTACTTCACCATTAACCACCTGCTCAAACTTCTCGACGAGGTCCACGTAGGGGGATGTCTTCTCGGACGGGGGCAACGTTATAGAGTCGTAACCCAGGCTGTGGAAGAACGAGCGCATAGGATCTTCCAGGCACAGGCCTGTTACGACGTCCAGGTTGGCCGGCTGACGGGTTGGGTGGATGGACGAGTTGACGTGCAGCACTGATCGCACCACAGATCCTATGACCGCCCCCTCGCATTCGTACAGGCGATCGAAGAACTCTTCGCAGCGGGGAAGAGGCACGAAGTCCGCGAGCGCGTCAAAGACGCGACGCCGCAACTCCTCCTGGATTGCATGTCGACCGTCTTCGCACAGCTGAGGCGCTTGGTGAAGCCGACTGGTGGGCAAATGCGATACGACTTCGAGGCGCACATCCGCCGGCAAAGTCGGAGAAGGGGTAGGTAGAACTGAGGACATATTTCTTGGCGATATGGAAAAGACAAGGTGCGGTACGCTACGCCCAACTGGATCCCCACCCGCTTCCGACGCTATCAGGACTGACTAATGGATTGATGCCTCGTGGTACATCGTATAACCGCTTATCCTCGAAGAAGCTATGCTAGCAGTTAGCGAAGCACCATACCGTGAACACGCAGGAGGCTTACCTATAGACCAACGTCTCCACGAAGTAGAGGTCCTCCACTACGACATCGCAGACGATGCCGTCCTTGTCGGCCTTCACGACGAGAACGTTGCCCCATACGCTTCGTATGCCGCTTCCTGCCCTAGCCTTGAATAAAGAGTAGAGTTGATTCAGCGGAAGGTCGGTCGAACCCCGCCCCTGTGCAGAAGAACGTCAGTACGAATTGCCGGACAAGGGAATCAGAGCGTGAAATTGGTCGCACCCTTTTCTTCGCTCTGAATATTGACCAAGTATAACGCTGAGGGCGGGGAGCGCAGGATGGATAATGCGTAATACAATGTCCGCCTCCCTCGAGGTTTCTCAGCGTGGGGGGATAGGGACTGCGGTCGGCTGACATAAATACCGTTCGACGTAGAGGTCAATCGGTCGAGTCCCCTCCTCGAATCCAGGATGGACAGCGACCGAAACTATCTGGACGCTCGTACTGTGAGCGCCTATGACGCTGGCCTTCACAGTCCTGAACAGCCCATGCTATTGAAGGGGAATCAGACTCCTGTTTCCATCGCGCGAGCTTCACGCACCTGTTGGGCCACGTCGAGGCCGTTGGAAATCGACCTAATCTCGTCTTCGCTGTGCATTGGGCGGGAGGCAGGAATGGGGCACTGCGTTCATCAGGCCGCCATCGTCAAGCGACTAGTTCGTGCGAGCCGAGCTGTGACGGAGCGCACGTCGTAGCCTTGATGCCTGCAGCACCCTTGTCTGTATCACAAGGATATCAGCGAGGGGCGGGAGCACATCGAGTCTTCTAGCCAGGCACACCTATATTCCTTTTGTTCGACAAGATCCGTAAATGTTTCAGATGTACAACAAAAGGTGAGAAGAGCGCGCGGGCTTCGGCAGGGAGGGTGAGCTGACAGGCTCCATGTCGGATACGATGGAACCCCAGATCCTACCAGATCTCAAAGAGAGCTTACCTAGAATGGGGTAGTAGAGGGCGACGGCATCGATGGGTCGGGTGGTATCTGGGATCGAGGGGTGCAATGGCGAAGGGCACGATTGGAATCGAGTTGCTTTGGACTGGGTATGTTTGGTAGACGGTACATAGCACTCGATGCCAAACAAGCGACCATTGTCGCCAAACACGTGCACGTCGCGCGTCATTGCAATCTACATCTGGGTGTACACTGCCATGGACGCGACCTTGCGGTCAAATACGGAGAGCGTGTTCTTATGAAGACCACTGGACAACGAATACTCGTAAGTAACCAATCCGTTCATCTGCATATCGTCATAGCGGTACACGCGCAAGGACTCGTCCACGATACGAGCCGCGAAGTGATCGGCTCCCCAGTACACAACGCCCGCCAACCTATAGCGCGCGTTACTCAGCTCTATGCTCGAATCGATTACCAGACGCTTTCTAAGGGTATCGAACGGTAGGAAGGGCAACTGTACGCACATCAACTGCGGGTACTCATTCTCGAGCAAGAGGTCGCCGTCACAATCACTGCACGAGCCTGCGACGGCTTCTAACGACCTGACGTATGTCGACACCTGTACGACCCGAGAGAGGCTAGATCTCATATCGACATAGGGGCCAATACCCTCAAAGACACCAGTGCCAGGGGTTCTTGCATGGCAGCCCATGCATAATCGGTATGTGAGGTTTGAAGGGCTGCCG
Source organism: Ephemerocybe angulata (assembly GCA_013368325.1). Lineage (NCBI taxonomy): Eukaryota > Fungi > Basidiomycota > Agaricomycetes > Agaricales > Psathyrellaceae > Ephemerocybe > Ephemerocybe angulata. Next base: position 174,521 of record JAACJK010000178.1, read on the forward strand.
AGCTGCGAACCCCCAATGATCTGCACCAGGGAATAGAGGTCGGTCCCCGCCTGGCCCCTCGGGAAGCTATCACCTTCCGCAAGCCAGAGCCTTTCACGTATGCCGTATCTGCACTCGTTTAACGCGGCAGCTCCCCGGTCGATCGCGGCGAACATCTCGAACATGTATTCCAGATACCAGCTCGCAGGTGCGAGCTGGGAAATGAACGTCGTACTACGCGTGTACCACACGTATCTCAATATTGTAAGGAAGGAATCATGGGCACAGCTCCAGTCAACTGAATCCCACTCCCAGCTGTCCAACCACTTCTCTCTGAACTCCTCTTGACGAGACTCGCGCGGTATTTCAGGGTCTACCCTGATTTTTTTCTTTGCACTCTCCACCAGTGCAATATGATCAGCCTTACGTTTTCTGTTACGCTTCGAGGCTTCGCTCTCCCCGGCTGACCCCTCCTTCCTCTTCCAGGTCTTGTACGCTACGACTGTCGACGCTCTCAACTTTTGCACCACTTCCGCCGGGATCTCTCGGTCGTAACGACGCTTCGTGATTTCGTCTAAAGTGTCAATCATACGGAACTCCTGTCTGAGATGGCCAGATATACCGCCTGTGAGCTTTTCCTCTTTGAAATCTCTGAGGATCGCAGTTGCTGACGCCTTAGTACCCCTCGACAGGGCAGTGTACATTGCCTGATGGTTCCGCGAACGCGTAAGATCGACCACGTTGACCTCCCTGGTCTTACCCTGGGAGGCATAATCAGTCATCGCGAAGTTGAGGATGACGGGTACCTGTTGCCGGGAAACGCTGATCTTCGCGTCGTTGGGCAGGACGGCTGTAATCGCAGTGGAGATCTTCATTAGCGGCACGACATTCTCTTCGAGATAGGGTAATTTGATGGGGTCTTTGGGATTGAGGAGCTCGACGAAGAGTACGTCCAATGCGAACTTTCCAGGGTGACCTGAGATCTCACGAGAGGTCCAGCCTCTGACCTTAGCCTCCTGACCCTTCGTAATGCACAACTCAGTTGCGTCGTTATTCCGAATCATGACAGGCATCCCTACGCAAAGAGGCAGACATGCTGGTACATGCTCGCTAGTATACGGCGGCGACGTCCAGAGAGCTTCGCGAACGGTGTCTGTCAATTTTATCTTATGTTGGGCGGGAGGTGGCGGGGCCTTCTTGCGACGACCTCTCTGACCGTTGGCCGTGCTCTGCTTGTCGATGCAGTAGAACATGAAGAGGGGCTGTTTGCTTTCGTGTGCAAAGCGTACGGCGTTCATCTCGTTTATTTGGTCCTTGTGGGTGTTCCAAGCAGTGATGATGGATACGTTACGCCATAGGGGATCCCCAAGGCTTATTGACGGATTGTTCGCAGGTATCCTCGAACGTAGGAATTCAAGATCAGCTTCGGTGCATTCCCTGTACCGCATATTGACAAGACACGTTCTGAGTGCGTCTTCGTCTGCATCGTCCGACTCCGTTTGCCGCATGTTCTGACGCAGAACAACAACCGTCACAAACATGTTCCACAGAAGGAGTCCAAGGGTATTATCTTGGTCGCCCTGGACCTGGCGGGGCAACTGGACCTTTGAGACTTCTCCGCTGTAGAGCGAAAGCCCCTTCGCTGGTGGTAGTTGAGCGAAGTCGCCCGCTACGATGATGTTCACTCCGCCGAAGGGGAGGTCATGCAACGTTGTGATGTCCTTCAACCTGGCATCGATCAAATACAAGTCTTGGCATGACACCATGGATATCTCGTCCATGAAGACGTAGTCGACCCCTCTCATTCGCAGGCGCGCTTCATCTAGCGCTTTCCCTCCCCTGGGGGCGTACGCGCGTCTATCCCCCGTAGCGACCCCAAGATAAGAGTGGTAAGTCGACCCACGCACCACCGACGCCGCCGCACCGGTGGGTGCAGTTACCACCATCCGGTTCCCTTGATTCCGCACGTCGAACCATAAACGCAACGCGTTTATAACCTGCGTCTTTCCTGTGCCCCCCATGCCACCTATGTACATGAGGAGCTGGTCGGCACGGGGTGACACAGAATGGTTGGCGACTATCCTGAAGGCACGCGTCTGCTCCTCATTCAGTGAGTACAGCTGCACAGTTTCATTCAGTTGAGCGCTAACATCGGCGTCGTTCAGGTTGAAGTCAGCGTGGAAGTACGACCCTGGGACAACACGGGCGTCATTAATCACCTGCACGTCGATGTCCATGTCATCTTCCAATGCGTACTGATTTGGCACAGCAGTAGCCAGGCGCGCATTCATGACTTTCCGCCTCTCCGATGCGACGACGTCCTTCCATTTGCTTGGAGCAAATGATCGCTCCGGGGCAAACGCCCTACCAGCCATTGAGGCGGTAGACGACGCCCCGTCTACATGCCAACCAGCTGAATGGAGGACGACCTCCACTTCCTTCATCTGATCCACCTTCTTCTGGGACCATGTACCGATCTCCTCATCCTTTGGATCGACATCCATGTCGAAGTGGTCATCCTCGTTGGGTAACTCCTCGCCCTCGTCGTCAGACCCCGCGTCTCGTCACCATTATACTGTGCGGCTACCTGGTTCCGCAATTGTGCATGATAGTCGTCCCGGCTATCGTAGCACTCGTGCCGGATCATAAAGTTCTGAATGATCTTCAAGTGCCGAGGTGCAAACGAATGCCTATCGAAGGCGCTCTCCCAGTCCTCCGCTGAAGACCTCAGATCCGTGGCGACCCTCCACGGTGAGAACAAGGTGAGCATAGTGCAACAGTAATAGTTTCTGTCGTCGCTGTCTGACCTAGGGAGATGAGGGCCGATGATGTTAGGCACGACGAGCTGCATCGCCCCACATCATATAGACGCGGTGAGTATCTCTTAGTGGGTGCCCTTCCAAGTACTTAAGTAATTTAAGGGAGGGTTTCTTGATACCTACAACGTACTTCCGCACACTACACTGGATCCAGTCGTAAAGGCATACCGTGTCCAATTCAGCCGGGCGCATGACATAGTCATCCACGTTCGATTTACTCAGTATTCTTCCATGTGATCTGGACACCGTCACCGTGTCCGTGTCCGCCGAGGGAGTGGTATCCCCACTGTCCACGTCACTGTCGGTACCATCCCGTCGTCGGTTGGAGACTCGAACGACGAGGACAAATGCGGACCCTCGCAATCCATCGGGTCTCCACTTGTCTCGAACGTTTGGGTAATAGCGTCCCATTTTTCGAGGACATAAGAGACGTAAGGCCTCCAGTAGAGTGTCACAAAGTCATGGCTAGAATAGTGATCAGGATGACCCAGCAAGTACATTGCTGCCATGGGTCCCCCAATCTCTATCTTCGAGGTTAGTGAGTTGGCCATCTTGAGTATGAGCTTGCGGGCGGCATCGTTCTCATCCTTGCTCTCATCCTTGATAT
>JAACJK010000232.1:0-225795 GCA_013368325.1 Ephemerocybe angulata
TGGGATGTGTTTGGTCAAACGTCGGAGGTTCGGAGCCGCCAAACAGCGCGGCCATGGCTTTCGTTACCCACACCACGAGGCCTGCCACATGCCACACGCGTTTCCTCCTGTTTCCTCCCTGGCTGAATCATATTGGAATATACTCCTCAGTAACCATCGTGTTGTCGAGGTAACAGCAGGGGGTCGCATTCATTTTGGGGTTACCCCGAAGCATTTCGCTGCTCTCGATCTTCGTAGGCTACTTTGTATGTGTCGGTAGGAACGTCGAGACCGACAGTATAGACGGAGAATCGAGGATGAGGGAGCGATGGCAGTACGGGGAAGGAAGAGGTGCTTGATGATCGATGGCTACCCGGCGGCAGTCCCGTCACTGGTGCAGAAGCCAAATAAGCGCGCGATCTAATCAGCCCAGCATCATAATCGCCGCGTTGCTCCCACGACATGTCTTCCCCAACGCCCACCACCTCCTTATCCTCCCCTCGGCCACCTCCCCATCGAGCCAAACACAGCCAAGGAACCCATCTCTCTACGTCTCTATAAGGTTCTGAGCACCAATTTCGACGACGCGGGAGGCTTTGGGCACGCTCTCCGAGCTCTACGGGACACCTCTACGGGACACCTCTACGGGACACCTGACGGCGAAGGCGACGGCGACGGTGCACTGATTGGAGAGCATGCGGCGAAGACGTAGGAGCTTGAGGAGGGATATGGAGAATACGCTCGCAGAGAGCAGTGCGACGTTTGTCCAGGCTCTGGGTGAGGTCGAACAGGTGCGTCTGCCGTTCCAGAAGCCGAGGAGCAGCGAACGACGCGAGCAAGACGTCCCCCATGTCTCGCCAATATCGTGTCCCCCATGTCTCGCCACAACAAGTGTCCCCCATGTATTGTATCGTGTCCCCCATGTATCCCCCATGTATCTACCAACTTCTATAAATGAACCTGAAGAATGAACCTGATGTCGTCGACGCATCGACATTGATACGGTGAGGGGTGCCAGGACACGGAACGGAAAAAACCTGTTGAGCCACCTCGAAACACTTAATATGAAGCATGGTTGGACAGTTAGTATGAAGCGTGGTTGGAAGGTCGATGTCACGCCTTTTCGCAGATAATATGCCACAGGAATGTTACAGATGTATTCAGTGGGGGGCATTTCGAATGTCCCACCGATGGTATACGGTAGGGCACACTTCCGTCAGACAAGTTACATATAAGGTGTGGCGAGAGATGTATCCGGTTCACAAATTATGCGGCAGTCCTCGAGGCAGATATCATAGTGGCACAATGCTCGACGGTGATACATCGCTAAAAAATTGATATTTCATTCTAACTAAGGGCCTTTGGACACCAATTATTTGTGTCGGCGTTAGCAGCAATGTATCACCCTGTGGCATCCATAATTTGCCGCAGTGAGGCAATGCCAGGACATTCCTCTTCCTTTTGTGGCACACACAAAGTGTGTCGCGAATGCATGAGGCCGTGACAAGCATCGGCTATTTCCGGCCACAAATTATCCGTGTTTTCAGGTGCCGCAGCGATGTATCGACCTGTTCCATCGGTCCTTCGCCCCTGTGTAAGCGCCCATCCTCGAACCAACCCCATTGCAGCTCTCAGCACCCTGCTCAAGCTCCTCTCCTCTTTATCATCGCGTATCGGACGCTGCCAGTACAAGCTCACCCCGGCAGAGCACGCTCTGTCCCTGCACCTCGTCTCAATTATCGATCCCTATGTCTACCAAGGTGCCAAAGCGCTGTCAACGGTCGCCAGCGCACAGGTCAAGCCCACATTCGCAGGCATTGTCTTCCAGCCCACGGAAATTCTCGATAGTATCATGGCCTATCTCGACTCGAAGCGGGATCTTCTGAACGTCGCTCTGTGCTGTAAGCACCTCCACGATGTCGTCTTCCCGAGGCACTTTGAATACCGCGTCATTCGGTGCAAGGTGTCCTCTATCAGCGTTTGGAAGCACCTCCTCGGCAACCACTCACTCGCAAGGAACGTTAGGAGGCTGGAGATTGTCGATGAGAGGAGCTCTGTGGCCGTTACCCCACGCGCAGCGACAACGGCCATTGCGACTAAACAGTCCTCCGGGGGTTTGATCGTTCCACGTGGGATCGTCCATTGTGACACTGACTTCGACTCGACGGATGACGAGCTCAGCATGCACAAGAAGCAAGAGAAGCACCTCGCTTCTGCACTTCTTCGTATGTCGGGGCTCAAGGAGATAAAGTGGTCGTGCACGCATTCTCCAATTTCGATCGAACACGTTTGGCCGTCCCTCGTTATGCGTGCGAGTACGCTCGACTCGCTCGAGATTGCAGATAACCTTGTATTCACGCCCCAGTGTGTTGGAAGGGAGTCGGAGGAAGGGACTAGCGGGAGTGACGGGGAGACGGCGCAGGGTGATTCAAGGACTGTGCTCCCTGTATGTCAATCTCTTGGCAGTGTTACCAGCTCGTTCCTCATCCTTAATGCCAGATGTCGTCCTTGACGAGCGCAATATTCTGCTCGACCCGCCACACCTACGGCGCATCAAAGACGCCCGAACTCAGTCGTATTTCCAGTATCTTAGAAAAGTGCCCGAAACTCAAGGTTCGCCCCATCCACTCAGAAAGACACTGTCATTAACCATGCACCACAATAGAATTTGACCATATCCTTCAATCGTCAGCGCTCGTCCCAGTCGAGTGTCCTCCCTCTGGTCGACGACGTCTTCAATGACGGCCGTTGGCTTTGCTTGACCTCTCTCACGCTCATTGGCGTGCGCTGCACCTCATCACCGGCCCTTTCCCAATTCCTCTCCGAACATCCACTCCTCGAGTCCCTGCATCTAGAGCTCACCGGTATCAGAGCGGAGAGTCTGGACATGCGACCTGACTCTCTCCCGAGATTACGAGAGATACGCGCCTCTAAGGAATTTGTCACCGCCATTCTCGATTGCCAGAGCGCCGTTCCGCGCCCCGTGGAGGTGCTAAAGGGCCCCAAGCTGTCCGGAGTACACGCTGTGGCCCACGGGAAGCACGCAGATGAGGCCTTCTTCCATACCGTCAGGCGGTGCGCAGCGACCATGTCTAGGGTGGAATTGGGCGGATGGCACGATATGGACGACATACGGAAGCTCGCGAGCGCCCTTCCTGGGCTCACATACCTGGATGTCGGGCGACGACTGGGCTCCCTTGGAGCCAGAGAGGCATCGCAGGTTGTAACAAATTTGGAGGAGTGGCTGGACGTCCTCGAGAAGCTTGGCGAGCTGAGAGCGCTTCACGGAGTCAAGATGTTCTACGAGATCTCCAGCATCAACCTTCCAGCCAACGCGCACTCGACTTCAATCAGCACGTCAAACTCGACGCCGTCGGCTATGATCTCTACTGCGAACTCGTTGGGTGGGGTGGATCTCACTGTCGCTGCCAAGATACAGAGCCAGATGTCGCTTATGGATAGGTCGAGGATCAAGAAGAACGACTGGACCGCGAGTATGCTTGTTTGGAGGTGCCCGAAGCTACGCAGGGTGGATCATTGGGAGGATGGGACTTCAAAGGTCGTAATGCTTACAAGGGTGCCAGCTGGGAATGGCGATGACAGCAAAGTGAGATGGGAGGTGAGGAGGGTGAAGTCGGGCGGGACTTAGGAATGCACCATCTCACCCCATATTATCAACCTTCTCGTGGAAGTGTTGGACCCATCGTAATACTTACTTGAATCGACTCGCTAGGATAATGTCGTGAGAGATAAGATAAGATGGGGACCACTGCATGCGACTGCGATGCGAACCCGAATTCGATTCGAGGACGGGTTATTCCGATTCGTTTACGGAGTGGCAACTGATGTGTATAGAGCTCGTGAGTGACTCCCCGAAGGCGAAGATTCGCCTCAGACCTTCTCAGGTTATCATCGGGGTTCTTTAGGAGTCGCATGACCACGAAGGCCTTCTTGAAGAATCTTAAGCTTCCATTTTTCCGAAATAGTGAGAACCTTTGTGTATCTCGCTACGCTTAAGCCTTCACATCCTTACACGCTTACATCGACAGCAAAGCCCACCCACTTCCCCTCTTGGACATGTACACCCCACCATTCCTCGTAGTTGTCGCCCTTCTCCTCCTCGAGGTAACTCCCGTCGTACCGGCCAAGCGCCTGCGGCCCTCCGAATGGGTCGACGAGCTTTCCGAGGTGAAGAATACCCCAGCATCGGCCAAAGTCAGTTGTCCATGGGCCTGCAAAATCGAGTGTCCAGAGAAATGGACGTTCGTCTGTCCGTGCACCTGTCTACCGCCAGACGACGTGAACGCGAATCCTCCCCCGACACCGGAGGAAAGGCGGAGACTCGATGATGCGGGCAAGAAGCTACCCGGAGAGGCATGATGGAGACAGGTGAGTTCGACGTTCAACTGTGTTGAGAATCGAATGGTAATGTTCGGTTACTAGCACTGCTAGCACTGTTCAGAGATGAAACAGGAGGAGGAAAATATGCAACTTACATAGCTTCGATGCGAAGATCTGGGCGTTCGACACTGACCCATTTTCCATCTACAAGTTCTACCTGCCCTACGATTTCGTGTACACTCTGTTCAGGGCATATTAGCAACTCTAGAGCAGTCAGCTTATTGATCATCTCCTTCTCGGCATCATCCAGGGTGATCAGGGTGCTGAACGACGTTATACGCTCAGCAATGGTGAGCCAAGGCTGGAGGGGCGACCCCAAGTGGGCGCCATACAATTGGAGGTATATCTTGTAGCTCGTCCCGGAGAGCGTTTCGCCCATGTCCGGTGTACCGCCAGGAGAGAGGATGCAAATGAACGCCGAAGCGATATGGAGTCGGTAGCCCTCAGGCGGAGCGCCGCTTCCATAGGCAGTAACCAACTGAGCGATACGCGGATGAATTCTGTCCTTGGCGTCGATGTCGTCCGTGGAAATCCCCAGGCGTATCTTTCGGCATGCAGGGGCGCGTACCCTGTCCAGGAACAACTCGAAGTCGGTGAAGGAGATATAAAGTTCGATCGAGGTGAGATGGGGGAGGGTGACGACCGTGACCTGGTTACTGATCCTAGCTCCCGGAGTGCGACCCCATGCCAGTGTGGCAAGGTCCAATTCCAATTCTAGTGTGGTAAGAAGAGGGGTATGTTTAAGGAAGTCGACATGGTCAGCGAAAAGCGTGAAAGCTTTGGCGACAGCTTCTGGTGAGCGGGCCTTGAAGCCCGAAAGGCGAAGAACTCGGAGATTCTCGCCTATCTTCAGGTCCTTCAGGTTAAGAAGGTTTCCTGGTTGAAGTATGAGGGAGGTTAGCGATGAGAGGTCTCCTCTAAAAAGGGGTGTGGGAAGCGAGAGAGGGGGAAAGGACGATAGCTCGAGGTGCTTCAGCCTTGGCATGCGGCTACGCCGCATTGCAACGCTGACTGGATTCTGATCGACTCCTTCTCTCGGCCAGTTTGTTGGGCAAGCCAGCGACAGCGACCCAATCTGGTCGTGGAACTTGAGCACAGCGATGACTCCGGCGGTCCCAGGCATGATCTCGTCCCATCCGAACTGAAGGGGTAGGTTTTGGGATCTCCGGACCATTTCTTGGTTAAAATTCGACATTTTGCATCTTTAAGCATCGCTGCCCGCTCCTTGGACGATTTAGGGACTCGGAGAGCATGGGCCTTCCAAATGTCGGGGCAATTCTCGGTCGCAATCGTGCGCCAGCGCGAACAGACTTGAGAGATGGAAAGCGCGTCTTTGAATGAGGGATACGATTGTCGACGAGGTGGATAAAGACGTATAGCAGCACATCGTCGTTGAGGTCGTCGATTGGTTGGGGGGATGAGACGGACATCGTGGTCGAAGGAGAAAGACTCAAAGAGCTCCGCTGGCGATCAGGCCTAATTTGACCCTTGAGATGATCAGATGTTACGTACTTATTCGACCTCAGATTAGCACAGGGAACTCCCTTGCAAGACGACGTAGCCTAAGCTAGCGCACTTGAACAATAATATACCTGGTCGAAAGGCGCACCCTTTAGGCTCGGAATATCGTTCCACTCACAATATACTAGTTCTCGAGGTCGCACGCTAGCCATTCAGGAACAGCTGAGCCTCAGTACAAATTACTTCGAAAGCATGGCGGCCATAAATATAATGAGAACGAGAACAATACATATAAATTTAATTAGAGAGAAATAGGAAACATTTCAAGGATATCCTACACATACTTGGCAAACACAGGTGCAAGATCGTCGTGCTCAGGTCATGTCCAGGGTCTCATCATCCTACCTCCTGTTCAAATTCGTCTCCCGAGAGGTATGTATCCACCGGCTACCCCCCGCTTATGAAAAACTAACCTAAGTCGTACTTTCCCGGCCCCATTGACCGGCTTTTCGTGCCTCTTCTACTAAGGAGGTGCGCTCTACCCCGCCATGGTTTATGTCATGCAGCATCATCAATACCTCCACCCCATTATCGCAACGCGCATGACCTTCCACGAATCCACCTACGGCATCTCCGTGCAAGTGGATGATTTACACGACCAGCAAACTCAATCCGTATGGGCAGAATACTCGAACGTGAGGCACCCCGACCTCGCAGAGGCGAGCCAGCAGCCTCATGAGCTAACCCTTGGTCGAACGTGACGTGATAGAGGATGGTGCCTTGGGTCAGACATGAGGTGGTACCCACGAATCGTGACATATCTACGACGAGAGTTAGAAGCTATGGATATGGGAGAGTCGAGAGCGTCTGCGCCTGCCCTCTCAGCACAATTTGCGGTGGCCCCAAACCCACCAAGGGGCTCTCCCGCTGCAAATACGGGTGGAAACAAAAGTCTTGGGCTACCAGTGACGGAAATATCGAGCCATACCCAAGAGAAACGACGAGACGACTGTCGAACTCGACAGGGAAGCCACAGTCGAGCGAGTGACCTGAGCAGGATTCTGCGCGCAGGGAACTCTGGGTGGGTAAAATAATCGGTGCTTCATATTGATGAGAAGGGCCTTGGCTTCGCGCAGGGAGAGCCTTGAGTCGCAGTGGCGCCGCGTCGATGAGTGCCGGAAAGCCAGATCTACTAGATCTTCCGGAGCCATGCACCAGGAGCTGGAAGGACGGAGACGTCATACTGGAGATAAGCAGGTGGAGGAGGGAGGGCGACAAGGTGGCGATTGGAGGATGCCGCGAGTGTATGGGTGTCTTGTAGCATCTTCCCTAGCCAGCCAAGATAAGGACGTACCTAAGTGGCATCTGACGAGCGCCTCGACCCTATTACCGCTACAGATACTGCACAAGACACCTAGAGGGGTTAGTTGTGTACTGACGTACCTGGCATTAGAGGCATGGAAACGCATATGTACACACTGCTTTTGCCCCCGAACCGTAAGCACCCAAGCCGACGATCCCAATCACGATGTATTTCCCCTGCCTCAGCCCCGACCCCATGTACCATCGCTGCTCACCACGGTCTCGTAGGTGCAGTCGTCGTCGCCAGATAGAAGTGGGAGGGAAATGATGATGGGGGAGGAAAGAAACGAGCGAACTCGAAATTGGGCCGCGTCGGTTTATGTAAGTGACAGAACGACGCGTGACGTCACGCGTCGGGGGCGAAGGCGCTTTGATCGCCGAACAACGACGCGACGCGTCTTTGGACGCGGCATCTCGATAAATCATGGCCAAATATCGTCTTGATTGATCTACACAGGAGTCTGGTGATACATTGCAGGCCACACATACTCGATACTCAGGCTTCAGGCGCAGTAACAGGCAACCGGGGGAGGTTATGAACTCATTGCGAGGGATGCGCTGTGCGAAACCCTTCGCACTCGAACTTGGCTATTAGCTGGGTAGAACTAAGCGGACGCCTCCTTCGTCGACCCAGACCTGGCATCGGATCAGGAATGGGAAAACATCAGAAACACCGTCGCCCAAAGAAAGCTCCATGGAGTCGGGACAGTGAGTAAAAAAGGAAACTCGAGGGGTGTCGTTGGTCGTTGGTCCCGATTTACGAGTGAAGGGCGTGAGTGGATTGGGGATGTGTCGGTTATTGTGCGTCTCAGGATACTCTCTTCGTGTTATGCTCACATCCGCTTTAGCCTGAGGTCCGACAGGTCATACCCAGGTCCCGTCGTACATCACTGGGGGAACGTGGGGCAGGCTTGAGACGAAATGGTCTTAAGTTCCCTGACTGGCGTCCGATGACCTTCACTTCGCTAAATTTGTACCCGGTAAATTACATGATATCAATCCAGTCTGTCAAGGTATAGAATGGCGTCTGGCTGGAATAATGGAGGGACGGACGGAGTAGATGTCAGGTAGGGCGACAGTTTAACCTGGGTATTCGGCTTGCTCGGGACTACCCAAGTCCCGCTATCTTCGAGAACTGCCCCTGTTGTGCTGATCCTAGGAATTGGGTCAGCCTTGTACGTCTATAGTCCATAAATGCTCACAGGTAGACATTCGGTCCGTGCTGCGGTGTAGAATAAATCTGCCATTCAACCGTTGGGCTTTCATAGGCCGTGGGTTGGTGAGTGTCGCGATCCAGTAGACTTCTATTGCTTCGCAGTATTTATGGAAAATCCTCGATGCGCAGGTTTAGTGGCAATCTCACGAGTGGCGGGAAACATGATTCTTCTCTGCGCAAGCCATGTGGTGTCCTCGTCTTAAGTTCGTATAACTGAGAAGCGGCATGCCTGCGCTGACATTGAAAACTTGATCAAGGATACTGGAGGTATAGTATTCCCTAATATCGCAACCCTTAAATTCCGACGTGTGTGAACCAGAAGCTTACAAGCATACAGGTATTTAAGTGTTGGTAATATCACAGATATTGGACGTACGCACGACAAATAAAGTGTTATGAGATCCTGTGGGCATGTCGTTGCTTCCTTTTTTCGTTACGGCAGGTATAAAGAGTGCTGGTATCGAAACGATTATATGGTTCGATGGCGTAGTTGGTTATCGCATCTGTCTAACACACAGAAGGTCGCCAGTTCGAACCTGGCTCGAATCATTTTTGCCTTATCTTGCTTCGAGGTTATAACTTCCAGCTTAAAACGATTATACTGGTGGCTTTGGCCAGGCCGCCAACTGCCAATAATTGTAGAGTCGCATTACGATCGAATCACAGGGAGAGAGTTTTGGACCGCTCGACTTCCCGGACAGAGCCTTGACATTCCTCCTTTTGTCCGACCAAGTGCAAAGCGAGCACCTTGGTTTCATTTCTCTGGGGTTCGTGGTATTCTTAGATGGGTATCCAACTACTAGACTCGACTCGTTCCTCCTTCTGTGCATTCCCTTGGCACTCCCGGATGACCTAACCATTTTGCACGTCAAAGAAGGCGAGGTTGGAGGTCAGTTATGAAGCCCTTAAGGCATCGGGGCTTACAACGCGACGTAAGAACCATTGAGGCAGCCGAGCAAAGTCATCTAGGCGCGATGGCCAGCTGAGGAGAATGCCAGGGTGTAATCATCTCGCGTCATCGCCGGCCTCCGTGACCGAGGCTCGTCCTATATAAGTCGCGGAAGAGCGTACATCAAAGGGCACCCATTCATCGCCAGCCTCCCCCACAATATCTTACTCCAAACACTCTGTTAGAACGCCATGGAAGCATTGACTACTGGAGATTACCTCATTGTCAGTCTCGCCAACAAGCTCCCTGTTGGCCGTGCCCTGCGCGAGGATAGGAGCCTCAACCCCAAGAAGATTATCACCTTGCCTCGTGACGAGGAGTCCCCCCGCGTACGTATCTAGCCCACAGGCCTCACTCCGCCAGTAGAGAGACAATTACTGACATTCTGTAATTTATTGTTCAGTGGGTGATTGAAAAGGACTGGCAAGAGGGGGCCTACAAAATCAGTATCAGAGGAGGGACCGCCATCGAGCTAAACGGCCTCCTCTTTGCCGGCCTCATCCCAGACCTGCCGAACAATACTTGGAAGATTGAAAGCCAGCCCCAGCACGGAAAGAGCACGTACACGTGAGTATACAATTTTCTCTTGCAGTAGTTGTACCACTCACCAGCGCCGTCTCGTTGTGTCTTCCAGTATCAGCCTGGCCGGAGGCAATGGGTATGGAAAGGGCTGGGTCGTTCCTGATAATGTAGACGAGGAAGGCACCCAGCTCGCTGTCAGGCCCCTGATAGTGCAGCCGAGCTACCCCCCTCGCTATCCTCCTTTTGAGCTCTTTGAGATTACCCGTCTCGGTGACGATGACTACTGAACGATGCGAAATTGTACTACATAGTAGAATGGACCTGGATTTGATTTGCATGTACTGTAGTTCGTGGATGTAGCTACGCAATGGAGAAGATGACACTAGGTATTATTTCAAGAACAGACCCGGAAATTCACTGTCTGCTATAATCCTCGGCCGGGTTTTCGTTTTTCTTAGGTCGCCCTCCGATCAGATAAGATAAGCTTATGAGTTGTGATAGGCGCCCATTACCCAATGGATATACTTGGTCACTGGCCACTGGGGTCGCCTTTTGAAGCTCACATACCTAAGGTTGGATATTTATTTCTCTTTTCTCGTAATATGCCTGGTAACCACTGGGTACAAATATGTTCCTTGCGATACCTTTGGCTAATGAAGTCGGAAAGACGCCCACGTGGAGCAGGATCGTAACTACGCGATTACTGTCAGGTACAAGGGCTCCAAAAGACTACTTCAAGGTAAAGCAATATCTGGAGGAGGGATCGCTGTCGACACGTCATGGCCCAGGGTAATTAGTGCACTTCAATGCGGTGTATAGGTGGTTCTTCTCCGCTATATCACCCGAAAGTTATGATAGGTATCAGCGCATAGAAGAGTACAAATAGTAGTAGGCTGCGCAGACGTCCACATTTTTCCCTCATGGACAGCCAGCTCCACGGTTCAGAAGAATTGATGGCCCGATCCAGGGTGATGCATGTGAGCATTGAATCCTCTGCATTTATGATCCTTGATTATTGCTCCGTAACGTCCCTGTGCTATACTGACAGACCTGAACCAGTATGGACAAGGTAAAAAGACTTCTATAACGATACGGATGTCTATTTAACGTGTGCTTGTGGCTCAGTGGCACGCAGCACGGCCTTGGTGCGCATCAGCTTCAAAGGATGATCGTTGGAGTCCGCGTCTCACAGACCCACCGATACATAGCTCTATTACTATCTTACTACGATAGATGAGGAGGTTTGCAGTTGAGAGCTCTAATGCCTTGTGCATTCAAGATGACCCCCTGCTACCTTTAACAGGTGGAAAATATCTGGCCTCAGCCCAATTACAAGTTAGGGAAGATCCTTTTCCTCATCTCTCGGTACGCCAATATTGGAAGGATAGCATTGGATATTCCATGTGAGTGACTCACAGTGCATAAATATTGAATTCTCTTGAAATCGTCGCAGCTTTACCTTTATATATCACCACAACTTTGAAGGTACGTCCCATCCATGTGATATGAAGCACCCCTAATGATTGAGGCTTTACAGTCCTGCAACGCCGTAAACAGGGCTTTCCAAAGTGCGCAAGCGAGCTTCGTGGTTTGGATACGCATAACAGACCTTATTTTGCATCAGCATTTGTCGTTATTGGCGTGAATTTTCCGGAGGGTAAGGTGTCGTCGTCCAGTGAGAGAAAGACCATATCTGACATCGTGCCGACTGATAGCTATTTTGTGGATAATCATATACGCACTGCTTGGGGGGAGGCCAAGACACCTTGTCATTTTGCTAGGCGTCTACTTGGTCAGCAGCGTTGATATTCCTCTATGTACAGAACGATCTCATCCCGCTTCCCAGGCATTTACGATACCTATTCAGGTCCTACAGGGGATGGCTTTTTCATTAGAAGATGGTAGGATGGTGTCCAGCCTCCGTCCTCAAACGTCTCCGAAAGGTCTCTACTCACCGCCTGATCGCATCGCAGAATAAACCAAGAGCATATGATCATAGAACCACTGACCGTTCCACACGACGCTTAACAGTGAGAATAATTCTCAAAATGAATCAGATGTTTCAAGTTCCCGGTTCGAAGGGAGTCGTATTGAGGCGTGTAGTCACAGTAGTGTGTGCGGACAAAACAGAAAGAACGTGTAAGTATGCAAAGAAGGAGCAGTAAGATTTCTCGACCTTGAACTGTCGGTCGTTTATCAGCGGTATTAGTAGTAGCTGCCTTGCCCATGGCTCGACGAGTGTAGGCCCCAAAAAGAAAGCAGAAGACCCGAAAGTAGAGAGGAGGACGACGTTTAGCACTCGGGGGGGACGGTGGTATCGTCTATGAACTGGTCATCGGCGTTGAGTCCAAGACCACGGCTAGCGAAAGCCTTGAACAGCGTGCACTTGTTGGCGCCATTGAACCTGATCTGGTCGGCCTGGATCCACGCGTCGCGAGCTTGGACAACTGGAGAACATACAGATCAGTAGGGGTTCTCACAGGGGCGATAATGTACTCACAGGTGGGGTTGCATGGCTGGACAGCGAGCGCGTCGATGAACAGCCTCATAAAGACAACGTTGCCCTCGGGGGCGTCGGGGTTCGTGAGCTTCTCTTCACTGAAACCACGGGCTTGGACAAGTGCGTCTTGGACGTTGTGGAGCATGTTTGCCCAGACTTCACCGATGTCTGAAAGAAGTCAGCATTGCTATACGACGTCGCAAGATCGAGGATACGCACTGTGCACTTCTTGCTGCTTACGGATGGAGGAGTAGCGAAGGGTGTTGGTCTTAGCGTTGGTCGAGTAGGGAGCGGAGCGGAGACCTGCAGCCTTGTTGGTAACGTACTTGCCAACGCCAAAGTCAGCGGTCTGCGCAGAGCTCTGGGACATCCAGCTATGGAAAAGGTTAGATCAGCCTGCTTCTTAGCAGTGGGTGGATACGCACTCGGCCATGGCATCGCCCCAACCCTCTCCAAGTCCACCGGCCTCGAGGGTCTGCAGACACCTTCCAGTTCCACCACCGGTCATGCGGTTCGTGAGACCGTGGGTGTACTCGTGAATGATGATGTCGTTCTCCATTGCACCGTCGCGGTTGGGGGTGGTGAGGGTCCAGATGAACATGCGGCACTGTCCGGACTGGCCACTATCAAACGGTTAGCTCAAGACCAAATTGGGGAGGACAAGGAAGGGACGTACTCGGGAGGGGTAGCGAAGTTGGCATTGTTCGTTCCACTTCCGTCCTGAACGCTGATCTGCACGCGGTCATTCTGCTTTCCACCCTTTCCGAGGTTGTTGCTCTGGAAGTTGAACGCCGACTCGGTAAAGCCGTACTTGTACCAGATGTCGTGCATCGTGTTGATGATGAAGAAGGCGTTGGTGGTCGAAGCAGCGATGTTGGAGGCGAGCGTCGGGTCCTTGGTGTCGTCGTACTCCGAGTTGAAGTTGAGAGTCGCGCTGGTCTCCGTAGACGGAGTCTGGCCACGGAAGGCGATGACATTGTTGCCGGAGGTGGTCGTAGAGTCGACACCCTGGCGCAAGGCGTGCCAGCCGAGAGGGGAGGTGGTGAGATCCTCGGGGTCCTGAAGGGTCTCGACACCCTCCGTGAAGTCGGTCTTCGTAGCCGGGAGGACGGTGTAGCTGGCGTGCGAGACGAAGTCGGTGACGGAGACGAGCTCACCGGAGTGGGCGTCGACGTAGGCCTCGTAGAACGCACCCGACTCTGCGTTCTTCGCTTGGATGACGTGCGTGAGGGCGACAGAGCCGTCGGACTTGACGAAGTACTCGAGGGTGGGTTCGGTCTCGTTGTGGAATCGAGCGTCGAGCTGGTCCTCGATCTGGGGGAGAACTGACTGCAAGCCGACGGTGGGCTCAGATGGGGCGATCGAGGCTAGAAGAGTATGAGCAACACTCGAATGGGGATCTGGACTACGCACCGTTCTCGAGGTCGATGAGAGATGATCCCCAAGAAGCGACCTTGTCTCCGTTCAGGGCGACATTGCAAACTGCGTTGGCGAAGGTGATGTTGTTCTGTGACAGGTTTAATGAGTCTACTATTCAATAACGGAATACGATGATGAACATACGTGAGCCTGCTTGATGTACGCAAACCCAGTCTCGCCAGCAGTATATCCACTCTTCCACGCAACCTTGTCGTCGGTCCAACCAAGAGATGCAACATACGACATGGCGCTCTCCTTAAGGCTCGGCGCCACGAGGGAGTTACTGGCCGGAACGGTTGCACCTGCGTCGCCGAAGGTCTGTCGAGCGTTATTGTCATGGTCAGTCCAGGTTCCGGGGATACAGGGAACACCCAGAAGACACACCTTGAACTGAGACTTGGGGTGATACGACTCGACTTTCAAGCCCCGTCCGATCTCCCTACGACGATGGGTGGCATGGCGAAGCCAGGGTTGCTCGAAGGGTGCAGCGAGCGTGACGACCGAGCAGAGAAGGATAGTAGCAAGGAGCGTGGAGAAGACTTTGCTGAGAGTAGTCGTTACTGCCATTGTCAAAATGGTTTCTTAGGTTGAAGAATGGAATGTAAATGAGGGATAGATCAGGTCGAAGGACTACTTTTTCTCTTGATGTACGAAACGAAAGCCGACGAGCCTGCCCGTTCACGCTCAGCGAGAAGGTAGAACTGAAAAGAAAGGAAAGAAGGAGAACGGGAGAGGAGGAGGAACCGGAAACCGAGAGAGGAGGGGAAGAAGGGAGAAGTAGAAAGCCACGGTCGCCGCACCGCTCCTTTATAACCTTACATCAACCATTTCGGCGGTATAGCCCCCTTTGTGCCGTCCGTCGCCGTCTTGGCTTTCCAAAAGCCTTTCGTCCGACCGTCGTGACTGCCATCAGCAGGTCGTTTTGTCTTTTGTGATTGCCTTGTTCTCCGGGAAACGGCAGGCTGACCACATACTTATACCCTTTTGGGATGCCCCTCATGAGTCCTCGCCAGGCTTCTCAGCTCTCGGGTCGACCATCATCATACGCGACGCCGAGCTTTGATATGGTGCGACGGTTGGGAAGGTCAGGTCCAAAGGAAACTGTACGGGTCACATTTGTAACAAGAAAACTTGACCGAAGGAAACGCTGGGCTGTGGACGCCGTAAACCCTCAATCACATCTCAAGGCCCTTGTCAATGGCGTCTGATAATAATGGTTGACTACGCTGCACTCTTCTCCCACTTATTGTCCACTGGCAATTATTGTTTATGTTCAAGCGATGAGCCTTGCGACGCGCTGACCGTATATTGGTGGTCATTGTTCGTGCTTGACACCCGAGCTCAAGGATGTCCACGACCACAGCCTACCACAGCGCGGCCCAGGCTGAAGACGCAGCTATATTTTTGGACGGGTATTCTTAGATGGATATTATTGGAAATAGGGATGTCGGCTTGACCGGTATCATGGTCTCTCACACCTTCCGGCCTCTAGGCTTGGAGGTCTTGGATGCCATTGAGAGACACCTTCCATGACAACTCGGGATACTGGCCTGCGATTTGTGAAGGCGAATATGCAGGGGTGATCAATAAGTAGGCGCCTCTCACAAGCTGCGGAACCGTGTCCAGCCCCGTCCGCATGCCACATGTACGAACCACCTTCAGACGCTCTCGAGCAACAGATTCCGTCCTGATTTCAACGAGGAAGTGCTATACTGACGTATAATGGACGTATACCTCTTAGAAGCGCTGACTGGGCTTCGACGTCGATGGATACCAGTGCGGGGAGTGTGGGGGTCGCTCGGTAGACATCGTTGACAGCGCCCTTATTAGCTCTTAAACATACCTGCATAGCTTGTTCCGGTACTTAGCGTATGCTCAAGTACAAACCGCACGCCTCACCATGCCACCTCCGCATGCTCCCTCTTGCCTACCGTCGTGGCCGAGACTATACTGGTCGTGAGGCTGCCCGTTTGTCCCTGCGTATGGGATTTAAACTTGATAAACGAGCCCCGTTGTTGCCCCGTTGTTGAATGAGATACGTAAGATGTGATATTGGCTCTCTGTGTATCAAGTGCGCACTATAGATTGACAGTCACACACAGTGCATACTGAGATGCGGTCGATGATTGCTGGGAAAGGGAGGGTCGGGGTTCAAAATCTAATCCCTGAGGCGAGGGTTCGAATCCCAGCCAGGCTGTAATTCTCCCTTTCTCCTTCGTCTGTGGGTTCATGTGGATGGACCCAGCTTAGAAGAATATGAATCAGAGTACGCTTCTGCCAATCAATATAATAAGCATTCACTATAGAGTGCCGGTTTTGGAGAAGCCCGTAGGCCTTAATGAATTGATGTATTAAATTAGGCGCCCAAGAACGTGATGAGAGGACTCCAACACTGTATGGACTCGTTTCGACGTCGGCGTCTATTATCTCATCTCTATGTCGAATTTCAGTCAACTATTAGCAGCGTGGCTAGGCATTTCGTACCGGGTAAATGTGATTTATAAGTAGTATCACTCCCGATTCTCCTCCCATGATATTCCGTAGTCCTCTTGGCCAGACCTCTCAGGTGCGCCATCAACATACCCACCTGGAGAGAAATCTACCTTTCGGCCGAAGAAATTGCCCATTTAGCTCTATCGTGCTTTTTGAACCCTTTCAGATACTTTCCACGAGCTTCCAGGATCCTTGAGTGAAGAGAACGTCATTTTGAAAGCCCTGGACACGAAAGCCAGAAATGTCGAGATCTCCCGGTGCACGGATTGTCTCAGGGTTGAGAATCACCGGGAGCAGACAAGCTCTGAAACTCTCGTCTGTCGGAAGAATCACCTTCGCTCGGTAGAGCTCTGCTGCGAAAGCTACACCCCTCCGGAGAAGATCAGCGCACCCTGAAGAGCCACGAGGATCACCCAGCTGGCGCCAGCCTTGTTTCCATTCATTGGCTCAATAATCATTCCGCTGCTTGTAGATGTTCCAACATCTTTATGATGTGCATAATTTTGGTTTTGAAGGTTGAATGCTAGTCGTCCGCTTAGTTCTACCCAGCTAATAGCTATAGTGAGGATTGAATATATCCTGACATTCCACGGGGAGAAGGTCCGGAATCTGAATCTTCTGACTCTATTTTGAATTGATGGCACATGCGGTGCGATCTCCACGAAGTGGGAGGAGAGTTCTGTCAGCTAAAAACACGTACTTTCTCTGTAGTTTGGGATGGTAGGCGTGCGAAAAAATGATGATTTTCTCCGTTCTCATTCCCAATACTCCAGCGGTACCCACCACACTGACCGCATGACCCTTGACATCAGACCAAAAAGGCCCTAAGCTGTAACTTGTAAGTTATACCTGGCCATGCTTTAGTCTCTCGTCTATGGTAGTATGCGAGAGCCTAAATCTCGGCCTCTGGCTGGATCTCACTCGTCCATTCATGCGCTGGAAGTTCGAGTGCGAAGGGTTTCGCAATGCGCCACCTGCAGACCAGACTCCTGTATACGACCCAGTTTACACATCGTTGCAGGCCCCAACTCAAATACATGCGACATTTGGCCATGATTTATTTAACTACGATTCATCTGGCTCCTTATAAAAGTGAGTCGGGGACTGGCGCCGCCCGCAGCGCCGCTAGCGATGGAATAGCTTCGAGTTGCCGCGTCCAAAGTTCCAACGCGTCGTTGTGCGGCGATCAAAGAAAAATCGCCATCACCCCCGACGCGTGACGTCACGCGTCGTTCTGTCACGTACATAAACCGACGCGCCCCAATTTCGAGCTCCCCCGTTTCTTTCCTCCCCCCCATCATCATCTCCCCCAACCTCTGTCTCCCGACGACGACCGTGAATACGAAACCATGACGAAGGGTTATTGGACATGGGATGGGAGCGAGGGCAGAGGTGGGACGTCGTGGTTGGGATCGTTGGAACTTGGGTGTGTTGGTCTGGGCGAAAAACAGGGTGTATGCGTCTCCATGCATCCCACTTCAGGTATGCCAGATCACAAATTGTCGGTATAAGTTCCTTGTGCGGCATCTGGAGCGGTTTGTGCTCGTCATGTGCGACTCAGGTGCGTTCTAATTTCTGTTGATTAAGGATTCTACGAGGCGGCCATACACCCACAGTGCCCTCTATTCTCCAGCTTAACGCCACCCATATAGGTTGTGCTCGAAGTCTTTGCCTTTTGACATGGTCTAGAGGGTTTGACTTCCCGGACTCGTCGACCCGGCGCCGGCGCTGGGTCTGCGCAACCCATGGATGGCCTCATGAGGACCCATCGACCTCGTCTTTCGAGCGTACGCACCTTACCCAGGGCGCTGCTTCGAAGGCTCTACATTTGAAGTCCTGTCCCCTTTGCCCGGGGAGTTTGCCTCCACGACTTCGCCTGGAAGTCGCGCTCGTCGCACCCGAATCATCAACCCTTTTCTGGATCTCTACCATCTGCCGCCGTTGACCGTATATAGAGGTACGTTCGCTGTTGTGATGCTCCATGGTGCAGAGCCACTCTCGGAACTCGTTTTACACGTCTAGTCCTCCTACAGGTGGTACACGGTAGGCCCATAGTTTTGGTTGGAGCAATATCTCAGGTGCGGTAGATGCCCCTCATAATCTGTTTCGATCTGCGCCCAACGGCTCGTCAACTACGCTCGCGGTCTCGCGCTGGCTCATCGTAGATACACACATCTTTGACTTAGGCCTTGCTCTCCTTGGTCTGATCCACGGCGCTATCCTCGATGACGCTCGGCTCAGAGTCGTCCTTACGCTCGCACTTCACCATAAGAGGGCGAGCCCTGTTCCAACTGCTCATCTCGTCTCCGCGTCTTTACTCATGGGCCCGGCCACCTCGCGAACTCTGAACGACTTCCCGCGGTCTTGTCTTATCTTCACCTGGGTCACCACCGTCTCTGCCTCGTCAGTCACTTAAACGTTGCTTAAACGCCATGTCCACAGGGTGCAGCTTCTAAATTCAAGTTGCGCTGAAAATCTACGCGCTTTCCACGATGTTCAGTATAGGTTATTTTCTGAGAGCTCACTTCCCCTCGGCATATGACCTATGGTAGCGACTCTCCTCCGTGGTTTGACGCGAACCTGAGCGTAGATATCCTCCCGTGCGTCAGCCCCCCTCCTCTGGCCATGCAGTATTCCGCCCAGACGGATTGAGTTTGCTGTTCGTATGAATCCTCCACCTGCACGGAGAATTGTCGGAGGTGGAAGGTCATGCACGTTGCGATGATGCTTTGGAGGTACTTTGGTTTGCACCCGTATTTGCAGCGAGGGATGGACACCGCTTTACTGCGGTCTACGGCCACCGCAATTCGAGCAGGGAGGGGGGCCACAGGCCTCAGGTGCAGTAATCCGCCTTCTGACTGCCAGATTCAGACTCTCATCGTAGATATGCCTCGACCCGTACGGGTTACTATCTCCTGTCTGATTCATGGCACCACCATCCTCTATCACGTTCGACCTAGGTTTAGCTCATCCACTCGTACTGTGTGGCGCCGTCATGCCCCTTCTGGCGACACTTACCCCAGCTGTCTGTTGCGTCCCCGTGTCTCTATCGCTAACGACTTGGCGCCGAGGCATCTCGTTCTTGACGTGATATTTTCCGCGCCGACGCTCCATTTATTGTCTATCTTCTACAAACCTCTCTCCTCTGGGCGTAGGCTTATGGCACTGAATCCCCTCCATGAATAGATGCGAATCTGAGAGTAGATATCCTCCCATGCGTCAAACCCCCTCCTCTTGTCGAGCGGAACTTGGGCATCACCGCCCTCAGAATCTCCGTTGGCTTCGCCTCTGCGAGGTCGGGGTGCCGCACGCTCGAGTATTCTGCCCATACGGATCGAGTTCGCTGGTCGTCTGAATCATCCACTTGCACGGAGAATTGCCGCAGGTGGAAGGTCATGCGCGTTGCGATGATGCTGTGGAGGTAGATCTGCATTCTGGGTCGCATTGTGTGTCAGCTCCTTTGTGCGTTGGGCGGATGGAATGGATGGACACACTCTGAGAACATGTGCTGGTATCCGCGGGGCTGTAGGATCATCAGTCACCAAATCTCGAAGAAGGGTGGAGGTATACGCACTGCAGCAAGGTTGGACGCTATGTTCGCGAGGCACAGAACTAGTGACATGCGTGCGTCAACTCAATAGGACGTATGAGCTCAATAATGTGAACTCACGGCCGAGCATAATGAAATAGACGAGCCCGTCCCGGTAGAACTGAACAAGCAATGAGCTATCCGCGCCGACCAAGCCTGTCCTCCGGTATCGATATACCCCAATCACAATCATGAGGCCCATGAGCGCTAGATGCACCATGTTAGCATTTAGTGAGGGTATCTTAGGCGATGTCTGTGCTCACTGATGACGCTGCAGAGCATTATGACATAGACCATGGCGAGGTATAGAGCACCTCCTTCGTAGAAGAGGCAAGAAAAGCCGGTCAATGGGGCCGCGGAAGTAACTGAAGGACGATTTGGGTTAGTTTTTCATAAGCGGAGGGTAGCTGGGTGGATACATACTTCTCGCAGAGGAGACGAATTTGAACAGGAGGTAGAATGAGACCCCGGACATGACCTGGTTGTCATGTAAGCGAGTAGCTCAACAGTCCGGCTTGGGGAATAGATGTTTGACATACCGTATATTGACTGGCAAGATAGTATAGAGCTCTTCTATCGAAGCCAGAGAATGCCCAGACTCGGATGTAGATGATGACTAGAGGATTCGTGAAGATTTGGGTGATGCTGTCGTGGGGTGGGACTCGACTCACGTTCTCCCAGACACCTGTGGGAAGATGGCCGATGCTGTGCACGGCAGTATATCCTCGGCATTTTGGCTCCCTTGGTATTTTGTATTGTGGTATGTACATATGTACCCCTTCGGGCGCCAAAGTTTCACTGATCTGCCATCGTAAGCCATTTATCCATAGCCTCTCGCACCGGCACTAGTTGTGGCATAAGTCATATCCTAGTACGTGTGGATGCCGTTAGTATAGTCTGGGATAGTTACACGTATGATGTAAGTTCCCCGTTTAATCACATAGGTAAGCGAGCGCCGATAATAAGAGTTCCCCAAATGCATCCCTGGAGCCCTTCGGAGGACAATAACTTGTACTATTTGTAGGTGACATTCCTGTAAGGACTGGTGTATGACCATCTGACGGAGGTAATAGTGATCCGACAGGCCTGAGAAAAGTAACCTCTAGTATGTGATAAAGCTCCTTCCATGTCCATGCCCGCACAGTTGCTCCTTCCATGGATGTAGTGGGCTACGTACCGAATAGTCGTATTCGTCGCCTTTGGTGGGCTACACCATTTTCGTTCTCGCAACGGGGGGCACGAAAAACGAGCGGTGGACCGATTACGCACGGTGGTGCTTGGATGAGTCTGCGTTGATGTCGGTGATCTGGGTGATGGTATGATAAGCGCCGACTGCGACCCGAACTAACCTATCACTCAGGATCCGCTTAGACAATACTTAGACAGACAGGTGGGCAAACGCTGAGCCTTCAGTACACGCCCCTTTACGATAGTCTCATAAAAGGGGTCGGTAGGTAACTACGTACTAGGCGCCTTATATATTGTGGTACTCGTCTGAGGTCCGAGTCCGCCAAGTCGAAGGTGATCCTCCATACTTCTGGGGTGGGGACGGTTGCGGTGCCCGGGAACTCAAGCTGGTTCACATGCTCACGATTTCGGTTCAGCTTGACAGGTCAGGTACTGCGAAGGCAATATACCTGACATCCATCTGGGTATATGACAAATAGACTTTGTTTCCCGTCAAGCGCACCCTAGAACGGGACCATCGATTATGGGTGGAGGCGAGCGACATAGAAGAATTACATAGGATGCATTTTTCTGGAGAATACACTGGAGATTAATATGGAGTACGGTAAATTTGCGATCGAAGAAACATCCAGCGAAGGGGTGAGACGGTCCATAGTTTTACTACCCTAGGGACTACGAAGGCGGACGGGGTCGTCGTTGTCGGGGGCGTCGACGTCAGAAATCCGGTCGCCTATCCCTTCAAAAGGGTCATGGCCGCCCTCATCACCAGGCCCGCTGTGGTGGACCGTGGTTGACCGCGTGCGGGAGTTGTGGCTCCCGTTTTGCACCCGGCCGGAGGGGCGATGGTCGTCGTCGTCGCTGGCCAGGTACACTTCGAACTCCACCCCCGGCCAAGTGTACTCAGGGTCTATATACATCGTCAGGGGCCACGGCAGAGTTAGACGTATATTGTACTCACCGATACCCCGCGCCTCCCGATATAATTCCACAGCAAGGTCGAGCTCTCTCGCAGCTACGAGCTCGTCTCCCAGCATCACCATTCGCTCCCTGGAGAGGCGTCGACGATGTTTGCTGGTGTCGTATTCCGTCCGCGCTTCTTCGACGCTGTCGACCACTCGATGTAGCACGGGACAGGGACGCTCGCCAACTTTTATTCTTGTCGTAGTCCTCCTTAGCTTCCTTGTACCGGGAGCGGGCCTCTTCCACGTTCGTGCACTCCATCAGGTGCATGCCGAGCGTGAAGCCCACTGCGTCTTCCAGAGGCAGCTGGGCAAGAAACTCCACTGTCGACTGATTATTCCGCGACGGTGAGCGTGCTTGTACTACAGACGAAGGTATTTGGGTCTTACGTCGAAAGGTATTTCGTCTCTACGCGCCAGGCTTATGAGGCCTTCCAAGGTGATGTGGGAAACTGGGGACGACATGATAGTGAGGGAAGAGGGAAGGTACTGTAGAAATATGGGAGGCCGGGTCGAGCAAGTATAGGGTACTATACGGTCCGCTCGGTAGCTACAAGCCCAAACAATCATTTGTGCAATCATAATGTGGTACCGTAATTCGGAGCTGTCTGTTATTCCATATCAGAACGGCTGCCTTGGAATATTCTCCATCACCCGATACCCTCCACCCATACGGATCCCCCGTTCGCGACCGTCACACATACCATCCCTCCGCTCTCAATTGAAGCTCTAACGGCTCAAAAATACGCCACCCAGCTCGTTCAACTCCACAAATTTTGCAGACCTGCAAGCATCTGTTTACCAGAGAGGGGCGGGAATGGAGGTCCTGCGGGGACATACAGCGGCTGAGCGCCGTCGTCGTGGTCTTTGGGCTGGGAGGGCTGGCGGCCTCGTGCGTGCAGCGGGTGGGGGATTATGCAGCGCATAGAGAGGGGGTGTCGTGCATAATTGCGGACCGTGCCCCACACGGTACGTTCGCCTCTCTGACGCCCTGTGACAGGGACGTTGACCTTGTGATACACTGTTACTAGGAGGGGACAATATGGGATTCATGGGCTCCGTGTCTAGCGCAGCCACGGTATCATCGCAGAATTACACAGTCAGATGCGAGCGAGTGTCTAACACCCATTATTTACAGACTTTCAAGGCCGCGTCCGGGTTGTTAGTACCCACCTCTCCAGGCCAGCGCTCGGACCCATCCTTGACCCATCCAGCCGCTCAGCTGTACCACGGAGACCTGCACACTTCCACCCCACCTCATAGGCAACACCTAAGCGCATGCAGCTACCATTTTATAAGGGCGATATTATGACCAGGACCGGGCAGGGCGATGCACGGCTGCATGGCCATCGATGATGCGGTCACTTCAGTGCAGCCTACCGAGCAAAGGTTGGAACCGGCGACGTCCAGGTTATCGACGGTGAGTGCCAGTATTAAGCTGCAGACCGATATTCTTAACGAAGCATTCTTGGTGTATAGGATATAGCATACGCATGCATCCAAACTACAAACCTCTATGGCCCCACTTCCACCGCTCTGCCGACGCCATGGTACGGTACCGGCTCACGCTACGACTGGCCTGTCCTACAACGGAGATCGGTGTGCAGATTCCTCAGGTATGCTTACATTCACGCTCCACGAGGACATGCACGTATTTATGCGACTATTTAGGCAGCTTGCGGTCGTAGACGGGAGTCCAAGCACCCCACCAAGGGATCCATTGTTGGGATCAGTGATGCGGAAGGTATTCCGAATATACCCACGCCCCCACCTCCACCGCCACGGGACCGCGTCCACATGGAAGGCACGCAATCGATCCAGTGAACCCCCATCACCTTGCTCTATCGCGCCATGGAGGACATACACGCGCCAAAGGACGAGGATGTAGAGCTGTTAATCGCAGACGCCAGGGCTGTTGCAAGGGTGCGTGCGCCTGTCTGAAAACCCTCCTGTATGTTCCACGATG
Organism: Ephemerocybe angulata; assembly: GCA_013368325.1. Lineage (NCBI taxonomy): Eukaryota > Fungi > Basidiomycota > Agaricomycetes > Agaricales > Psathyrellaceae > Ephemerocybe > Ephemerocybe angulata. Next base: position 24,005 of record JAACJK010000232.1, read on the forward strand.
ACCCGGTGCTTGCAGGAACAGCGATGGCCGTTGGTGAAGTGTGCATTCTTTGGGACGGCGTGTACCAAGCCCTACATTGTACCAGCCGCCGTGCAGTGCACCACTGTTGACACTGGACGGCCGATGGATGTGGCCTTCATGTCCTATGTCAACGCTTTGTTGGTCAGGGGGTCGATAGTCTGCAACCTAGACCACTACATGATCCAGGTTGATCGATATCCTGCTCATTCCTTTATCGAAGGCCCGTGGAGGTACACAATATTTACTTCTATGAATGTAAGTGAATACAATATGGGCACTGTATTCCACCCTTAAGCTGAATTCACCATTATCAAGCCTAGCGACGAAGAGAACTCGCTCGTCAAGACGCTCTACAAAGGCAATGACCTCAAGGTTTACGGGTCTATCCTTGTCGCCAAGGCAGACCACATGGGCTTTATCCATCCAGTTCACGAATCCGATTTGGCGCAGATTGAAAACATGCTAGTCGAGTGAGAGCCTCATTACATACTTTAGATCTATTCCCTGTTACTGATGCCGATACCGATCTAGGAACCTCATCATACGGTATCGTGTGGAGGCAGCGGTACCCCAGGGACCGGGTCTGCCGACGTAGTCGCACACTGAGGGCGTCGAAGGAGGGTAGCGTATATTTCCCGGCGCTCGTCGTACGACACCCGAATAGCCTTCGTAGATAAAAGTCGGCGCGAACATTCGCCAAAGTATATCTTATTCCCCTCTTTCTTTTGGACCGTGGTCACCTCTCGTTCGTTTCACCTGTCATGGCGTCCGCCCCCATACCGTCTACACCGCCTAATAACACATCCTCTGGACATTCGTCTCCTTATTCCTTGGCCTCCGCTTTCTCCCCGGGCTCTTCCGTGCACATGCTACCCTTCACTCCGCAGCGGGCTGTCTTGCGCACGCCGACTAGGACCTCCGCTCGCCTTGCAATCAAACAATCCCGCTTCCCCTCGTTTCCTCCCATGGACACCCCTCGCCGCCTATTCACGCCCAAGCTTCGCGATCGCGCAGGTCAGCGACTGTTCAACAGTGCGGGCGATGTGTTTCGCACCCCCGAGCTCATGAGCATGATATTGTCGTTCTGCGACTGGCACACCGTTCAGAGCGTATCCCGCACAAGCGGATACGGCCGAGCGTTGGCCCAGGGCAGGTCCCGCACCCTGTTACATCACATTCTTCGCCCTTTCATCCTCGAACATCAGTTCAACGACTTCATCGGCATGTTAGACCGTACTGGCGGCGGCGTGACGGGCTCAGTCGCGCGTCGCATGCTCGCCACCAACTCTGCTATGATGGATAACGCTGTCAGGAACTATGAGACTCGTTTCCTCAAGTCTGCCGACGTCAATATCGTTGTACCTCTTGGCAAGAAAGACGCAGCGGTCGAGTGGTTTACCAACCACGGGTACGACGGATGGGAGGAAAAGAAGCCTGCAAGAGCGTACATTGGGTCCGTCAAAACCTTCACGGTCGCAACCAGGCCATCGCAAAGCGGTATACCTGTGAGTTCATCGAAGAACTGTGTATCTAGACAGTGACAGCTGACCGACATGTTTGAACACCAGAAGGCCATGGTTACAGTCAGCGAGAGCGTCGGGAACATCATGCAAGTCGTCCTCGCTTCGCACATCACCAGCCAAACCAACCTAGTAACATCTACCCGAGTGTACGCGGTGTACCCCACGTTGATAAGCCATACTCACGCACTTCGTACCGACCTCTGCTCTGTCATGTTCCCTCGCCGACCCAGGAACACCTATATACTGAAGGCCACCAACGTCAAATGGACCGGGCCCTGCGGAGTTCACTGCCCATCGCTCCCCCGGAAGACCGTGGGGGATAAGGGCATAGCGTCCTTTAACTGGAATGCCAATTATAGCATTCCCGAGTCCCGTTTCCCCTGCACGGATTCGCTCCTCGCGCAGTCTATACTGCAATGGCGGTTCGCCCGGCGCTGCGCCAACCCGAAGTGCAAGCGATTCCAGTCTATCACGGGTCGCGCTGTATAGGTCAGCGTCGCGCATCTCGCATACTGATTAGCAGCACTGATACTGTGACCCGCTACTTAGATGCACCCCCGCACCGTCGCACCCACCTTCACGGGTCCCGCAACATCTTCGCGACACCACTCTGTTTTGCACCTCTCGAGTCCTGCGACATCTTCGCGACACCACTCTGTTTTTGCACCTCTCTTTGCCCTTCGACATAAACTTCCTTCGCTTCACAAGCCTTAATCCAACCATATAACGCTAGCTTATGATATGGACGTTTAATCCTTCTCATTTTCACAAACCCCTCACTTTCTTTATCGACCCCGCTATCCACATTCCTTTTCAACCCCACCTACCATCCTTTCCTTCTATTTACATATTATGAACATTCGACGCTCTTTACTTATATTCGCATATATCGCCCTTCACTCTTATCAGGTCCTTGCTCAAATCGAGCCACCTCTTGAACTGCGCCCTAATGACTCGAATTTATCGACCTCACTACCCGACAGGCGTAGGAGGTCGATTATACCATACCGTTTGTATTCACAATATCTTCCTGCGCCGAATAGTCGCGCTATATACTCGCTTCTTTCCCTGTCCTAGACACATACTTTCGTTTACTCGGTATTTGAATATATACTCCATGATTGTCTTAAACTCTTGAACCATCGCGCGTACATTCGAAGGCACATGTTTCTGCGGGGAGTCTAAGGCCACCAGCGATTATGTCGGCAGACCGCGCTCTGCACACACCGTTTTTACACGTCTAAATTAAGCTGAGGAATTAAGGAGGCGCGTAATGGTATTGATATCGAGTACTACAGAGAACATCAGGGGGACGGTAAGTAACGACGACGAGCGTTGTACAACTGCATGTTTGGACAATGAGGGTTGTAGCACCTGCGCATAACCCTCCAGCTGAGACCCTCCGTGTACAAGGTGCGGCGCTCGTCGTCGCGGTGCGGCAGTCCCCAAGTCGTGAAGTCACCGTACGGAACGAACCATGAGTAGGCCGCTACACCTTGGTCATCGGGCGTCTTCCTCCTAAGCATGGGACAATCGTTTCCACAGGGAGTCGACCAATGCGAGTTGTCGGGAACGACATCGAATGTTTGATGCGCAGGATCTTCGGCATCGGCATGACCTTCGACGACCAAGCTCTCGTTTGCGAAAGTCGATCGCGGGTGGAAACACAGCAGACTGCTATGCGTGATAGCGCACATCTGTGCGGTGTAAGGTGAAGCCAGGAGGAGGCTCAGTATCCCAGCCTTGCCCACAGAGACGATGATGGTGAGGCGCTAACGCGTACGGCATATCAATCAGCTTACGATGACTGCACACATTCAGCCTCTCACCTCTGTCGCGGTCCGCAATACGAACCTCTCGACGAGATCGACGTATCCGCCATTCCTCACCTCCGAGGGAGGGATAGGGGACGACCTATAGCCCAGCGATCGAAGAAAGGATCGCATAGGGCCTTCCCTACAGAAAGGGGTAGCTATGTTGAGATTCGCCGGTGGTCTACGTGGACGGGCCTCCTGGTTGAGGAGGATCACCTCGCGCACGACCGATCCTATGATGGCGCCGCCGCAGGATCGCAGGATATCGATGAATTCGTCGAAGTGCTCATTCGCAACGTACGGGCTGACCGCTCGTTTGATTCGGGCCCGTAACTCTTTCTGTGCGGCGACGGGATCTGCATTGGGTATCGCAGTCGCGTGGGCTAGTTGCTCGATCGGCAACAGAGACACGATTTCCGACACGGTGTCGAAAGGGAGTTCGGGGGCAGGGATAAGAGGCATTGTATTGCGAGAGGATGGTACAGGTGATCGAGCAAGAGACAACTACTCCCCCCATCCTGAAGACAGGGCCCTCTCCACGGGGATTACCAACGGATCTACGATCAGAGGGTGATCGTATATGGCATCGTCTTCGATATAGCTGTAGACAGCGTGAGCACGCGCAGACGGAGGGGCGGGCTTGTAGCACGCGGTACTCACCTGTACACCAGGAACTCAGCGAGGCCCAGGTCGACAGCCTCCATATCGCATACGGTACCCAGCCGGTCCGACTTTACCACCACGATGTTACCCCAAACGGTCCTAACGGCGTCCGAGCACTTGTACGATTCGTAGCGCTCGTTAACAGGTAAGTTTGCACCTCCGCGACCCTGTTTTCGGCTCCCTGTTAGCGCGGTACAGCTTTAAAAGGCATCCTCTAACTCACGCCGGGCGACACCCTGAATATGGACCAGTGATTGCGTTGTTCACGAGGTGCTCCACGAGGATACCGCCTGATACATGCGCCAGCATCTTCAAGTTGTGTAAAGGGCGCCAGAGCTGGCACAGTCACCGATGCATCGTGCAGGTAGGGTTCCACGTATAGATCGATGTTTCTGGGGGAAGACTCGAACCCCGGATGCACCGCGACGGACACGATCAACGGTTTCTTGCAGAGCGCCCCGACGACACAGGCTTTGACTGTCGAAAAAAGGCCAACCTATACCGTGACCTTCGGTGTTCCAAGACGGACTAGACACGGAGAAGGGAGAGACACACCTGACGGGCTTCGTCGAACGAGCGAGAAATATCGAGGAGAGCGCTCTCAGTGTACATGGTGGGTTGGTGGTCGGGTTAGAGTTCTAAAAAGGACAAATACGAGATCTTCACGCACCCTGCGCGTGACGGTTGGCCTCAGAGCGAACAGCGCCAGCTATGTATCCGCACCCGAGCATCTCGTCCCTAACTCGCACTCGGGGTAGCATCGAGACCTCTGATTGGGCACGCATTCCACCGTGATATCTTCGCGATTGGCTTGCTTTCGACACGGGGAGATGCCGCCGGGTATATATCTATGCACACGCGGCGCGTCTTGCAGAACTGGACATGGATCAGTTGCGCTGCATCGATCTGAAGGTGTATAGGGACGTACCGGAAAGGGTGGATGCAGAAGCACGATGGTCCGACGAGGGGGGAAAGCCGCAAGGGAACTCCGCACGAGCAATGTGACCTGACTCCCACGCTGTGTAAGTACTGATATCGTCGCTTCTTATCTGTGTCACAGGCTTCAACCAGAACACGGCGACTAGTACTGCTATCAGGGTGGAGGGATAGAAGAGCTTAATCGCGTCGGCTGATAGCAGAAACTGGTACGTACACAACGGATGCAATGCAATATCGGGGGTGGTCATGAAGTCTTCGCAAGAGATCGACCATCTCTTGCGGATACTTCGTGAACACGGAATGGTCATCTACATACAGGCACTCGAGGGTTACTCGCGATCTCTCTCTGTTTCGAAATCCAGTCATCGCGAGGTAACCACGCCCACAAGTTAAACCAGCTTCTCAGCCATGAGTGAGCCTGCAACATGTCAGTGGACGGTCCATCTGCGTTATGGCTTGCTTACATTTACCTGGTCATAGATGTAACAGGTTCTTGGTCCAATCTTCCGCTCGCTGTGCAGAGATATTGCCTGCGCTGGACCTCGATATTCGACTGCGCGGCAGTGGGCATGACTTCTCGAGACGGCTACACGGCGTTCAAGACAGTCGCTATGGATAGGCAGGAAGGCTGTATAAAGGGGTTCGACCTACCATTGTCTCCCACTCTGGATATGATGCGTATCGAAGGCGCTATATTATCCGGTTCAGCGGTCTTAGACGTCCTCCATCCAGGGTGCCTCACACCTGGCGACTTGGACATATACATCCCTCGCGGAGGGATGCCTGCCATCCATGCGTTCTTGGAGTCGTGGACCGACTACCTCCTACTTAAGTCACTCCGACCTTCGGGAGACGAACATCGCAACGTATATGGGCCGACTAACGACACAGGTGAGCAATGCTTCAGTTCCCTACTACCGTTGAAAATCCCAACGCAGCCCTAGCGATCCGGCGTATAAGCTACTACGTGCTCAAGGCGTCAGGTAGCGTCCTCAACGTGATCGAGACGACGTCAACGACACCAACTACCGCCGTGTTTATGTTTCACTCAACGTTCGTCATGAACTACATGACGTGGGACGCTATAATCTGCGCATATCCCAAGTTCACCTCGACCCAGCGCGGATTGGCGAATAGGTGGCGTCAAAGGGAATCGGCTGCCATTAGATGGTGTCGACGAAAGTACTGGATGCGCGGATTCGTCGCCACGACGAGCGCAGGTAGTTGGGTACCAGGCCACATTTGCGAGGTGCATGCGTACTGCGGGCTCACAGAAAGGAAGGTGGATGAACCAGCAACCATGCGTATATCCCTTACGCTACAGATCAACGCTACGCCGGACGTCATAGACCCGCAGCTTACCTGGCGCCTCGCCTGCAGGCACGACCCCTGTTACTCGAAGGTTTACAGGCCATCGAGCGGTTGGGTACTTGGAGGGAACGGTGATTACATAGGTAAAGCAGCCCACATATAACACGATTTATGGACTAACACCCGTCTTCACGATAGAGAGGACAGCAGCATCGATATCGACGTAATAGCCTGAATGTCGACCATCACAGCCGAACATAAACAGCCAAAGAAGCGACCTTACCGTCCATCGTACACAACGCACGCCGAAGTTTGGCAGTAGTCAATGTGAAATCATCAGTTAACCTACCCTCATTCTCCATGCCATCGTACCGATAAACGGCATTCTTATTACTGACAACCCTTGCAGTGAAGTGGTACCCTCCCCAGTATACGATACCTGCCAATCGATAAGTGCAGGAAGCCAAATTGACAACAGTATCTATAGTCAGTCGCTTCTCGAGGACCGTCCCAGGCAAGTTAGGCAGCTGGAGGCACAACAGCGCAGGGTACTCGTTCTCGACCATCAAATCGCCAGTACACTCCGCACATCTGCCCGCGACGCGCTCCAGCTTGGACAAATAGTTGCTGACCGTTTCATCCCTGAGCAGCTCATCCCTCATGACGGTATATGGACCAATACCCTCGTACATCGCCCCTGGTGTGCGCGCGTGACAGCCAAAGCAGAGGCGGTGCGTAAGCGCAGAACCGTCGTCTGTAGGAAGCGCTCCAGTCACCAATCGTGCCAGCGCGTACAGGTCGGCACCTGTCTGACCTCTGGGGAATGCTTCTGAATCTAACTCCCACAGCCAGCTACGAACACTTAGGCTGCAGGCGGCTAAGGTTAGACGCCGGTGACGTATTGATTCAAACAAGTCGTACAGTTCCTGGAGAGCAGAACACTGGGCACTGGACTCTGCATGGAACACGGACCCACTTGTGCTCCAGGCGTACCTCAGGACGGTGAACAGAGAATCATACGCGCAGCTCCAATTGTCAGAGTCCCAGACCCAGCTGAACATCCAATCTGTCTCTCGAGGCGACTCATCTACCGGCGGATCTGGACAGTGATCAAACTTGGACCTTTTGACGACACCCAACCCGTCCTGGTCGTCGTCTTCTGACTCGCGACGACGCTTGAGGGGGCTTTGTTCGACAGCAACGGTCACGGGCCTTGGAACTTTCGCTGGGCGGAACGCTTCGCTCGGGTCGTCCTCGCGCTTGCGCTTCAGGGATACTTGATCGACAGTATGGATCCCGTACCTGGTAACTTTTGCTGGGCGGATCGCATCGCTCGGATCATTATCGCGCTTGCGCTTGAGCGCATGGACAGCGGTAGCGCTATTGCGGTCCAACGCATCTTCCATACGCTGCCATGCTTTGTAGGACAGTATCGTGGACGCTCTGAGTCGTTGCACGACACTCGAGGGCATCGTTTTATCGTACCTGGCCTTCGTGATCTCATCTAGAGTATCTATAGTGCGGAATTCCTGCCTCAAATGCCCAGATATACCGCCTGTCAGCTTCGCTTCGTTGAATTCTCGCAGAATCACTGTGGCGGCCGCACTGGTACCTCTGGATAAGGCGGTGTACATTGCTTGGTGGTTACGGGATCGCTTCAAGTCGATAACATTGACTTTCCTGGTTTTCCCCTGAGATGCATAATCGGTCATAGCAAAATTCAGTAGGACGGGGATTTGCTGCCTAGAGATATTGATTCCACTATCGTTCGGCAGGACTGCCCGCAAGGCAGTAGATATCTTCGTGAGGGGTACTATGTTCGTGTCGAGGTAGGGCAGCTTGACGGTCGTCTTTGCTCGCACGAGCTGAACGAACAGGACTTCGAGGGCGAACCGTCCAGGATACCCTGGGATCTCACGGCTTGTCCAGCCCTTCACGACCGCTTCCTGACCCTTGGTAATCCCGAGTTCCGTCGCGTCGTTATTCCTTATCATCACAGGCATGCCGATACAAAGCGGCAGACAAGCGGCTATATGGTTGCTCGTATGAGGGGGCGATCTCCACAGCGCCTCCTGCACCGCGGGGGTCAACTTCACCTTCCCGTTGTCTTGATCCGATGACAGTTTCTGCCTGGCCTGGCCAGTCCCTCTGCCCTGCTTGTCAATGGAATAGAACATATGCAGCTGTTGTCCAGTCTCGCGGGCGAATCTGGCTGCGTTCATCTCGTTTATCTGGTCCTTGTGTGTGTTCCAAGCGGTTATGACGGAAACATTGTGCCACTGCGGGTCTGAGAGGTTAATGGCTGGGTTATAAGCTGGTACACGGGACCGTAAAAACTCTAAATCCGCTTCTGTGCAGTCCTTATAGCGCATATGCTCAAGACATGCACGCATCGCATCCTCTGTTTCGTCGGTCTCAGCTATCTGACGCATATTCTGGCGAAGGACGACTACGGTAACAAACATGTTCCACAGCAACATCCCGAGGGTGTTCTCTTGATCCGTTTGTGACTGGCGAGGACGCTGGACCTTCGAAACCTCTCCGCTATATAACGATAGACCCCTGGCAGGCGGCAGCTGTGCGAAATCGCCCGCCACTATCATACTCATTCCTCCGAACGGCAGATCGTCGAGGCGAGTTATATCTTTAAGCCTGAGGTCTATAAGATGTAAATCCTGACATGATACCATAGATATTTCGTCCATGAAGACATAGTTGACGCCTTTCAGACGAAGCCTCGCCTCATCCAAAGCCTTCCCTCCTCTTTGGGTGTAAGCACGACGGTCGCCTGTGGCGACGCCCAAATACGAATGGTAAGTAGATCCCTGCACCACTGATGCAGCGGCACCAGTAGGAGCGGTGACAGCCATGCGGTTGTGCTCGCTACGTATATCGAACCAGGACCTGAGAGAATCTATCACACGGGTTTTCCCAGTACCCCCCATCCCCCCGATGTACATCAGCAACGGCTCCGGGTTCACAGAAATGGAATGCTTTGCGATAATGTTAAAGGCACGTATCTGTTCCTCGTTCAGTGAGTACGCCGAAATAACCCCCTGCATCTGCGACTCCACGTCGGCGTCTAAGGTCCCGTGGTCGTCCAAAAAATAGGCGCCTGGAAGGATTCTGGCATCATTTCGGTCGTATCCAGCATTAAAAACGGGCATGTCATCGCAGTCCGGATCGTAAGACTGGTCCACTGATTGGACTGGAGGCTTCACCAGCCTCGAATCCAAGACCGACTTCCTTGCAGATGCGACAACCGCCTTCCATTTGCTTGGGCCCATCATCCGCTCGGGAGTAAATGAACCTACACCATTGTCTGCTCTGGGTGCTCCACCGGAATCTACCCACCCAGCAGATATAAGAACGGATTCAACTTCCTTCATCTGATCCTGCTTCTTCTGAGACCATACCCCAAGAGTATGGTCTTCGGACAGCTCCATGTCCACATTCTCTAGCATGGTATCTTCGGGAAATTCTTCCTCCTCATCCTCAGTCTCGAGTTCGTCCTCTTTTCCATGCTGGGCCGCACTTCTAAGCTTTAACTGCGCGTGGTAATCATCGCGCGCATCATAGCATTCGTGCCGAATATTCATGTTACTTATCAATACAGCATGACGATCTGTGAATGTATGCCTATCGAAGGCCTCAGCCCAGCTATCTACCGAGGACTTAAGGTCGAGGGGTGTCCTCCAAGGCACGTACAGGGTGAGGATCGTGCAGCAATAGAGCTCTCTGTCATCTCCATCGGGTCTCGGTAGGTACGGTCCGAGGAAGTTAGGCACGGTTGTCCGCATACGACCAACGTCGTATACGACCCGATGAGTTTTAACAAGAGGATGGCCGTCTTGATACGAGAGCATAGATACAGGAATTTTCTTCAGCCCCGCAACATGTTTCCTGACACTGCATTGTGTCCAGTCGTAGAGACACACGGCCCCCAACTCGGTGGGCCGCATCATGTAGTCGTCGACGTTTGAACGGCTCAGTATACGACCATAGGACCGCTGAATCACAACGGTGTCACCCTCATTCGCATCCGGTTCTTCGCATTCTTCTTGGGAGTCATCGCTGATTGCAGGGACAGGGAAGGTGCTGGCTACCTTTACCTCTTCAACTTCCGGCGCCTCGTAGCAGGTCGCCTCCTCTGCCTGCTCCCAAACCTTGTGTACAAATTTGACGTAGGTCCACCAGTAGAGTGGAACGAAAGTGTGACTAGAGTAGTGATCGGGGTGGCCAAGCAGGTACATCGCTGCCATAGGTCCTCCTATCTCTATTTTAGACGTGAGGGAGTTGGCCATCTTGAGGATTAAGCGCCGAGCAGCATCATTGTCGGTTTTACTTTCGGCCCAGACGTCAGGGTTCCTCTCAAATACATCATATATGGAGGAGAATATTTGGTAAGTCTTGAGACCCATTTTGCATATATAATCTGCTATGTACCCCGCGGTAGCCTTGACGGCAGTACCTGATAATATGCACGAGCAATCGGTGTTGCATCTGAAGCAGTAGGTCATGATGGTGTTCACTGTGTTTATATTAGGCTCGCTCTTCTTCGGGGTTATGTGACCATCCTTGTCAACGTGTGTCTCCTTCGAGACCTTACGGGGGAAATGTGCCGTACAGACGCGCTCCTTGTTGAGACAACCCTTCCCTACAATCAGCTGCTTCTCAGAGCCGTTTACTTGAACAGTGCGCTTAACGAAACACGAATGCACGTTCGAGCGGTAGAGCAGGTGGTCCACAGTGGACTCGAACTGCTCCTTCCAGGTCTCTACTTCATCACATTCCTCACACCGACAAGCCCCTGAGGTATTCGAACAGCTTGACACGGGCGGGGGTAACGGGAGCGTCTGCACGGGGTCAACGTGCCTCGGAGCGGCAACCTGTGGCTGCGGTTCCTCGCTAGACAAAGAGGAGGGAGCGGCTACGTGTTCGCCCGAGGAAGTCTTTCCACGATGAGACGGTCCATATTTCTCCTTCATGCCAGCCAGCGAGCCAGCGAAGAAGTCACCGGTGTGGGCGCCCTCGAGATATGCGATTAATTCCTTCACAAACTCGCTGTCCTTCGCCATGAGCCTATCTCTGACCTGCTGGGGCGTAAGGGCACACACAATCCAGATCAGCATGTGGAGATGTAAGGTCATTCTCCCTTGCTGTTCTACCGTCCCGTAGTAGGCGGCGGTGTGACCAAACACGCCTGAGCGTCCTTCGGCGTCATTCCATCGCAACAGATGCTTGATGAGGAGAAGCACCATAAATCGGAAGAACCTTGCACCCGCTACCGGATTCTGTGCGACGAGAGTGGCTCGCTCCTTATACTCCCTAAGATCGGGATTGAACTCGACCTTCTTATCTGCCCAATATATACAGATTGGATGACAATTGTCAGCGGGAGAAAGGGTGATAAACCAAGAGGGAGCTCCTCTGTACATGATTAAGGACCACACTTCACTCCTCATATTTTTCTTTCCGGCCATGGAGCCGTGTACGGATTCGCCGACTTGATGGATCTGGTCCATGATAGAGAAGCACAACTTCTCGTCGTCTGTTTCAGGTACTACTCGTTCCCCCTCCTGGAGTCGCGCGGCTATATCCTTGATCACTGCTGGGTTAACTAGATGCACTCTTGACGCTATCGACTGAAAGTTACTGCGCTTAGCTACGATCCTGCTCCCAGTCGAGCCTCCCGTTATCTGCTCATCGTTAAAACCAACTATGATAAACCGGGTTTCTACCTGAAACCTCTTATCGTGATACATTAACATCCACTTCTTCTGATTGAAGTCGGATATCAACCCGTGTAGTCGCGCATTACCGATACCGCCTGCACCGTACGGAAATAACCAAGGATATATTTGAGGGTAGAGCTGGGGATTGTTATACTTTGATTCTGGTTTCTCTGCGTGACCAACGGCCAACACACTACTGTGGCCCGTTCGTAGATGACGGGTCGCTGCTGCCCTACGGGCGTCTAGGGACATGTGATCCAGCTCGCTCCCAATCAACCCATTCACGGTGAAGGGACACATACCTCCAGTGGTGCCTTCGTCTTCAAATGTGTCATGTACACTAGTAGCGGAAGCTACAACGTTAGTTCCATCTTCGAGGGGCCGCACGACCACCTGCACGATCGAGCCCGCATCCGGATAAGTACCCAACGTCTCGTAGTCGATATATAGATCAACATAGTCCGGATGGTTTAATTTGAGCCATTCCAAAGCCTTCCTAACGGCGTTCCGGCGAACGAGCATAGGTGTACGGACAATCTCGTCCTCCTCGGGTGGGTTGTGCCCAGTAAAAATGAACGCCAGTACTTCGTCCACTTCGCTCTTAGGTGGGGGCAGCTGATGATATATCTTGACAGTGGGACAGGCAAACGATATGGCATTGGCCATCATCTTCGAATGGGCGGGGCGGCCTGGCACGGAGGAGACGCGCACAACACAGCGATTCGTTCGGACGCGAGCTACAAGAACCTGCTCAGCATACGACAGGTCAGCCAAGACTCTGGGAACGGGGCCTACCCAGAGACCGTTTGCCAACGCGTGGTGAGGACGGCGACCGCGGCTGAGGGCTTCAACACAAGTTCCACACACGTTGGTGAGTGAGTCGTCGAGGATGGGACCTGATGCATATGTAATAGGCTCATGAGCGCCGAACCTTTCCTGCCTGGCTAATCCGGGCTCGATCAAGGGGTCAAGACTGCAGGTCAACGTATCGAGCGGAGCGAGGTCGGTGCGCAACGAAAGCTGTCCGCACACCGCGCATCCATCCTCTTCGAAACACGATGGATTCAGATCGTCACAGAATTCTTTGATTATATTCATCTTCTCGCTTTCCGTGAGAGGTGGAGGAGGGTACGGACGAACTGGTCCATCGCTTGGAGGATCCAATATCACCTGTTTCGGGAGGTCGGGTTCTGGCTGCGACTTCCCCTTGGAAGTCCGCAAAGGAGGCAAGACGGGGCCAAAGACAGCCCTGTAGCGAGGACAACTCTGGCATACGTGCTTGCTCAAGAGGTTTAGCGACTGTGCCTTAGCGCTTCGAACAGGAAATTTGAGCCCATGTAGCTTTGCGAGCCCGACAATGTTGGCGTTAGTGCCTTTATTGGCCAGCTTCATCCAAGGGACATCGTAGCACACGAAACAGTCGTCGAGCATAGTGACTCCCGACCCCGACGGTACCTCATCGACAGGATCGAGCCGAACAAGCTGCGCTCCCAGTGCGTAAACAGCGTGATGGCTCTCCGGGATGAGGGCAAACAACTGAACTTCCTCCAGAGAGAACACTTTGAGTCCTTTAACCGCGTCGGCAACGTACTCAGGGCGAGGACGAGGTCACTGAGATTCAGCACCTTTCGAGACAAGGAACACTGCAACGTGCGGAAGACAACCCCCGCAAGAATGATTGGTGATGTCTTCAACCAAAGAGCTCCTGGTCTGACCTCGAGAGGGCTTGATTCCATGGACCTTGCAAATCGACTTGAGCTCGGTAAGGTTCAAATGAGGTACTAGAACGCCCAAGGGCACCTCCAACTCGAAGGCGGCTGGTAGGTCTTTCTGGATGTCGCCAACTGCGGCCCTGGGCGCATATCGAACAAGGTCATACTGGCCGGCGACGAGCTGTGGGTTGTCAGACGCGTTGGCCATAATGTATGGCCCGAGCTCGGACCAGGCGAACTTCCTTTGAACATGAGCTCCACCCCCAAAGAGAGTGGACGGCTCATAAGAACAAGTACCGGGTAACGCGTCACTCGCACAGTGAGTGCAGGACATATGTGACATTGGATAACGAAGCGACGGTGTATGATTGTATAGAGCGCCTAGCTGCGGGCGCGAATGGATATGGGAGTTAAAAGAGAAGATGAGTTTCTGCCACGGTGGCATTCAATGTCGCATGTGATCGGGGTCAACGCCGTTGGATACAAACATATACAAATACGTATCGTCGATTCGGTCATACAAAGTACATGCCCAGACACGCTGCTAGCTACGGAGTATTGCAGGTACGTACGCGACTCTCAGATCAGTCGTCCGACTCCGTGCCATTCTCAACCCCGACACCAAGAAGCATAACCCAGCGAATATTGAATGAAACAGACCATCCCTTGCTCTTGTTCCTGCTAAAGAAAACGGAGACAGTATAACCCACGGCCGCAAACGAGTTGGGGGGGATTTCACCCTTCCACTTGGGCAGAGCGTCTAGACGATCGAGGTCCTTGTTGAGATCCACTAGCATGGCACGGCAGTCGTAAACGGGTACTAGACCAAAGACATGTCAGGCAAACACGTAAGAGGGAGAGGCGGAATGCTAACCTTCATCGTCTATATCCAAGGTGTAAGAGTTATCCGTTGGGGCGTTTGTCGAAGTAGTGGCGGACATGGTTGCGGGGCTTGGTTTCTTAGGAGAATACCGCTTTCCAGAGGGCGTCGACTGGGCGTCTGCAGGGCATAAGCGGGAGGCGCGAACAAGTAGAGGGTAACGTACCTCCATAGGCGGAGCGAGTAGAGAACTGCATTTCACACTTCGCGAGCTGGGACGAGAGCTTGTCCTTTGAAAACGCCGTGGTGACGAACCCGACGACGCGCTCGAACTCCTGAGTGTGGAAGATGCCGTGAATCTTCTTCTGTTTGACCCCCACCTGACAAGGTGCAGTAAGGTAGGACTCCGTCACTTGTACCGCAGAGACGCACACCGCAGGTTTGCGGTCACCGGTGTACAGGTGAAGAAGAGGCGATGCTCCCGGAAACTCGCGCACCAATACCTCCTGAGGCGAAAAGCGAGAGGGATTGAGGAAGTGCTTGTGGGATACGAAGGATATAACATTGATGGCGGAGCTAGGCGAAAGAGGTAAGTGTCCGAACGACGAAAGATCGAAAAGGAATCTCACTCAAAAGACAATTCTGGGCAGTCATGGACCCAGTTGCTGAACGAGTAGAAGCCTTTACCCTGACCGGGCATCCAGACCTTGAATAGACCACTCCTTAGCAGAAAAGATGGCTGATAAGCGATGACAAAGACGACCAGATATGGAGAACGCACGGACCTTAGGGCACACAACACTGGCTGAGGAGGGCCGTCATACATGTACTTGAGGAGGGGGTCCTGAAGGTCAGGATCCATCACCTGGTCCTCTTCAGGAGGGGGCGCGGGCTTGTGGAAGTAAGCACCACCGAGCGCTTTGAAAGGGACGGCAGTCTTGGGCGTTGTGGACTTGACGACAGACTTGAAGGAACGACCGGCGCTTGGTTTGACAGGCGCCGGAACCGGCACGTCTGCTGGAGCGTCTTCAGCCGGCGCTAAGGAGGTGCTCTCGAGTTTAGCTCCGGCATCTTCGAGAGGGGCTGGAGACGGGGGAGACGCCGCCGCTGCGACGGTCTTGGTACGACTAGAACCGGACCTGGAGGCGCCGCCCGACTTGGCAGAGGACGTAGGATCGGATGGTCGAGCTGACGAAGGTCGAGCTCCATTCCCCTGCTTAGCGGAGTGCGAGACAGTTACAGATGGAGTTTCCGCTCCTGCAGCAACTGCATCCACGGGAATCGCTGCAGAACGACTAGAACCCGCAACCTTGGACTCCCTAGAGCGTCGGGTCCCAGAGGTAGCGCCGCCGCCCTGCTTCTTATCGGACACGGGGACGGAGGTAACCTGCTTAGCAGGTGCTTGAACCTCAACCTTGACGCGACGAGATGCAGCTTTGACCGATGGCGTATTCTTCGGATTATCGGGCTCAATCGCAGCCGCCTTAGACGAGGAACCGGAAGGTGCGGGCACTCGGGAGGTAGTCGTTGGAGGTGGGATCTGACGAGCGGGATCCTCTACCGAGGGCAGAGATTTCGAAGCTGAACCCGACGTGCTCTTGGACCGACCCGGAGCCGCACGAGACCTGGAGGACTGCTTTGAAGGGGTCGGGGCCTGGGTCGTCTGACGTTCGGCAGGGGCTTCGTGAACGGCGACCGGAACCGATGGCTGCAAGGGGGTCCCGGGGTTCAAAAATCCGACCATAGGTTAGGTAGGTAACCCCCCTCCCGGCAGGGAGAAAAAATTTTTATACCCCCCAAGAAACCCCAAATTTAGGGCTTCTACCGGCCGTTTTGGGCGAGTTTGGTCATCTATTGCTATAAAACTTGTCTATACATTCATTTTATACACTTCTAAACAGTTTTATATAGTGTTATACATATGTAGAGCTTAGAATGGTGTGCGCGCACAGTGGCTGCATAACCGGCTACCAAATCCGGAAGTCGCCGGGAAATTTCCGGTGAGTATTTGCTTACAAATTTGATGGAATTACCCGATTTGGCAATTTTGATGCTTACATAGGGTAGGTAGGGTCCCCTTTGAGGTCCGAAAAAAATATTTATACGCTAGGTCAGTTTTTTGAAGGCCGGGACCCCCTTGGATGGCTGAGAACTGGTGGAAGGGACGGTCTGGGCGACTGAACCGCTCGAGGGTGAGGCTGAAGGAGGTAACTTCGTTCGCCCGGTCGTGCGAACCCGTTCGCCGCGAGGGGTCGAAGAAGCTTTGGTCGGCGACGATACAACAGGGATAGGCTGAGGTTGGAGCACTGGAGAGGGAGGTTCATTTACGCGGTGTCGAGGAGCAACGGGAGCGTCAGCTACGGGGGCAGCTGCCAGAGGCTTTGGCGAGGTTGCTCTACGCTTCGCTTTGTTTCGAGAGGGCTTATCGATCGCGGTCTGAGCGGTGGGAACGACGTTCACTCGGGCTGGCCGAGCGGTCGCTGACGCTGATGGTGCCGCTGCGGGAGTGCTGATATTGACAGGGAGGCCACCCGATGTCGGGTCTGCGCGACTACGAGACGCACGATGTGTCGGACCCGCCGCGGGAGGAGTAGAGGCGCGGCGTGGACGGGGCTGAGTGAGAGGGAAAGGAGGTTCGCACGGAGATAGCTGACCCTCAGCGGAGTGAGTAGACCCCTGGGGACTGGTCGGTAAGGTGGTATCTAGAGCCGGAGCAAGTGCGCGGTCATCTGCGACCTCGATATGCAAGCTTGGCGACAAAGTTCTAGACAGGCACGATAGGTCAGGTGAAGGTTGCTATGCACGAGCTGATATTCGACATACCCATCAAGGCCCTCCTCATCCGACGACCCGTGAGTGTCGCGGTCATCCAAGGCTGCAGGGGCAGGATCGTCGGGGTCACTACAAGGGGTAAACCAACAGTTAGTACGTATACGAAGGATAGCAGGGGCATGCTGACCTGGCCGCAGCGTCTCGGTATGCACCTTCGCTCATCACGCTCTCTCCGTCTGCGACGTCTCCATCGACTACGGATCCATCGATGGTCGACGTGTCGCCCCCCATACTGTCGTCATCGTCCATGGCCGCATCGTCGCTAAGAGAAGTATATGAGATCAGCTGGGCTCAACACTATAAACAGGAAAGGATGAACTTACATGAACGGATCGTCCAGATCGTATTCCGCGATGTTATCTGCATTTACGGAAAGGTTGTCCGAATACACTTCGGATCGCCCCTCATCTTCAGCGCCGTGCCCGTCGTGTGCGTGGTTATTGTCGTATACCCCAGCGTCCGACATTTCTTCATCAGAAGCAGCATCTGACGCGTCAGCGTGGTGGCTAGATGGCGACGGACGATGGTCGGGAGTAGCATGAGACGCAGACGCATAACCGGCGTCATCCGGGTGGGGCTGACGGCAGTCGGTTTCCATGTCTAACCCTTCGTCAAGCATATCGAGGTCTGTAAGGGGGGATCCTGCGTCAAGGTGGCCTGCACTCGCAGCTCCGACTTCGCTGGCCGACCATTCGAGGTCAGACATCGGTCTGAGCGGGGATAATCAGAGGGTGTTTGTAAGAGAAGAGCAGACGTAACGCACTCATCGACGGGTAGGGGTCCGGCCTGGCTGCTCTCAGGTATATGATCCTCGCCTACGTTCGAAAGGCGCACGCGCTTGGGCCTGGAGACAAGCCGTGAGTTAAATCAATAGAAGGGGCTGTGGACTGCAGCTACCTTGAACGCGTCCTCTCACCGTCCGACGAACCTTCGTCAGCAGACGAAACGACGGTCTTCCGTATGCGAGTGCGCTTGCTATCGAGAGGGTTAAACCTGATATTCGGTAAGTTCGTAGAATGTACATACCCCTTGCCCTCTTGAGGAGCGACCGCCTGCAACTCAACGCCTGAGCGCTCTTCAACGCCGCCAGCGTCCGAGCGCGAGGCGTTTGCGTTTGCCTTCTTGGACGAAGCACGTTTCGGAACTGCCGGGGTGTCGCCCCCGGCACTCGCTGCAGATCCATGGGCCTCAACCTTCGCAGTAGACCGACGAGCGCGAGAGGAGGCCCTCGTTTCGATGATAGAGGGAGCGACCGGTTGAACACGGTTCTTTGGAGCCTTGCCCGAGTACATGGAGTCATCGGCATCCAGCTTCACACCTCTGCAGGACGGGCGATGAACATAAGGGCGTATACGCGAATGATGTAGGGCAGACTCACGCATCCTGGACAGATCCCTCAGAAGCGCTGTCAACTTCAACCTCAACGGTTCCGCCTCCCGGCCTGTACTTGGTGACACTGAAAGGCAATGAAAGTGAGAAGGGGGTTAACGGTATATCGGTCAGAAACACTCAACAACTTCGATCCTGCACTGGGTGGGGCTTCAACTAATGAACTGGTGAAATAAGATGATAAGACTGACTTGGCGTCTTTAGCGGCAGGTGCTTTGGACGGAGCCTTGGCTTGGGTGCGACGTTTTCCACCTTTTACCGCAGGATCACGACCGGCCGAAGGCAAATCAGAGGGGGGAGGGGCGGGAGGAGGAATAGCCTGAGGAGAAGGCGACCTGGATACAACTTCTGCGTATGAAGCCTTGGGAGACATAAGACGTAAGACGATAAGCAACAGCCGAAAGTTATTGCGACGTACTTGAGCTGGCTGGACCGCTTATATGCCCTCTGGCATCAAGATTCTATGCGGTACACCCGCACGCAGTCCATGCCACCACACGCGTTGGATCGAAGGCTGGATCGAGGGAGATCGAGGGCTGAACCGTATGGAACTTCCAAAAGGCGGTGAGCGGGGTCTACCGAACGGCGGGCGCCTAGGGCTATCGCGCAGGGTGGTCGACTTGTTGAGAAAATGGGACGCGAGATGGGAGGCGATGGGAAAGTTAGCAAGCGGACACCACGGGGCACGGGACCTGTGCATCACATGTGCCGGAAATAAGCGGCAATATATCAACTCAAGCATCAATGTACTCCTTCGCCTCATCCGCTAGAAGATCGAGCAAAGCGAAATGCAACCCCAATATCCCCGCTTCGTACTCTACCCCGACTTGGTGCCATACATCTAAAACCTTTCAGTCCTACCGACATCGCATAATCCGACTGGACCGGTAGTGGGATGGGGATGAAGTGCACCCGCCTTATTGGACCTCATGGATGTCGGTGAAGGGCGAGGGGCTGACCGTTAACGACGCAGATGCACACAGGTTAGCCGGTACAGGGACGAGGGACGCTGGGTACGCTCGGAACTCGGGTCAGGAACACTCGTATGACGATAAGCGGCTGACGAACGGTCCTGTAGGAGACCTGCACATCACAAAGTCGACGAGGTATAAAAGGATCTACACATCGACTGCAAGATCGCCACCACAACAAATATGAACGACGAATACGACATCGACAGGGCCCGTAAGTCGCGTCTCCCATGGATCGGATCTCATTACTGACCAAGGTAATCACAGAGAAGCTACTGCACGATATAGGGCTAGCTGACAGCAAGGCACCTTGCAGCAGCGGCATGACGAGGTTCGAGCAGGCGAAGGTACGTCGCGATAGTACTAGAAAAGAGGACCTGGCTGACGATAGCAGCTGGACGACATTCGGATGGTGGACATCAAATATCCAACCTCCACGCGCATGTTAGAGGGGGAGGATGAAGTTGTGTTGAGGCTCCAAGGCGTGGTCTGCGGAAAGATGCTACCGCCTTATACGGAATCGCCGTAAGTGTCTCTCGAGCAGCGCGCCGTGCACATACTAACTAGAAGGTAGGGTCGGGTCAAAGAACATATCCCGCATTCGAAACCTTAGGCAACACGTCAAGGTCACCGGCCTCGGGACAAGCGCGTTCGCCCAACATGTCGAAAAGCTTCAAGCCGTGCACGACAAGTTCTCGCAGCACTCGCAGGAGCGAACCGTCCTCCCATTCGACTTCTTGCCCCACGAGGGCCAAGATTCGATCGAGTCTCATTCTAGATACTTCACCGACAGATACCTCGTACCGTACGAGAAGAATCAGCCCTTCCTCCCGGGTGTGGATCCCTTCCACGTCCTGCGCAAACTTCAACCGGATGACTTCATCCACGCCGCGGACAATGTCGTGGAGTACTGCATTCGCGCGACAAACACGAAAGGCTTGCCGACGTTCGTACTCCTCCATCGCATGTCCAACGGTCACTGACGGATTACCCCCAGATACACCCCTTGCGACCCCAGCATCTTCAAGGTGGGCGACCTCGTAGAGGTCGCGTTTTCCTGTGTCGGTATACCCATCAAGGATCAGCGCATGCGCATCATACTTCAGCTCCGCGGTCTCACTCTTCTAGACAACACCATCCGCAAGGTGCGCATTCGTTCACATTGCGGCGCCGCTAGTATGGGACTGACATGCAGCACATTATAGGAGAGCGAGCACAGGAACAAGATGACGATGGCGCTAGCTGTCGTCAACGTTACGCCGAAACGAAAGCGGCTATACCTGTCATCTGAAGAGGTCATTCCATCGACGACTCAGGCCGCGAAGAAGCAACGATCGGAAGATACGAAGGCCACGAACAGTATCGAACTCGCGCAGGTGCCCGTCACCCAAGGACTGCACGAGGATGGGGAGATCATTGAGCACGGTCCCGACGGCGCTTTCGACGAAGAAGGTACGCAACCTGCAGGTGCGGCGGTGGGCTTAAGCGATGGCGAGGTACCCGGAACGGAGGAGGGTAGCGAAGGGGAGGTAACTCTAAACGAGGAGGGAGATGAGGAGGAAGGGGCCGGTAGCGACGGTGGAGATGCAGAGTTGGAGGAGGGTGAAGCGAACAGCGAGGTTCCTGGGTACGAGGTCTTCAGCGAGGTTCCTGGGTACGAGGTCTTCGGAAATGAAGGAGAGTATATGGAGGGTAACGTAGGCTATCCGGGGGAAACCATGACGTTCATCTCCGGCGAGGACGAAGGCAGTGGGGAAGCCATGAACGTCGACGGTTAGGAGACGCGTACACGGGTACGCATGCTAGACCAGCACAAACGGGACACGGGGTACTTCACCAATCGACCCCAATCACCATCCTCCATCACATCCTTCGCCTTTCACCGTCCTTCGCCTTTCACCGTCCCTCCACATTCCTTCCACATTCCTTCGATCCTTGCACTTTGATGCTGTCATATACCCCTCCCACTTGCACCATTTAAGCTCCAGTCTCGGCGCATCACATTCTTTCAACCTCCCCGTTTCCCCAACATACATTCGCTCGCACGGCGCGTTGATGCCGTCGTATACCCCTCCATCTTCTCCCAGTTCGCGCTACCGGACTCGGCCCTTCACATTCGTTCAACCTCCCCGATTTTCCCATATTCCTTCCGTTTTCACAGCGTGTTATGTCGCATACCTTTCAACATCTCATCTTCTCGAATCTCCCAGTTCAGGCTACTGGCCTCCGCGCTTGACATTCGCTCGCCTTCCCTTCCCTCTTCCTATTGTACGTAGTTATTTAGACTTTTCATATCTTCGTTTAATTGTGCCACTGCCGTTGTCTTCGACTGTCGGACTGGTTTCTTATTCCAGGTCACTCCCTTGCCTATTTCGCTCGCGTCTTGTTTATTCCCTTTGCTCCAACTGCGTCTCACCCTCCTTTATATCGAACGGTTCACGAATTACCAGCCTACATACCACCCCACACTCATTACGCCTTAAATATATTACATTTACTATGAACGAGCAGAGAAAGATGAAAGGAAAAGGGGGGAGGGCACGAAGTCGTCGACATGGAGATCCGGGATCCGGAATGGCAGGTAGCCGGAAATGATGCGTTGATGCACAGGGAGGCTCAAAGAGGCCTCCCTGTGCTGTGCGAGGGCCGGGTAATACCGGTGATCAAAATGGCCGGTTGCTGGATTTGATGAATTGATGCAAAGGGAGGCTCAAAGGCTTGGCGCGGGGAAATCCACTGCGTTAGTACCCGAGCCAAAATGCCTCGGAATGATAGGACGACCTCGAGAACTATATTGCGAGTGAGAACGATATTCTGAGCGCAATGTGTCGATGACTTGAGGTGGCCGGTGCCGACTTACCACTGATGGCCCTGTATATCTTTTTGCACTGCTGCTCATGAAACGGGAAGGACAGTTTACCTGTTCAAGCGAAGGAGATGAGTTGACTGGGCCAGTTTGGAGAGCAAGTACTCACATAGGTACTCGAGCCCAGCGAGGGCGACCGTCCCGTATCGTACTGCGAAAAGGATGATCTTCGGCGCGCTCAACTTCGTCGGCCAGATCAAACGAACTTCTCGTGGGAGGGTGTGGAGGTAGTCCAGAAGCTATTAAAGTCGAAGTCTCAGGCTTCACCATTACGAACTCAGAGATGCATTAGAGTACATACCACGAACGCTATACCAGCGACTGCCTAGTACATGTTGACCATTTGCATGCATCTCGTGTGCCAAATGACACTTACGATTTCCTACCCTCCTTCTTATCAGAAAAGTACTTTGAAACACACCATGGCACCTATTACTCACATTTACGAACCGCGTCGCCTTCAGCACCTCGTTCGTAATCTCAAGCTTCAACCCAGGCATGGTGCGGCCGCGGTTATAATAGTGGGAAGGGGACGAAATGAGATTCCACCGGGGTATATCTTCACAGTCCCCTCACTCTTTTAAACGACCCGCCTGGAGCTATAGAAGCATCAGGCGGTACAAATGACGCTCTCCGGAGGCTTTACTCGAGCGCTCTTTGTACTTACTCCTTTGCAATCTTTTGCAATGCACCTTTCGGCGAAGGTTTTACTGAGATCAATATCATATCAGATCGCCTAATATTAAGACGGCGCTCCCGGCATGTCTTCTTTTTGTGTTTTACCTGGGAGGATCTTGCGGCAAATGAGCGAAAGGGGTGATGGGAACTTTGAGAAGACGAGAATCGCCGCCTTCTTCAAGTTCTTGTGGGCCTCGACTGCTTCTCCGGAAATTCGGAGGCCCCGCGGGTGCTACAAAGGTGCAAGGCGCGGTGTGCCTGAGAACGGGTTAGTGCTGCGGCAGGCGTCGAGGAGAATACATCGCATGTATTGGCTTATCATAGAAGGGCCATGTAGAGATATCTAGAGATATCTTTTGATTATTCTCATTGAAGAAGCGAAAGTAAGCAGGTCATAGCGCTCCAAGCAAAAGCTAATAGTACCTGGGACTGAGTGTGGTGCTGATCGGTGTACTGGGGCAGTGCACACGGTCCCGTAGCGCGTGCTTGGCTGGGCGCTTATTCCACTGTCACTGGTGTGGAGGCTGTTCGACCATCAGGAGCGTCACTTCTGATGGATATCGATACATATCAGTGAGAATTCCCAGCCCCCACCTTCGCATGCGGTGAATAGTTTACATATAGCATTGGGAGGACTGGAGGAAGAGAAGACCGACTGCATGGCCAGCGCCATTCTATCGCAGTGTGGCCATTATATTATCCTGTTCAGTCATATATATCAATCCAAAAAAAGCCTGCATCCAAATCCTTTGCTGAATTTTGTTCATGTCCGACCTTATACGTTCGATCAGTGTAAGTACCGTAGAAAGACACGAGTGCCTAGAGATAGGCGCCCGTGTGAGCATGCATTATCCCCACGGAATGTGGCCATTGGAGAACTAGATGAACTTTGAATTACAAGAAGCAAAAACCGTCATTACGCTGAGATATTAGTATGCAGTATATATATGTGTGTGTAGTAGTTGCAACACAAGACACATAAATCAAGCCATCGAAGGGTGGCATACGGGGTGGAGTATTGCTGTTTGCTCAATGAAAACGAGGGCGCAGTGACTATATACAAGGCTTGCCATGCACCACAGACATGCCACTAGATTTGGACGTTAGGGAGAGAGACCTTCGCTTTAAAAAGAGAGCGCGGGCGCGACGGGGACTGGGAGGTACTAACAAATACGACACGCCCTCGATGCAAAAATTACTCCGTAGAAGGTGTTAGCTCACTGTCGTCGTCGCAATCAGTACGTACCAGCCTAATTATACGATTGCCATGGGGAGCCACACTAACTACCAGCAGTGCTGTTGATATCAGGAACGCGCGCCCGTTGCACAACTTCAAACGTGCCAGATTTTGAACGCATGCAAGTAGAGCTCGGCATGGCTTTTTGGAGCTTCTCAGGTTTACTTCTCTTACGGATTTTCCATTTCAATCTTTCGTTTTCTACCATTATTTACCCATTTCGGCACTTGGACTTTAGTATTAGCTGATATGTACATCTGGCATTCCAACCCATTGCCCGTGGGGTCGTCCGCGCTAGGAGATGGGGCGTGTGTGAAGCTGCCAAGTCCTTCTAAATGATCAATTCTGCATGTGGGATAACACCCTACTTACTCCAGGGATTTGAGAGCGCCTATCGAGAACCGGGGAAGTCGTGATATATGTATCGAGGGAGGAGTGATCGCTTAGGGTGTGCTTGATGCAGAGCTAGACCTACAGTAGCAGTGCATATGAAGAAACACATGCGCGACCACTTCTGTCCTTGCGCCTATCGCCACAGAGCTATCCGAGTCGGCGTGTCGGCGTGGAACCCAAGCCTCGGGTTGTGACCCCTCACTTCAATTTGAAATATAAAACTCAAACGTTCACAAAATAGTCACTATCACTGACTTTCCTTTCCACTCCTTCAAATTAACCTCCGAGGGCATCTCTCATTTGCGCCCTCTTCAAGCAACTCCAGTGCTCGATCTCAATATTCACAAGGCTCAGATGGTGTCACTACCGGCTTTTGCTGCAACCGTTATCACGTTGTCGACTTTGCTCTTCCCTGTGTCTGGGAGCCCCACACCACCCGCCCACGCTGTCGGGCACGATTCTGCTACCCTCAACAGAATCGAGCCTCGATCAGTCTCTTGCTTCCCCCTTGACCTCCAGCAGGTGTCGAGATGTGAGTGCCACTCCTTATACCCGACCGCATCCTATACCAATATGTACTCGATAATCCCAGTGCCCGCTTGGAAGAAGATGTTCACTACGCGGAAGATCAGTTTGGGAAAGGCGCGGACTTCCGCCTAAACGACCCCCAGGTATGTCTACCATCCAAGGCCGCCGCGACCTCAAGTTAACTTCACACAAGTACCCCGACCGTATTGCTGACGGGTGCATGGATGCGGCCTCAATCCCTATTCGATATGCAGGTGTGTCTCGACTGAATTAAGGGGTAGTACCGGCGCTAAAGCCTGAAAGATCAACCAAGATGCAGTACTTCCAGCCGACAGATCCAGGGTATTTCTGATGGTACGAACCAAACTATAGCCTTT
This sequence comes from Ephemerocybe angulata, assembly GCA_013368325.1. NCBI lineage: Eukaryota > Fungi > Basidiomycota > Agaricomycetes > Agaricales > Psathyrellaceae > Ephemerocybe > Ephemerocybe angulata. The sequence goes on from JAACJK010000232.1 coordinate 49,814, forward strand.
ACACAAACAATTGGGGATGACTCCAAGACCTCATGGACTGTCACCAGTACGTGTACGCAAATCAATTTACCAAGGGCAGTATATATGACGATGCATTAGAAGAGTCGACCCTCGCTGTAAACGCACAGTTCAAAGCCACCTTCGATTTCCCTCCCATCTCCAAGTTCGAGGCATCCGTGTCCACCACTGGAACCTTCCGAAACCTGAGAACCGACACCTTCGAGACAACGTACACGAGCAAGCAAGATACAAAGTTCGAGTTTGTTAACCGCGACGGGTTCGAGTGCAAGTTTGAGGTGGAGACGACATCGTGCGCGACAACGGCCATGGGTCAAGCACCTGTTATTGCAGCTGGGACGGTGCTCGCTGCTTTCGACAACAAAGTATGTAGCCGATATCTTCTTCTAGTATTTGACGTTGATGAGGCTTCTTTTTACAGCGTAAACGCAAGGGCGATGGCTCGGAGGGTGCTCATTACCATTGTAAGCCACTTACACATCACCATCACTTCCCATCGAAATAGCTGACGGAACCTGGTACAGGGTTCATCGATTTCGAGACTGTGTTGACGCCGGAGGAGAGGACTAGTTTTGTAGATTTCCAAGGTCCGGTTAGTATTACTTCGAGCACCGCGTACCAGACCAACTGCGCTAAACGCGGTGAATCACATCGAGTTAGTGGTGTTAGAGTCATTGCTCAGGACACCATTGGTGTGTAGCTCAATTCGCCCTATAGATATATACTGGCAGTCCTTATGTTTAGTACACCAAATACTAAGGGTCGTCGGGCACTTGAGTCTTGACAAGGGCAGTGTCTGCAGGATATTACCAAGGACTAGCACGAGGCGGCTACATACGTCTAGTAATGACACAGGCCGTGTCGCAGTCACCGATTGGGAAAATAAAAAGCATCAGTCGATTGTGCAGAGATGCGCTACAGAGACTCCAGTGTAAGAGAGCGAGACCGTCTGGGCGCAGACAGGTCGTCTCTCGAGTTCGATGGGGGGTAGGAACGATCCGCAGGACAGTGCGAGCAAAGGAGAATGATATTGGAGGACGGATGGAGGGATGAGCTCGGGGGAGAGCGAACTATCGAAACAGTGAGTACAGGGGGTCCTTATATAGGTAGACAACTAGACTAGATGACTACGAAATAAGTACGAAACCGCCCGCGGCGGGTCGGTCATCGTCCGAGGTCGGGTGGCCGCTACAACGTCACTACATGGTTGGTCCGTGAGGAATGGAGGGCGGAATAAGGTGGTGTCGGCGCGCAGCCGAGACACCATCCTCACACCAGACAATCATATTGAAATGAGCGATGAGAACGTATCTGCAAGGGGCATAATGGAGAACATGTCGCGATAGTAGGAGGGTGTCGATACAGAGTAGCTGACGCCGCAGGAAAGGACAAAGCAGAAGGAGGAGATGCAGTTGGATATTTGAGTCCCACTTGCAACGGCACTCGGCTGGTGGCGTAGAGATGTAGTGCGATACATTCTACTAAATATTCCTGCTTTCTGAAGCAAGAGAATACGCCAGACTAGGAGGTGCAAACGAGGTTACAAATAGTCTGAGCCAATGGACGGAATAGCTGTACAGGTAATGAGAAGAGTGGAACTTGAATGAAAAGGCATATGAAAGGCGAAGTATAGAACAGAAGTCGTGAGACTTATAACCCAAAATGAACAAACGGAATCCAGGTGAGTAAGGAATGCTCTGAGTTGTCGAGACTGAGACGCAATTGCTGAGTGGCATAGTGTAGAGCAACAGCGGAGTGAGTCCCGTCAAAACCGGTGGCACTGGAGTCATTTCGATGGGCTAAGAGATATTCGTAGAAGGTTGTGGCGACCTCCTGCGCAGAATTATCACCGATCGACCACATCGTCCCTAAGACCCGACGATATCCCGCAGCGAGCATCCCAGCAGTGAGATGGACGGCTTCATCGGAGAGCTTCTCCTGGCCGGTGCTCGTCTGACACGCGGAGAGGAAAGCTAGGTCGGCATTTTTGAGATTAGACTGGAGGATGGTGCCGAGCTCAAGAGAGCCTTGATGGAACAGGAAGCGGCTCTGAAGTGGCTCCGCAGCGTTCTGCGATCCGTGGCATGCCAGATGGATGCTGCTGAAGTCCTGCATGTGCTGGAGGCATTCGCCGACCGTCATTGCATCTCCTTCCAGCTTGAGTGTCCTCACTCCGCTCTCCTTCGCCTTGTTGAAGATTGCTCGTACCTCCTTCGTAGTTCCAGGGATTGGGAAAGCGCCGGGGGCGTTGGGTTGACTTGTCAGGAACAGTCCAGATCCCTTCCCGTCGGAGGAGTGACAACTCTTCACTCGGTCGGTAATGGTGGTCACGGTTGGAGTATAGGATGATACCACGTAATCGAACACGCTCTCGCGGTTTGAGCCTCGATATATCCCGGCAGCGTGAAGGGGAAGAAAGGACAGGGGGCCTGTCGGGCACCACCAGACCCTTGGTGGTACCTCCCCAGTCGCTTGACCCACACTCTATCAAAAAAAAATCAGTTATATGGATTAAAATACAGAGAAGGTACATACCGAGAACCCCAGAGCATTCAGAATTGGCTTTACTACCTCCTCCCACAAACCTCGGAGAACCCGGTGGACAGGATCTTCAGTGCGCCTTCCGATGGGCGCGGACTTTATACCCCTTGCTAAGAGTTCGCTGTCGACGGACGAGATGACCTCTACCTCTCGAGTGCGGAGGTTATGAGTGCGTAGCTGAGAGTCCAGAATGGTGCGATATTTGCCGGCCTTCTCGACCGAGAAGTTGGGAAGGGGGATGTGGAGAGGCTCATCCAGTCCAGCGCGTAGCGCAAGTGCATCGCAACGACGATCATTGATGTTGATGACGATTAGGGGGCCTGAATGCGGGAGATGCTGCATGAGTAGAGAGCAAGGCGATGGCATGAGGAAGAATTCGAAGCCGGGGATGGCCCTTGCCGCTCTGAGAAGATCATCCCACTTCCTCGCAAGATTGAGATGGGCACGCGCTTCATCCTCGAGGGGGATTTTCTCTGACAGCGGCATACTGGCGTGAATTTGGGCACGAGACGATCCGGCTGTCTCGAGCTGCCTTGCAGTCTCTGCAATGCTATCCGCGAGCTCCTCGTCGTGGCTGCGTAAATCATCGAGCGGGGTACGGAGAGCATTGAGTTGGCTCCAGACGAGGCAACGGCCTTGTTCGAGCCACTCCAATGCCTTATCCGCTCTGTCGAGTCCACAAGCAGCGGCAGCCGACTCAAGAGCAAGGCCAGAAATGCCTTCAAGCTGGGTATATCTGCCGCGTACCGTTTGCTCGAGGCTATGGCACATATACTGTCTCAAAAATATGGCTAACATTCAGTGATTTTCGTACATGCTTGAGTCGTTTTGCTGTTGTATTCATACAGGTTGAACAAAGTGAATAGCAATGATTTGCGCACAGCTTCATACTGAGTTCAAAGTTTGTACACCCTGTTTTGAGAAATTTTCATACATGTTTTTAGAGGAGTAACATTATCATACATGTTGGAGCCTTGCGCAAAATCGCGGTAATTCGTGCACCTTGTGCGAAGCTGTCAATATTGTACATGTCTGGTTTGGGGGCTGTCGATCTCTGATTCGCGTCGCGTCCGTGTTCGTTGATTGCCTTCCGTTTATCCCTGTTCTTCCTGACCCCTGTCCTCCAGCTTCACTTCAGATATCATGCCAGAGCTCGTCGACGGTCTAGCTCACTGTCTAGTTGTCCATTGTGGACTCCAGCTATATAGATACGGCCCCTTTCCTGTCCTTAATCTTTACGCAGACCTCACGGGCACTGAAGCCGACGACACCAAGATAACAACTGGCCTTGTGCAGCAGCTCAGCAGCAGCAGCAAATGTGATGAGGGACATGCGGCAATCAGCAATGGTATTGGACCTCGGTCACCTACGGTTCAAGGTATGTCTCCTGTTATTAGAGGATGCGAATGCTAAGAGAGCGATGGCTGGCGTACCTCACCCATACATCTGTTAAAGTGTACCCGAAGTTCGCATTTGCAAGGTTCCAAAGAATGTGAGTCCAATCTTATGGTCCCTCAGTCATTTCTGGGACTAATGCAATTCCACAGAGCCTGAAGTTCTCTGTGGCGCTCGGAATTCAATGCAAGAGGTTCGTTATGGCATTCCATTCTCTTGACCAACTGTTCCATGTGCGTCAATGAGCTAAAATCTATCAATAATACGGGCGCCGCCTAACCGAACTCAAATTTGGCGCAGCCAATCTGGGAACCCAGTCGCTCGGGCCTTGGACCTGAGCCCGTCTACGTGGCTGGTACATTTTAGGGTTTCCTGAAGGGAGTAGCAGCATGGATAGAGCCAAACTGGGCTGCAAGCAGCATGAATCTAGCAGCTGCGGCCATTCACGATGCTAATCAAGTTTGGGTGGGGGTGGGGGCATACACAGTGAACATATGACGTTCAAAGTGCACCATAATTCATCCTCCCCCACCTTTTATTTCCCCACCCCCCTTTCGACTTTAACTTGTATTTCTGGTCGTTTTAACCTGTTTTGAACAGACTTTGAAAAAGGGGGGGAACTTCCGAAAAGGGGGGGAAATCGAAAATTCTCCCCCCCTTTTCGCGACTTCCCCCCCTTTTTTTCGAAGTCTCCCCCCCTTTCGAACACCCCCCTCCTTTCAGTATTCACCCTCCCCCCTCTTGTGCATTGAGCTCTCTGAGTCCGTACTTTTGTAGAGTGTCATTCAAACTTATGATCAGCCCTAAGTGCTCGAGATATTGAACAAAAGAGTATACTGGGCGGCTATTGCGCGACGAGTCATTCGAGATGCAACTAGGGTATGGTATGTAACAGGGCACGACTTGTAATGTCTATTGTCCGAGGCATGAAAAGGAATGTGGTGTTTCGATGATCATATTGAACTATATGCAGAACACACTCCGAGTAAGCGAAGTTGCAGTGTAGCAGTGGTATGAAAAGCGGGAAATCATGACAATTAGCGAAAGGAATGCAGTGATGTAAGTATAACAGGCCCTGAGATACTCTGGGACCTATCTGTAACGTATCTTGAGTTCATCCATGTGGTACTAAACTTGTACGAAGCACTGTAATCTGCCTACGTATTCCGGGGATTGAACCCTACAGCGGGTACCGCAGAGAAGACACGATGATTGCGGGGAGCGTGGGGGAGCGAGACGCCGTCGGCCCGTAGCAGGCAATGGAAGATGACCCGCTTCGAGATTGGTCCGAGAAGAAAGGGCGCGGCATTCTGAATGGTAGACTGATGGGCCAGCGCGCTCCGGCCCACGCTCTATCATCCTGGGGAGTCCAGCTGAACTGAGATACCCACTTAGGCGAACCTGCGAAGATTTTGATTAGTGTTCATCCCTCACAAGATACGGATGAGCATTCCGTAGCTCGTGCACGCACCATTGCTAACTCGAGGGCGCTTGGGAGGGTGATCAACCGGGCCAGAGTGGGTTTAAACATCATCGAAGGAATGCCCGCTTGCATCTGGCACCAACGGCTGATGAAGTACCCTTGTCACGTTTGGGAGTTCCAAACAGCTTGAGAGGGGGCTCGTTATCAGAATCGGTGAGCTCGTACTGCTCGGCGTCCCCGCTCTCCACCGCTGGAGGATCCTCGCCACCTTCCTCCTCCTGATTGCTCTGCACTAAAACCGACTCCGCCGCAGGCTCATTGCGAGCTGCTTCTCGAGAGGTGGTGCGGCGCCGAGGGCGCGCTGAACCAGCTCCAAGCCTTCTCTTGGTGTTGATGCGAGCTGATTCAGTCTTGCGTCGTTGGGATGGGAGTGGTGCACGGCCGCTGGAACGCAATCTGGGAGACCGCGAGCGGCGCTACCCGTGTTTGCGGGGCGTTGTACCTGTGGGCCCGTAATTTCCTCAATCCCAGAGGAGTCGGCGTCGTCTGGCTCGATCGTAGCATCAACATCGAGCACCGGGGAAGACATAGCCTTCGCCCAGTCACTGTACACGTCAAAGGGAATCTCTAAATACTACGATTGATATCAGCTGGAGAAACACGATGATGATGATGGATAGACCAGACTTAGTGATTCTCAATGCCCAATCTCTACTACTAGCGTATTTACCGGACAGTTAATAGCACTGCACATGGTAGCAATAGGACAGCCGCATTGGCTGCAGCCCGACTGGCAGCACGGCGCTTATCCAAGAGCCGCCGTTAGACGCATGATCACCAACGCGGTAAATCTAGATATCCCATATGTAGCCGTAAAAACCTGTCTGAAATCCGAAATAAAAACATCGTGAAAGAGTCAAGGGGGGGAGGGTAAATACTGAAAGGAGGGGGGAAATTTTCGAAAGGGGGGGAGACTTCGAAAAAAAGGGGGGGAAGACGCGAAAAGGGGGGGAGAATTTTCGATTTCCCCCCTTTTCGGAAGTTCCCCCCCTTTTTCAAAGTCTGTTCAAAACAGGTTAAAACAACCAGAAATACGAGTTAAAGTCGAAAGGGGGGTGGGGATATAAAAGGTGGGGGGAGGATGAATTATGGTGCACTTTGAACGTCATAACACAGTGAACAAGACCTTTTTTCTCACTAGTACGCGCGCTTCCCAAATCCAGGCATACGATATCAGTGCTTACCTTTAACACCAGGTATTCGATGGGTATCCGTGAGCGTGACAAGCAAATAAGCGCCCTCAGCGCCTTTTTGGGAAACCTCCCATCACCCAAGGCGATTGCACCGTGACTGCTTTAATGTTCACACATAATCTGTGTAGAGGAGTAGAGAATACACGAGGCCATACTAGGGGAGGCTACTAGCTCACTATCCCTTTGCTAGCACGCCAGCTCGACCCCTCCTGCCTGCCTGTTATGAGCCACTGGCCCAAACCCCCTGCAACATGTGCGTTTGAGGGTATCAAATATCGCAATATAGACGTGAGCGAATACAAACATCGCAACAGAGACGTGGGTGAATATGGTAATTAACAGACATGTTTGAATCTTGTGCTCGCGTTGGATTATGTACGAAAATGTCTCATTTTATAACATGTCGCAATTTGAGCCCAATTGAGCGAACTTGCGAAGGTGTATGATAAATATGTGTAAAACAATGTACCTGTATGAAAATTATTTTTGAGACAATATATGTGCCATACGAGGCCTGCGATCAATGTGATCAAGCTCAACGCAGTGTCAAAAGAAAGCAAGACCTCTCGTGATTGGGGATGATGATGGATCAATGTGCGGGCCCAGCGTATAGCTGCATCAAGCTTCACTCGCGGAGGACCACTAGTAGAGATTGCTGCGGCTTTGTAATGCGATAGACTTTCCCCCAGATCCTCTCTGCTGCCAAATGAGCTGAAGCGAGCAGAGAATGATAATGCGAGATTGATAAGTTGGGCAGGCAGGTCGGCATGACCCTGAGGAGTGAGACCGACTGCTTTCTGCTGTGCCAAGATGGCATCAGTTATGTCCGAAAGTTCGCCGGTGCGCTCAAAGCGACAGGCGAACGACACACCGAGGTTGCTGAGTTGGGCAGGCAGATAAACATGACCGTCGGGAGTGAAATCGAGTGCTTTCTGCTGCGCTGAAATGGCATCAGCGATATCCGAAAGCACGCTCGTGCGCTCAAAACGACACCTGAACGATACGGCGAGGTTGTTGAGTCGGGCAGGCAGGTCGGCATGACCGTGGGGAGTGAGATCAACCGCTTTCTGGCCCGCCGAGATGGCATCATCGATATCTGAAAGCTCGCCAGTGCGCTCAAAACGACACCTGAACGACACGCCAAGGTTGCTGAGTCGGGCAGGCAGTTCAGCATGACCGCGGGGAGTGAGATCGACCGCTTTCTGCTGCGACGAGACGGCATCGGCGATATCTGAAAGCTCACCAGTGCTCTCAAAACGACACCTGAACGACATTCCGAGGTTGTTGAGGAAGCCAGGCAGGTATGCATGACCGTGGGGAGTGAGACCGACTGCTTTCTGCTGCGCCGAGATGGCATCACCGATGTCCGAAAGCTCGCCTGTGCGCTCAAAGCGACAGGTGAACGACACGCCGAGGTTGCTGAGGTAGCCAGGCAGGTCAGCATGTCCTTGGGGGGTTAGATCGACCGCTTTTTGCCCCGCGGAAATGGCATCAACATTATCCGAAAGCTCCCCAGCGCGCTCAAAACGACACCTGAACGACACGCCGAGGTTGTGGAGGTAGGCAGGCAGGTGAGCATGGCCGTGGGGGGTGAGATCGACCGCTTTCTGCTGCGCCGAAATGGCATCAGCGATATCCGAAAGCTCGCCAGTGCGCTCATAACGAGACCTGAAAGACACGCCGAGGTTGCTGAGTTGGTCAGGCAGATGAACATGCCCGTGGGGAGTGAGATTGAGTGCTTCCTGCTGCGCCGAGATGGCATCACCGATATCCGAAAGCTCGCCGGTGCGCTCAAAGCGATAGGTGAACGAGTTTCCTAGGTTGTTGAGGTAGGCAGGCAGGTGAGCATGGCCGTGGGGAGTGAGATCGACCGCTACCCGCTGCGCCGAGATGGCATCACCGATGTCCGAAAGCTCGCCCGTGCGCTCAAAGCGACAGGTGAACGAGTTTCCTAGGTTGTTAAGGTAGGCAGGCAGGTGAGCATGGCCGTGGGGAGTGAGATCGACCGCTTTCTGATGCGCCGAGACGGCATCGGCGATATCCGAAAGGTCACCAGTGCGCTCAAAACGACGCCTGAACGACAATCCGAGGTTGGTGAGTTGGGCAGGCAGGCCGGCATGACCGTGGGGAGTGAGGTCCACCGCTTTCTGTTGGAACAAGATGGCGTCAGCGATGTCCGAGAGCTCGCCGGAGCGCTCAAAGCGACGCATGAGCAACACGACGAGGTTGTTGAGTCGGGTAGGCAGGTCGGCATCACCGTGGGGAGTGAGATCGACCGCTTTCTGCCCCGCCGAGATGGCATCACCGATATCCGAAAGCTCGCCGGTGTACTCAAAGCGACAGGTGAACGACTCTCCAAGGTTATTCAGTCGGCTAGGCAGGTCAGCATGACCGTGGGGAGTAAACTCCACCGCCTGCTGCAGCATTGTGATGCCCTCACTCAGGTATGAAAGATCTCCAGTCTGTAGGAAGCTTTCCAACAGCTCAACACCACGATAGGTGAACAGAGCCGCAACATCTACGCGCCATAAATGTACCTGTTCCTGCCCATCAGATGAGAGAACTCACCACTCGACCCACCCTTCCTTTCCGATGGTATTTCAACGCATTTCCACGACATAGCCAGTTCCGTGTATGTATCGCACGTCTCCATGATCTGTCTGAGTCCTGTCATTGTCCTTGGTGACTGCTGCTTTTCATACTATTAATCATAGCCCTTACCATGTTCGGAATACACCCCATGAGCGTCCACATGGACGAACCCAAAGTCCTCCTCGTTATTCTCGACGATACAGGAAATTGCATCTGTCTCAGCAGTACTTTCAACTGTAGATAAGTAGCCGATCTCGCTGAGGATTGATACACTCACATCTCTATAAAGCCATTCATTTCCCAGAGCCCTGAGGAACGCTTGATAAGCGTGAAGGTCTTCGGCTCCTTCGAGCACGGGGTCTCAAATACACCAAGTGGTGTCCCGTCACCTTCAATTGTGCTGGTATTCTCAAAAACAATATCTGGTAAAATTGGATGAGAAAACACCACGATAGAGAATAATAAGGGCATACTTGTCATTAAAAAGTGCCTTTACGCTGTCTAGTTAGTGAAACTCCGAGTAGCACGTCACCAGGTACGGCTCACCTCCTTCCCGATACCGGGGTGATGACCGAGCTGTTCCTGAAAGGTCAGTTCGTATCTCGCTATCTCAGACAGAAATCATTGGCATACTTTCGTTGTTCCATCTATATGTCGATAGTGACGGTAGTTGAAGTCTCCGAAACACCAGTCCCACGTTATATACCAAGCTGAAAGGGTGGCGCTTATGGGCGCTTAAGACGCACTGCACACCACAGCCTCGTTCAGTTCCACGTCATATATCAAGCTGAAAGGGTGGCGCTTATGGGCGCTTAAGACGCACTGCACACCACAGCCTCGTTCAGTTCCACGTCATATATCAAGCTGAAAAAGGGTGCTTATGGGCGCTTAAGAAGCACTGCACACCACAGCCTCGTTCTAAGGCGTGTACAATGCAATGTTAGTTTGGAATGATATTAATTTCCACTGTATAGCCATCTTATGCGCACCTCTGCACGCTCACAGCATTCAAATACTGGAATACAATTGTCTTGCATATATTTCTTTCGTATTTGCAGCTTGGACACCGTTCCCCAATGAGAACTTTCTACCTGAACATCGTGTAATGCTCAACGCGCGTTGAAACCAACGTGTGGCGATTGTCTCCGGTTTCCGTCACGTCCATGTAGATACCGCGTGTGCCTTGCTAGTCGGTGTTTCGCTGATCTAGTCGGGGACACTGTGGCAAGAAATATAAGCGTATCTAGCATGGTATGGGTGAGGCTGTTTCATGAAGCACAGGAATGAAATATCTTTAATCTCGAAGTCTCCAAAACGTGCAAGAAGATTCAATGTGAGCCCTCTCTAAAACCCGCACGCTGCCCAGTTTGCTGCATCGTGCCCTGGGCGTCTATTTCATTTGCTCAACGAGGAAGGCTGTTGTATGATTTATCTCCTATTCTAAATAGGTGCTCCGATGAAACGCGTATTCAATCCGCACCTCAATCCGCACGGCCGTTATCACACATTACCCCTTCGTTCAACTCGTTTCACACACAGTAGATCTCCGTGCGCGTGACTCTTAACCCCGTAGCATGTCTGCTCATGGCCATATCCACTCCTTCTACGAGAGCGCAACCGCCCTTCATCCATGGCGCATCGAGATCAAAAACCTCCAAAGCTAGGTACTACGTTCCACCAGTGCGGGATGCGAAGGAGTCGATGGATGCAGCAGAGAGACCTACCGTCAGGAATGTGTCTCGCGCTTTACCTCGCTTCAATCCCTCGAGTCCCGCCCCCCGCGGGCGATCGCGTGGTGTGGCACAGTGCAGCGCGCTCCGGTGACGAACGACCTCCTGTGCTCCTATAAGCTCACAATATCGAGGTGGCCTGAAGTGTAAGAGCATACCTCTAGCATTCTATTTTCCCCCGGCGCGCATCCATATCACCTGAGAACTCCTCCGTCCCTCGACGATGGGCCTCGCTGGGTATAAATTAAATCAGCGAAGCCAGGCGGCGTTATACCAATGGCAGTTCAGGCAGAGGAACTATGGCCCTCCCAATACGACAACTCCTTCTTGCTGCCAGAAGCGTAAGGGGCCATGGTGGAATTCGAAGGGGTGTGAGTGGCCTACGCATCGATAGATCCTATTCTCAATTTTGGAGTGTCACCACCCGAGGCACAAACCGAGTATCTCCCTTATTCCTAGTGAGCTTAGATACCTCAGGAGTGGAGTAGCTCAAGAACGCACCTAGGCTGTTAAGCGCCCAGTCCCTTTACCAAAACACCAGGAGTACTGACCTATCCATCAACCCACACCCCTCGAGGTCCTTCAGCCCATCGTCCGTCCACCCATGTACCCCCTCATATGGGAGGGCTAGAACGTAGCGACGGCAATACGGATCAGATGATGGCAAGCGTAATTTACCCTCACCTAGGACCCATATTAGCATGTAGTATACGATGGGTCTCGATAGTAGATACGCACCTGATGAAGCCACCCATTGTTAATCCCATATCCTACGCCTCCAGAAGCTCCCCCACCGTCCAGGAGTCTTCGTTCCCAATTGCACAGTTGAGGACCTGGCGCGACGGCGGCGATGGAACACAAATATTGAGGTAAAGATCGCCCTGGAATATAGGCGTAACCTACTGTTGGCGACCATCTATCCCACGCAGGTATCATTGTTAGTCCGCTGAACATGGAAGAGCACCATCAGACGCACTCAAGTCGAGAAGTCCATAGTCAAGAAATCCATCGCAATTCATCCAATCAACCCCATTCTCCTCGACGATGGGTATGGGGGACGAGAGCGACCGACGCCCAGTTGCAGCGTCTCGAGCTGCTCGACGTTCTTCTATGCCGCGCTGATCGAGCTTTGCGCCGCCGTGTGCTGCACCTCAAGGCCTGTCAGTACAACGAACGCACTCTCCTGCGCCGTGAGCTGCACGGTTTGCTCCCGTTCTGAGGGCGGTGGCGAGAGCAGTGGCGAGATCCTCTTAAGGAGAGAGCAGGAACGGTGCGTTGGGGACTGGAACGTAGACTCCTCTTGACGTGTTCGGGGGTTCAAGGATGTATCATGGATTGAGCTATGAACATATTGTGCACGTAGAAGTATATCCTGTATACTGGTTAGCCCACAGTCCATGACGATTACAAATAACGCACACGCACCTATAGAAAGCCCCCCATTACCTTCCATCTTTCCGATAGCCTCCTCCTTCGCGACACTCCTTGACAGGTACCTCCGCTAATTGGTCTCCAGTCACAAAGTAATGAGGGTGGCGAGGAAGACGTTCGTTCGGTGTACAGAGGGAGGGCTGCGGGCGGGAGGTAGAGAACAAACGAAGAGGGCGGTCGTGGTGGGAGGAGGAAGACGGAAGTGGGCTGCCACCAGGATCGATTGATTTGATGGTGGGGCCGTGCGTGGGAGGGAGTGCCGCATGGGGAGAAGGCCCCTTCCCAGCACTTCCGCTCAATCCTCACAACTTCAAGATCGTCCAGCGTAATGTACTCGTGTGCCACTCTTGTACAGATCTACTCTCTAAGCAGATCTGGCGTATACACCTCCATGAATGGGCCCCTCAGACGTCCTGATACAGCTGATAAATCACCCGAAATGAAATAAGCGCCGGCGCGGTAGGTAAGGTGCATGGGACTTTGGCATGGACATGGAACTACGCATCTAAGATTGGGTGGTCTGCAGGGTCTGCTCTCTATATCTTGATAACCTTGGGTATGTTAAAGCTCATAGAACGATGTCCGATCGTATTCCAGCCTTTCGTTTGCGAACATCTATCCGACTTTAAGTCGGGTTTCCAGAATCCAGATTGAAGACGCACTGCGTACATTTTACGCCTTTCGCCTTTTGAAATTGCGGAAGGGCGGATAATAAGACCCACTTTAGACGCTCAATGCACCCACACCATTCGCAGTCGCATGTTAGATGTATAAATATCCAGTTAGTAGGTCATTTTTTGTATGTACCAAGGAGTCCAATACAAGCCATGCTATGTGCTCCTTCTCGATCGCCAATTGGATATTATATACGCACCGCCAAGGAGTAACGTATCCACACATAGAAGTCCAGAGCAGGGACGCGCCCGAGATGTGATCTCCCATCTTATCTTATCTTATCTCCCCGGAAATTGGGAATCTGGGCGCTTGACGGGTGTGTGTGTGTGTAAGGGTCGCTATGGGCTTTGTGCACAATACAGTCACTGAATCGCATTGAGGCATGTAGGTGTGTGTGTGATGTAGGTCGCACTTGGGTCGCGCAAAGCGCCCGTGGCGCCTATCCCAACACATGCGCCTATTGTAATTTGTCGCACAACGTAGGAATAAGAGATACGTGGAGAAACAAACCGGACCCGTGATACAGAAGAATGAGCCTGAGCAGGGGAACATTCTAGGGTTCGGTAGTATGTGCCGACTCTGCGGTGGGGAAACTATGCGTTACTACCAGCAGAGGAATCTGACGTTGAGCTGGACAAAGCCGAAAAGTTATTAACATGAATCTCAAGAGTTGGTAGTCTATAGGAAGCTGACCTGTTTCCACAGCAGCAGCCATTGGGAGTGCAATATCGTTTCGGCCGCTGGCCAAGCACAAAGACTGAACTGCGGACATCTGCTCGACATGCGATTGGAGTTCTATCGTCATGTACTGGAGCTGTTGGGCAGTCCGTCGGTACTCAAAGTGCATCACGTTGAATTTATCGATGAGGTGTAACCACTGCCGCGCAGTTCCGTCAACTTCGGCAGGGCAGGGGTGGGGCCCAGGTCCAGCCGAACCGGCACTGTCCTAGAGACAAGTCAGGGACCCAATCTCAAAGTGAGGCCAAGAACGGACATTGAGATGTAGTGTTGGATAGGACTGGGACCCGTCGGAGGAGGAAAGTGGTATATTCGAGGTCTGCTGCCAGTTCCCAATATGTCAAATCCACTGAATGAGAAATATCGAGCGAATTGACCTACTGCGCGATGACCGTAATACTCACTCCATTGAGACTGGTACCTTCCGGTGAATTCATTTAACATTCCGTGTGAATCGTTTTGACGATGCTGATTTGAATTCGTAGTATATGAGGGTGGGTGGGAGTTAGGCCTGGAGGGGGGACTGTTGGAGTGTCGGTCGACCTGAGGGCTGCGAGCCGAGTTAACGTTCATTCTCGTCCCGGAGAGGAGGGTCAAGTTGCAGAGTCCAAGTTGGTGGGTGAGGTTATAGGTAGCTCGTGCTCGGCAGCAATGGTTCACCAGCAATAGGGGTTTGGTGCGCAGCCGGGTGGAATGAAACGTGGCGCTCTAACGAATTGACAATTGTTCTCTCCCGTCCATCTGTATCCGTCAGAAGTATTCAAGGTCCGATTTTAACTCAGGAAGACAGCCGATCAGCATCATCTACCCACCATAATCCATCTGAGTACGTGACAGTAAGCTTACAATCGCATCGACAATTTGACCGAGACATCGAGCAGAGTTCAGTTCGACTATGTTACATGCTGAGAAGTACAAGAAAAGCGTTGACGGGGGGATGCAACAGGTGTTTGGTGGCTTAGATCTGGGAAAGGTCGAAACATCAGCACAAAATAACACTGTGTGAAGATTGAGAAGACTTACTGCCCACCCATTGTCGAACTTAGGATGAAGACATTTCTTAAAGGCGAATGTAGCAAGGGTGGGATCAAACTCTCCCCCACACTCCTTAACGAATGAGTGAAACACATCCAGCTTTGCAACGTCCTGTTCCCTGACATCCTTAATCTTCGTCGAGTGTGGATGCCCCTCCTCAACCTGCTCTGGACCTTGGTATTCAATGCCCCGAATAGGGAAGAAAATACCAATGATTTCGCTATCCTGGTCCTCTAAGACTGCATTCCGAGCTGCGGAAGCATGGGTCAGGATTTGGTTACTAGGTGAGACAACTTCACTTACTTCGCAAAACGGGGGGCGTAAAGGGTGACTTCCTCCAGAGGGCGTGCGAGCGCCAGCTATCGTACGCTGTTATATATCGGAGCATCCTCAAATCTGAGAATTTCGGTCCTGACAAGCCCATCTCTGGGATACTGCGAATGAACTGCTTGAAGTCTCCTGGAGCTAGAGCTCCCAACCACTATACCACATGTACTTGGAGACGCGCTTCTGCTGCATAGGCGCAGGTTTATCCTGGATGAAAAGGTCGACACAACTTCAATCTGGAGGGCGAGTTGGGATATGAGTGGCGAATGGACGATGGTGGTAAGAAACTGTGGCGCTCTTGCTAAGTTGCTTCCGGATGACGCACCCTAGCGCCAAACACGCCGATCGTCAGGACTC
Source organism: Ephemerocybe angulata (assembly GCA_013368325.1). Classification (NCBI taxonomy): domain Eukaryota; kingdom Fungi; phylum Basidiomycota; class Agaricomycetes; order Agaricales; family Psathyrellaceae; genus Ephemerocybe; species Ephemerocybe angulata. The sequence goes on from JAACJK010000232.1 coordinate 65,329, forward strand.
AGATCGAGGTCCAGGCCCAAGATGTGATCCCCATCTTATCTTATTCTTATCTTATCTTATCTCCCTGCAAAATCGAAGCACGGGCGCTTGACAGGTCGTGCGCTTCATTTGACAAGGGTTCAGCGTCGATCTGGATCCTTCTGCATGGCTGATTTCCATTTCAGGATGACTCGAGCTGTCGGTGGAGGACAATGGAACAATGGACAATGAGGGAGTACGTAGAACTGAGTAGAGTAGAGGGCGTAATAACACCTAATAACACCCACCTACCGAAGATCTCACGAAAAGAACATCAAAGGTCCGAGCTGCCAACACACAGAACTGGAACCAGACAATAGCATGTCCAATTGCATAGAACGATAGCAGATACAAAGGAATAAATAGACCAATAATAGTACACGACCTCTAAAGTGTCTTTTTCTACTCTACAGCCAAAGGTTCGCATCTACCAATTCAATCATATCGTATAAGTCGCACCTGAGAGACTCAGAACCCAGCAACGCGAACCCGCTCGAGCGCCTGCTCGATGTCGCGAACGAGATCCTCAGCCTCCTCCACACCAACCGACAGACGAACAAGTCCTCCGTCAATCCCGAGAGCCGCCCGCTCCGCCTCGGGGATCCCACCGTGCGTCATGCTCGCGGGATGCTCGGCGAGGGACTCTACACCACCCAGCGATTCGGCGAGGGTGAAGAGACGTGTGGAGGTAAGGAAAGCGACAGCCGCGTCGTACGAGGGAAGACGGAACGAGATCATGCCGCTGAAGGGGAACCCACCAGCCGGTGCGTCCACACTCGGCTCGATACGGAGGTGCTCCTCGACGATCCACTTCTTCGCGTGCGACGAGAGCGACTTCCACGCGAGGTCGTAGCGGCGATCGCCCTCGAGGCCCGGGTACATAACCTCGCGCACGAGGGGGTTGCGCTTCAGCGCCCGCGCGACCTTGAGCGCGTTCGCGCCGTGCTGCTTCATGCGGAGCGCGAGGGTCTTCGCGCCGCGCTGGGCGAGCCACGAGTCGTACGGACTCGGCACGGCCCCAGTGGCGTTCTGGAGGAACCGCAGCTTCTCGGCGAAGGCCTTGGCGGTTGCGTTCCGCGCCGGGGGGAGGATAACGGCACCCATGACGACGTCACTGTGTCCGTTGACGTACTTGGTGAGACTGTGCAGGACGAGGTCGGCGCCGAGCTGGAGTGGGGAGGAGTAGTAGGGGGAGAGGAAGGTGTTGTCGACGAGGAGGAGGGGCTGCGCGGGGTGGGCGCGGACAATCTTGGCGATGCGGGCGATGTCCATGAGCTTGAGGGTGGGGTTTGTTGGTGACTCGAGCCAGACGAGCTAGAATGACGTTAGAATGGAGAAACGGAACTAAGAATAGCGAACGCACCTTGGTGTTAGGCTTGATAGCCTCCGCGACAGCCTCCTCGTCCGCAACCTCGAGATCCAGGAGCGTCACATCGACGCCCTGAGCTTCCCGAGCGACTCTAGTCAAGTAACGATGCGTTCCACCATAGACGTCGTTGACGGAGAGAACGTGAGCTCCGTGACCCAAAGCCTGAACGACGACGCCTGTCGCAGCGCTTCCACTGGCAAAAGCGAGTCCCTGCTGTCCGCCAACCTCGATGCTCGCAAGCAGACTTTCGAGGGCGTTTCTGTTGGGGTTGTCAGAGCGACTGTACTCGTAGCCCTTGTGCACGCCGGGGGCTGACTGGGCGTAGGTCGTCGAGAGCGAGATGGCGGGGATGACGGCGCCTGTCGAGGCGTCGGGCGAGGATCCTACATGGATGGCGCGGGTTCCGAAGCCGTCCTGGGCGGGCTTGTGGATGCCGTTCGAGACGCCGTTCGAGGTGCCTTTGGTCTTGGGGGTAAGGAGGTCGAGGGAGGGAGACATGGCGGGGGTGAGACTCTGGGATTCACGAGAAGTAGGCGAGTCGAAAGGGCGGTAGGGGGAGAAGGTGGTGGTGGTTTGGAATGTAATTTTCCGTTGACCCGGCCGCCATTCTAATTTATAGGCGAGGACCGACGCGGTTCAGAGAGAAAATGGCCGATAACTAAGCGAAATTGCTAACGATGGCGTCTTCGCTGAGTCAGCACAAATGCCCAGGCGAACCTGCGGGCTGCATTGGTTCCCGACTCTAGTAAGCATGGGTTCGTCTATAAGCTCCTTTGTAAGTCGCCTGTCACAGTGTCAGCATGGAACTACAGACAGGGAAGTGCCCGTGCCATGCGTCATCGTCGCTCAGCGCCGAGAAGGATGTCTTGTGTTTGAAATACCTCAAAGCGCCGGGTAGAGCCAGATACGAGTACACGTACAATAACACACACTCGTCATTAGAGCTCATCCCGCCTGGCAATGGTACCATATGCCGTTAACGGCCCTTCCCAACTGCTTCTCTTCGAATTCGCAACTCATTTCGTAAATCCATGTTAGGTTTAAGGTTTTTGCCTGTTTGAGATGTGACGAATGTTGTGCATCGAGGCCTGTTGTGGGCCTGTGGCGCCGTGGCGCTTCAAGGCGCCAATTGTCCATAATTGGGGTCTCAGCACCTCGAGGTGGAACGGATCTCGGAGGAGGTCATGCGTTTTAGACGCCGGCGGAGGCATCCGTTCCCATCGTTCCTCGCCGTTTTACCTCCGCACCGACCTTTCATTATACTTCGGGAACGTGGTCTTGCTAGTCGGCTTCGCACAAAAGAAATGTATCCTGATAACACATGTGATGTAGCCGACCACCGACATGGAGCACGGACGCTACCCATACGGACCGCGGTGATCGTCGTGGATAGGGTGGGTACATGAACCCATTCGCGGATCCTCCAATTCGTGTGTCACACCTTGGAACGAGGTGTGTACACAACTATTTGGAGACTCGCACACGTAGAAAGGATGATTGAAGCTAACTGTGAGGGCCGCAGGCGCCGATTGTAGAAAGGGAGTTGGGAAAGATGAAATAAGCGCCCACCAAGTAATACTTCTCGGCGAAAACTCGAATCAATAATCTCTTCAGAAGAAAGTGGGACTTGTAATTAGCTCCTCGGGTGTGGATGCGGTCGTGCTCAAAACTGACGTCGCTCCTTGCACCACTCCTCCCATAAGTACCAACCCCAAATGCTCCAACGTGGAACGTGGTTGGGGTCCACGGTCTATAAGAGGTTAGCGAATCGAACATCCAAGGCGCTCCAAGACAACTCCAAGAGAACTAACATTCGGGTAACGTACCGAAATCGCGATGCAAAAGCTTGAAGATACCTCATTCAAGTATCTCAGGTCGCCGGTCCCGAACCCCTTTGTGTCATACCTCGGGAACGAGGCGCAGTGGTATGAATGTACATCACCCAGGGAGATGAAGTGAATAGCGAGGAGGGGGCGAAGAGGGCTGTCCTTCTACCAAACGTTACTCTCTGATACCTTCCATGTCCGATGGCTTTGGCTGTTATCACCCCGCCGTCCCACAGTTATTGAGGTAAGTTCCTTGAAACAGCGACAGCCAAGAATCCCAAGATAGTCTGAAAGATGAATTCTGAAGTCATGAGTCGCTCTTCACTACGTAAGGATCCTCCATTGCCATTACATATTGCGGGAACGTCACGGGCGCCTATTCCGAGATTCCGAGGTTCCGAGCGCGAAGCGAAATGAATTATTTAATTGTAGGTTTGGTTGCCGTGAACCGACATTGACAGGGCACACCTTCGTTTTAATGTGCACTGAGTATCGTTTCGCTTTCAACTGTGATACGTAGTCGAACTGGAGCTGGAGCTCTGTCACACAGATTTCGTACTCGCCTTCAGGAAACAGTAGTACCTGAGATACCTTTACCAGACCCTGGATATAGAGCACGTCGACGGATAGGGCTTTAGGTGTGCGCCAATGGCGAGTATTGCGATGGTATTTTACGAGTCATGCCAAACAAGGTATCAGGGTGTATTGTAGCCACTGCGGGGTAGCGTTCGAGCAATTTGATCAAACGGAAATCATCAGAGCAGGGGCCCGGGGTGCGCACTTGTGGTCACTGCAGGTTGGGATAGTAGTGCATGTTTGAATCCCTGAGTCCATGCTGCATGCGACCATCGCCGAGGCCGAGCTACGTGAAACGCATCTGCTCTATGTGTGAGCCTGCAGCATCGTCAGGTCGTGCCGTCAAGTCGCCGATGTGACCTAGTACGGCCATGTCCAGCGTCTTGCGGAGTACAAAGCGCGAATGTGTGCCTGCAGGCGGGCGGTGAGTGCTTTATGGCGGTAGTGGCACGGCCACGCACGGACGGCTTGGACAATAGAAGCCCGTGGTTGGGTTGCTTTGCGTTGGAACATCGAGGGTGACCGGTGATGGGTGATCGATACTAGTAGGACTGTACAATGCGTGGCTTTGATGCTTTGTATCCCCCTTTCTCTTTCTCGGAATGGCATCACCCCATAGCTAATCATAGCGAAATACCTCAAATTCGCTCATACATCTGCGTCCAAAATGGCAGCTTGGTGAAACTATGCCATTGGAACGAGGATCTATCGGCGTCTACAAAGCGTCCATGTTGGGGTGCCGCTATCACTGATCCATGTCGGACTATGGACAAAGCGAAAGGCATCAATCTGACCATTGAACCAAAGCACGACAATGCGAGACGCTTGGTATGCGGGACTATGCGCTTTGCTTGCACTAAGCCTATGATTGTCGAAGAACGGCAAGGTATAAAAAGGGTGGGCGTGTTGTATTTCTGCACCCTCACCCTTTCTTCCCTCGACGATCTCCCCGACGCAGCCTTTCCCACATTATCTTCCCAGAATGCAATTCTACCGCAGCAATATCCATAACCTTCTTAACAGCGAGGACGAGCATCCTGATTTCGTCGAGGTGCAAACATCGTCGGAACAAGGATCTGAGGCTTCACCGATAGATTTGACGGACGACGTCGATGACAACGACGTGCACATGGAGGGGTCACACAGTCCACCCTCAAGTCCTGAGACGTCGCGCAGCTCGAGTGCTAAGCCAAAGCGACACAGAACAGTCTTCACCGAGAAACAGTTGAAAGCACTCCAGCTATGTTTTGGTCATACCCCAAGCCCGACGATACAACAGTGTGAGGACCTGGCCGTGACTCTTGGCATCCAGTATGACACGGTTAGGCGGTGGTATGTTTCAATGAATCTTTTCCCCACTTACTATACCGCTTACCGCCAATACCCCAGGTTCTCCCGCGAAAGACTTAAAGCACCACGGCGACTCCTTCCCGACGGAACCAAGCTTGAGCTAAGGAAGAGACTAACACCGGGGCAAAAATCGAGGTTGGAGCATGAGTATGAACTCAACCCACATCCTTCGGGAGAGAAACGGGAGGAAATTGCTCTCGATATTAACTTGAGTTATCTACGAGTCTCGAACTGGTGCGCCTATCCTACTGCAATTAAATGAGCCATTCGACATACTGATCAAAATCAACTATTAAGGTACATGCATATGAACTCATCATGGGGCAGGAGGAAGAAGGAGCGACTAGCGGCGAACACCTCGTCAATGCGCTGACTCCTGTGCGTTTTAAACTGTATTTTATTATTCTTTTATACCACCACGAGCCTTGTAACGAGTTATCGACAATGTGGCGGGGGTCGAATGGTAGTCTTTCAGGCATGAACATTGGAACAAATTGAATATGGCACTGTCTTCACGCATTGTTCGGAGAAAAATGATGGTATCTTATCTCCCCCCAGACGTACACCTGGCACCTTCGCTCCCACTTTCTAGTCAAGCCACCCTGACACAGTCCAGCTCGTCGATCAGGACCTGCGTTCCGTGAACCAACACAACTTGAGCGCAAAGAAGTCATCTGACTAATGTCGAGCTGTGCCCATAGGAGATAATGGAGTATTTACTGAAAGGGAAGTTGTTCAAGCATGCGCTTTAGCTTGCAATAACTGAAATACCCTGACCAAATGCTGGGCAGACCCTTACCCCGATCGACAGGGCTTCAATTGCAAGTGGGCGCCAATGTCCATTATTGGTATTTAACGAGTCACGACGGGGCGTTCGAGCAAGTTGGTCAAAGGGAATTCGTCGAGGTAAGATTAGGGTAGCGTTTACTTGTGGTCACTTCAGATTGGGAATTTGGCCGTGCCCATCCGAAACCCTGAGCCTCTACTGCATACCGGATGTGCTTGAAATACGAGTATTAACATCACCGAGGCCGGACTGTACCAAACCTAGCTCAGTACTCTTGGTTTCGTGGCTCCGACGCGACCTAGTATGGCCTGCCATGTGGGCAGTGGTGGGGAGGCTGATGGCACCTCCGCGCGCATTGCTTGGACAAGGACGCGCGTGGTTGCGTCGCTTTGCGTTAGGACATCGAGGGGGTCATCGGCACTAATAGGACTGTACAAAGCGGCGCTTTGATGGTTGTGCTTCTCATAATGGGACCGATTCACAGCTGATCATAGCGGAATACCTCTGATTTGCTTAGTGAAACAATGTCATTGGAACGAGGCTGTATGGGCGTCTACAAAGCGTCCATGAATTCGGGGTGCCGCCATCACCGGTCCTTGTCGGAGTGTGAAGCGTAGAATCAGGACTCTGGACAAAGCAACCAAAGGACGACAGCCTATGCGCTTTGCTTGCACTCAGACTATAATTGTCGGGGAACGGAAAGGTATAAAAAGGGTGGGCGTGTTGTATTTCTACACACTCGCCCTTTCTGCTCGACAATCTCCTCAACCCACCCTTCCACACATTACCTTCCCAGAATGCAATTCTACCGCAGCAAAATCCATGATCTTCTTAACAGCGAGGACGAGCATCCGGATTCTATGGAGGTGGACTCAACATCGTCAAAGCAAGGATCTGAGGCTTCTCCGACAAATTTAAAGGACAACGTTGATGACAACGACGTGCACATGGAGGGGTCACACAGTCCACCCTCAAGTCCTGAGAAGTCGTGCAGCTCGAGTGCTAAGCCAAAGCGACGTCGACACAGAACAACCGATAAACAGTTGAAAGCACTCCAGCTATATTTTGATCATACCCCAAGGCCGACGGTACAACAGCGTAGGGACTTGGCCGTGACTCTCGGCATCAAGTATGAGACGATTACGCGGTGGTATGTTTCAATTGATTCTTTCCCACACTTACTATACCGCTTACCGCCAATACCCCAGGTTCTCTCGCGAAAGACTTAATGCACCACAGAGACTTCTTCCCGACGGAACCAAGCTTGAGCCCAGGAAGAACCTAACGCCGGAGCAAAAATCGAGGCTGGAGCATGAGTATGAACTCATCATATGGTAGGAGGAGGAAGGAGCGACTAGCGGAGAACACCTCGTCAATGCGTTGACTCCCGGGCTCTGCCTTGTGAACTGTATTTTATTATTCTCTTATATTGCAATGAACTTCGTAGCGAGTTCTAGTTATCCACAATGTGGCGGCCGGCTATATTTACCAGCTCGAGTATTCTGAAGGTATTGGTAATCTGGGATCGAAAGGTAGTCAGTCGTTCGGACATGAAGATCGGGTTGGACCAGATAAAGAAGTTGGTCCTGTCTTCACGTATTGCTGGGGCCAAGGCGACACTAGCGACGTACATCCAGCCGAACCACACCCGAGAGGTGGGCCGTCCCGTACTGCACATCGCTCGCTTGCGAACTGCGCCCCAGTATAATCCTAGGCGAGCTGGACGTCGACGTTCCGCGACCTCGCAAGGGTGTGGATGAGTCCGAGGGGGAGTTCCGAATACCATTACAGAGTGTACTGGAGTTAGCAAAGTCTAAAGCCTTGCTGAGAGGCAGAGAATCAGACGTACGGTCATCCTGATACACCATCCCTCTTACGAGGAGTCGCCAACAGGACCGCCACCCCCGCGTTCTCCTTCGCAAGCGCAACGAGGCCCAGTCTCTAGAGGATGGGGAAAAACAAGGGCGATGAAATTTTGGGGAGTAGATGGACGTTCAGGACAGGAGCTGAACGCACCCTCGTCGTCACAATCAATGATGCCGGACCTATGCCGACCTTAGTTCCCACGTTTAACTTGGGCGCTTAAGTCTCCAAGACGAACTTGGGAAGCAGGCGGCGCGGGCGTATATGTGTAATCGGAGTCGCGACTACTTACTCTGGCTGAGCTCTTTCAATGCTTGAATACGACTCCTATCGCCAACTGTGGTGAGCAGCGCAAATGCGTGTCGTTACAAAGGGAACTCACTCTGCTCTCAAAATGGGGGCAGTTCAGCGCTTCTGCGAGCGGGTGACGTGGGTCACTGAGCTTGTGCATGCACATGGCGGGGCGACAGAAAGTTTGGCAGGAGTTTCCCGTGTATTTTGGCCTTGGGACGTGGGATGGCATCCGCAGGGACGAGGACTCGTCGTAGACTCGTAAACAGGGACCCGGTGCAGTGCTGTTTGGCGACATAGTAGGTTTGTACACTCGAGATATGGCGTATTAAATAATAGTATACCCTCCCGTGCATTTGAGTATTGTAAGGGTTTGGGCAACCTTCATGTTGTTCTGGGAAGTGAATATCTGTGAGAACGCGAGCTTCGGAAGCCGCCAAGCGAGGGTTCTACCACCTGCATCTGGGAATCTCGCTTCTCCTCCGGACTCTCCTTCTACCTGTGGGAGGCGTCACTGGCCGCCCGTGAGTATTCGCTTGCCTAACCCAAAGGTCGTGTGTGTGTAGTCAACTCTCGATATCTCATGTATAGACAAGTTATTATACTGGGATATAGTATGTATATCTGCGTTCTCCGAAACACGAGGTATCTAGACGGTGTAGAAGTAACTGTGAATCGCCTCATATCGTTCTCCTACCTTCTCCAGTTGAACCATGAGAAAAACACCGAAGTAACCAAGGAACAGGGACGCATGCACGATCCGTAACTCGGCGCCGGGCCGCAGGCAAAGATCCCTGGTACTCTCCAAACGCTCCGTTATCGGAATCGGGTTGGGAGAGCCACGTTCCTTCTTGCGTGTCGACTGATCGATTGTCGAGGTGGGGGAAGGTACGCCTGGCCCAAGGAATGGTCCAAGGTCATACCATGGGATTCCTTCTTGTGGGTCGGGATCATCTGCGAGGCGCCTCTCGAACTCTTCAAGTTCAAGATTGAAGAGGTATTCGAAGTAGGCGACGTGGTAGGCCCTTACTGATGGGGGGTAACGATGTCGGCGTGCTTTTCTGCCTGTAACGACGTTAGAGCCATTGAAAACGGGTGTGACACTCAATCGAACGTACAAAAGTATTCGACTCTAAGTCTACTGCACTCCGATTGGTGCATCTCTGCCCAATCGTCCTCTTGGCATTGCACTGAGCAGTAAATCACCGTGGAGCAACCAGAACACTTCTTCGAAGCTGGGACAGTCGACTCTGATGAGTTGGGGCGAAGCTGTCGCCCACACTGAGCAACCCGACGGTGAGCATGTTTCTAATGTCTGGTTTAGAACATAGTTTCTCACCTTCTGGTTGTCGCAGAGATACACATGTCCCTTCACGAACGAGTTGTGAATCCTATTCATATTCTGGAATTTCTCGTAGAGAGCATCGCATGCATCCTTCAATACTGGATCCCGACATCGCCGAGCTAGACCTTCGACCTTCGTCGCGACCTCTTGAAGCCTTGAAGTAACATGCGGGTGGATCATCTGAGAACCTAGAATCTGGATGACTCTCTCAACCCTGTCCACGAGTTCGGGATCATAATCCATATTCTCAGGGAAGAGGTCAAGAAGTCGCCCGATATACTCGACGAAGCCTCCATCCACCAATTCCCCGAAGTTATAGTCGACTCGGTTAGATGGGATGTCGATAGCTAGCGACACGAGTCTGCGTGAAGACTCCTCGAGGAACACAAAGGTGCCGTCAGTCCTCGAGGCTCCATCTGCAAGTGATACCATACTCGAAACGAGGTGTTTGAGATATTGTCTCTTCGCAAAGGCACGCTCCACAAGCTGGTTATGAGACGCCGAGAAAAGGATGACGTCCATGGCGGAAGAGACGTAGTGAAGGGCTTCGCTCCTAGGGGTTTCTCCTTTAAGATGGTCCTCCTGAACTTGCCGACATCTTCGAATGGTAACGGTTGTAAAGGTGTTGGCGAAATGAGGCAGCCGTGTCAGTTCCCGAAGCAAGAGCTCCCTCCCCTCCTCGTCGTTTAAGCACTCTCGCATGAGCTTGAGAATGAGGCAACCAGCATTTAGGAAGAAGAATATCTTGAAACGGCCAGTCGACGTCTTGAATGCCCACATTTGGATTAAGAGCTTGCAGAAGGCTGTGGATGACCAGAGAGCCCGTGCGATACGAGGGTGGACGCCGTGCGTCATAGCCAAAATACCGGCCCAGTGAGTAAGCCCAGCGCCCTCCTCGGCCTGTCCACTCCGCTCGACGTTGACGTCTGCACGCTGAAGAGCGTGGGTGATCCACTGGCAGATCCCGTCGATGGATTGGACATACGAATCGAGTTCGTCCGACACGAGAAATGGGTCGCTATAGAATTCTGAGGCAATGCTGTGTAAGAGGGAGAGACAGTGCATCGCTCTGTTGCTGGCCAGTCGGTTTGAGAGTGAGTACCAGGGATTTTCCGCAGTGAACCTCGTGAGTGGCTCAGGATCCAGGAACTTGAAAGCCAGTTTGATGACCTTTCGAGTGCATGGATCGGACCCCTTCTGAACGATATCAGTGACCCTTCGGAGACTACATTCGCATCCATTATCGGCAGCTGCAAGAAGCTGGGTGCGAGTACAGGCTCAATACTTGTTCACCTTTATAAGCTGGATGCCACTCACCTTGGGTGTGAGTCTATTCCCTTTCGCCACACGACACACGCCGACAGTACAACCAGGCATTATTGACTCTTAACGTAGGATATTTGGTGGTGTAGCACCTCTTCCTCCAGGGCTTCGCAGATGGAAGAGTCGTGATGCGGTAGTGGAGGACGGGACGCACGTTTTGGTGGTGGGAGTGAAAGAAGGAGAGATGAAAGGAGCCGACTCGGATCCCCAAATTCCAAATGGTGCCGCGTTGCGCTTGTTTGGTTTTGACCAGGTTCATGACCCCGCAGTCCGACTGAGATCTGCATACCCTTGTTCCATTCTGGCTCCACGCCCGAATTCATGTGTCGTCGTGTTCGTACCCGCCTTACATTTGTGCGCATTCTCGGCACTTCTTCACTGGGTCTCGGGGATAGGAATTCAAAACTCAGGGCGCTAATCTTGACAGCTAGACGTAATATGAGCGTCAGCGCAACTTCAAAACGTTCAAAGAAGATTGACAGTCTGTATACCAGTGACTCTGAGCATGGTGCTGCCGTTCTACCATTACGGAGGCTAAGAATCCGGACCAATCTAGGTGTCCCAGACTTATCAGCGGTTGTGCGGCTATATCATTGCCTCAGAAGGCACCTTTATTATATATAAGCACTCTATGGCCGCCGTACGGTGTACAGTGTACGCCCGGCCTCTTTGCTGAGACAGGCGCCAAGGTGAGCGCAAAACCTAAGTCACAAACTTGCGTCGATCTTTCAATTTGATCCATGAGCGATCATTCTTTTGATACGGCTATGCGCTAATAGAAGCTCTCAAAGTGGCTTGGATTTTCGAGAAATAACACACCCTGTGGTGGGCGTATGATACACCTTGGATACGACTCAAGGCTGGGCGCCTAAACCTTGAGGGGCATCGTATCAATGTGAGTACAAAAGGGGGCCGTCCGCTCCACTCCAACACCAGACATAAAAGATGTGAAGGACTCGTTTCTCGTGGAAGAAACATGAATAAGTAGTGGCACCCTCACGCATACGTCTTGCTTCACGCGAAAACCCTCAGATGGCAGTGGGATCAGTCCGATTTTCAGGTATCAAATCTTATCTTATCACCGTAGAATATGTTATCTTATGATTCTTATCTTAATGCCATCAGTAAAAGGAGTCCACAAACGTCAAACCAATATTTCGCTGAACGCTCGTACTACATCGATCCTCACCATTGTCGGAATCTCAAGTGAGTTCCACACTGATTTTATAATGTCGTTGTCACAGGGCCTATTTCATACTGCCCCTGACTACCCAGTGCCAGAGGTGCGAAGCGCTGGATCGTCTGATACAGGGCTGCTCGTCTGAGAGGTGTCGGCGAGGATATTACTGTCCATTGTGATGGGGTTTCTGGGTCGGATCGATCTGACTGGTCCTGTGTTGCACCTCTAGCTAAACAATTGTGTTTGGGCTTTATACCTCCTCGAATGTGGATTGTAATACTTGTGTAATAGACAAGTGGGCGAGGGTTGTGTTTGAAAACGTGCCATATACACCAACTTGACTCGGATTTGAAGAGCTTGGGAGCATTGTGGCGCAATCCATAGATAACAAATGCGAAGAAAATTTAATCGCATTGTGGGTACTATCGTGGCCGTTGAGTGTATACTAGATAAGGCGGAGTTTTACCGCACTTAAATACCATGAAAATTATTGTGGCGAAGCCCGGAGGCGCACCGAAGGAGGTTGGGCACAATTGCTGTGCCTGACGTTCACTTCGGCGTCATTACCACTCTAGATGATCTTCATGCCCTGAACGGTTCCTAACCTCATGACTTACACATGAATGGCGCGTATTCACTGTCGTATGCCACTGGGACAGATAGTTTGTGTCCAAGCCTACAACGAGAATGCAACATCCAGAGCACCACCTCGCACACTTTGTGGCGGCCTGGGGTGGCTTGAAGGGTCTAATCGCAAAGAGAATAGGTCAGTGGTGAGTGGTCTCATCCGAAGGACACCGCAAACTTATTCTCGCTAGGCGAATAAGACAGACCCACCTGTTTGCCACCTGTCCGTGGTGTGCGGCGCCACGCGCCCCTAACCCTACGCAGCGCTCAAATTGAAATGGTGCTCGAACAGGGGAATACGTTCCCGCGCATCTTTTCTTCCACACCACGATGGCCGTGTGCACGACGACGACGACGTCCTCCTCACAACCCACCGTGCATGGACACGGCTGCTCCCAGTGACTCGAGTCTGCGAACTCCTTCAAGTTGAGCGTTTTGGCGCGTTCGCTGGGCATATGAACACTTGCAATGGTCTATGGCACGCTCGTTACGGTGCTCGAGACGGTGCCGACGTTCCACCGGATCAGCAATCGCATGTGGTTTGGGATGGAAAAGAGGTTGGTTCTTGTGTTTGTTGTACACCATATCGCACGGTGGTGTGTTCCTTTCCCTCTTCTATTACAACTTCGATGCTGCTTTGGCCGAGAACGGAACGTAGTTGAGCTCGTGGGATGTGCTTCGGCATTCTCCGCCATCCATGATAAGCAGAATCGTCCGCCTTTCGAATCCGATCGACGTTTCCCTCTTCTCTCTCCTTCATCACCTATCACCTATCACCTTCCTCCGTCCGCCCTGTCCCGCTTCCTGCGAGGTGCTCGCCCGCCGATCGCTTCCATCACGCCCGCTCTTAGCGGCAGTGGATATTAGACGCCGGCTGCTCATGCTGTGTTGATTCCCTTTTCCCCTCGTGTTTCAGGGCGGTCCTTTACGGGGCGAATGTGGATGATCCCGTGGTTTTTGTTTGGGCTTCGTCCGTCGTTCATTCTTGGTTTATCTTCTCCCAACGCCTCATAAGCGATCCCTCCCATGGGCTCCGTACTCATCATCGCCCCTTTGCTAAACCTCCCTTGCGGGCCTGCGTGGGGTTGTTGCAGCTTGAAGGTGTACGTTGGACCTATTGGAGGTGCTGTTTGTTCAGTCCCCAGGTCATTTAGTTCATCAATTGACTGGACTAGGACTTTCGCTGACTTGTTCTGCGAAACCAGTCCTGTCGGGTGTGATACATTCCACCAGTGAAGTGGGAGGTTTTGGCAGGCCGGGAGGTGGGTTGACTGGGCGATGTGTCCATTGTATGAGGATTTGTTCTTCTGCGTGTCGGCAGGGTGTGTGGTAGATCGTTGGGGTGCGAAATGGTGTAGGGCGAATGGTAAAGGATTCATGGCATGTATTAGTCGCTCGCTAGTTTTCTCGGCTCCTCAGCATCTCCACTGTTTACCCGTTCGTGGGGGTAATTGGTCGGTTGGCTGTCTTGCCCTCGTTATAAGCCGGGCGATCGATACTGTGCTCATACCTCGTTCATTAGGCCGCGTGGAATACGGCTGAGACTGCTTTTGGCAATGCCGGTACTGGTGTAGAGCTGTGATGTGCGAAGGAGCGTGTACGTACGTACCTGCTGGGCTCGACTTCTGCCTTTGGCTTAGGGCTTCGTTCATGTGCAACTGCTCCGCGCATTGGTCTAAATGTGACCTTTTTGAAAGGATTAAACAAAACGAAAGAATGTATATTGGCCACACATAACGCTATATCAGTGCCAGCCCCTGACCCTCTGCCTTCCATGTTTCCAGTCCCTAGTGATTTCACATCTGGTCTTGTCCAACTGCGCAAAAACGAGGTGGGCATTAAGTTATTGAGCCCTGGTGCAAGCGAAGGGCTGCTAGAACGCACCTGCGCGGTCTTGATCTCTGAGTCGCAGTAGGCGCAGATGTACGGGACGAACTCGTCGGGCTTGGTGGTGGGCTTCTTGGGTTTGGTATCGCCGCGCCGTTCGAGGCGCTCTGAGAGCTCGTGGAGGAGCTCGCGAGTGCTGATCTCCTGGAGGGTGTCGCGGGTGCTTAGTTCGTCGACGTCGCGAGGGTGATTCTGGAGGGAGTGGGGTTCGAGAGTCAGTCCGGCGTCGCATACTGTGTAGAGGGGGATGGTTGGGTTGTGATACGTACGTTTCCGTGGTCGGAGCCGCCGTGTGCTGCGACAAGGGAGAGGAAGGCGAAGGGGAGGGCGAGCGTCTGAATCGTGAGACGCATTTTGGCTGGCTTGATTGGGTGAAGGGTTTTGAAGGAGTGTGGATTGAGAGTGGTGATGAAATAAGATGCGCCCGAGAGGAGGTATTTATACTTTTTGTTCACCCAGTACAGAAAGGATCTCAGTCTCAACTCAGTCTGTGTGCTTGTTCGGGGTAGTTAATCTGCGCAGGGGGTACGGGTGATGCTGGGACCGTATCCCTTCGATTGCATCAGTGCACTGATGCGCATATAGGGAGTGAGGTATTTATTGGCTGGCTATACATTATTCATGGCCTTCATGGCTCGCAAGGTGGAGTGGGCTCCATTTTGGAGAGCTGTTGCAAACAGAATACACCAAGCTGAAGAATGGGATAAGTTTCTAACCCAAAGAGACTCAGGTCCGATCGACATTTCCTTGCAACGCAACGCGCCGTGTGTGCTTCGATGCGCCGCAGCGCCACCCATACACATCTACAATGCTCCTGAGTCTTGAGACGCGTCTTCGCCCTTCCAGTCTATCCGACTGAATTGGTATGTAATGCGACCAATGTTGGGTGGCAAAGGATGAAACTATCAATGCCGACTTTGAGCTGAAGCTTCCAGGCATGATGCTGATCGTCCTACTGCAGTCAACTAACGGCCGAGGATTAAATATCTGTGACTCTCCTGTATGTGTTCAAGTTTCCCCCAATCCATGTAGACATGCGATTGGAACTTCAAGGTTGCTTCAAGGCAAGAGTCAGGGGTGGAGGTGAAATGGAGGAGAAGGTGAAGCTGGAAAGGCTGGAGTGCGCGGTGGGCATTGAAGTGGTGCAATTGCAGTGGAGGTCGTGGGGGATCCATCCACTCCTCGCCCGCGCGGACTTCTCCGATGCTAATCCACTTTATTTGACTTACTGGGAATGCTTATGGGGCGACAAGCGACGAGCACTGGCTTGGCTCGGCGTAGAGTGGGCATCTGCGTTTTCGGCGCTTGAGGGCACGCTCCGACTCGGATAGTCGGTCCGTCCCATGTCTGTTCTTCCCGATTCACTTCCTGAAGTGCAGCATGTCACAGGTGCCGTCTTGGTCCAGAAGTGGATGTGGGAGGAGCTGTGATGGGTGTGATCGTCCGTCCCCGTGTTAGACGTACGCGAGAACCGGTGGGCGACCTTGCCCATGTTTTGAGAAGCCATAACCAGTCGCGTCATTGCTGACATTTGGAGAGCCGCGGAGGCGGGGGCTCGGGTGTGTGCACCGTGGTATGGCTGCAGATGGATTCGCTGTTGTGAGTTCGAGCTCGTCTGAGGACTAGGTCGTTTGGGGGACTCGTGGTTGGCGCTCAGTTGGTCGTGATGAGCGATGGAGGGAAGGGGCTTCAGCTATCCGTTCATATTTTACTCAGTACATAGTCTAATTGATTCATCTCTCTTGACTACATCTTTATCCAACGTGAAAATCCCGATTCTGCGACGGACTAAATGGGACGGGGGTAGATAGTTTATAATTCACATTCTCGATACCTCTTCCATACTGCATGGTCTCCAGTGGAACTCCACCGTCTCCATCGATGCGCCGGTCAATCGTCGATTGTGTACTTGCCTTCGTATCACTGGCACGCCTAACCCATGTCTGTATCGTCCACCCAACACCCAAGATAGCCTCGAAGCCATTCCATGACTGTGGCTCTATCGCATAAATTGATAGAAATGATGAGAAGGCACAGTTGCATATGTATGGTACATAGTGACTTTGGGTTTATATCTAAAGGGGCAGGTGGGCAATACAGCTCAATCAGACACAGACACGAGGATCATAATAGTCAGGCAGGTAGAGATCAAGTAAAGTGGTATACTTACTTGGTAAATACTACTGGAAGCCTACAAAAATAGCCATAAAGGGCACATAAATATGGCGTCATAAATGCCTTGAATAGAAGAGGAAGGCAGTCGTAAAACCATTAAGCTGAGCAAAAATCAATATGGGAAGTCTATGACGGCAGAGGAAGACGGAGAAGATAATCTGAACGAACGAGCATGAATGACACATACAAAATTCAATAACTGAGATGAACAAACGGGACCCAAGTAAGGAGCGACTGCTCGGAGTCGTCGAGACGCAATCGTAACTGTTGGGTGGCATGGTGCAACGCCTGAGCCGAATGAGTGCCATCGACCCCGGCGTGACATCCCTCCTGATGAGTGAAAATATACTCGTAGAAAGCGGTGGAGACATCTTCTGCAGCCTGGTCTACGATCGACCACATCGTCCCGACACCCCGGCGATATCCTGCAGCGAGCATCCCGGCTGCAAGGTGAACCGCCTCGTCAGTGAGCTTCTCTTCGCCGGTGCTTGTCTGACACGCTGATAGGAACGCGAGGTCAGCGTTGTTGAGATTAGCTTGCAGAATGGTACTAAGCTCCAACGCGCCTTCATGGAAGAGGAAACAGCTTTTGAGAGGCTCCGCCGCATTCTCCGCCCCATGACCGCGAGATGGATACTGCTGTAGTTCTGCGTGCGCTCAAGGCATGCGCCGATACTCATTTCCTCCAGATGGACAAAAGACACGGGACACAGGTATCTCAGACACTAGACTGAATGAAGAACGGGGTGCAGTCTCTAGAGCACCTTCGGTATCTGGCACATACGCGTGGCTCCAAGGTTCAATGCCATCTCTACCACAAGTGGGATACATGCAGATACAGATGAAACATACTACGGAGTCTGAGCGTCGTTCCCAGTTCGGCGCACTTACATGCTACAAGCTACTAGAATGTAGTCCACTGCCAGCCAGGTACGACCACATCGGACCACAGTTATATCAGATCTGGAATTCTGAAGCTTCACATGAGTAATGACCCGTTATACTATTATATCCATATCTACTCTAGTCTCCACCTCGCTCCTCTTCTCTTCGTCCCTCGTATAATCTCTGTGCAGCTAAATCCGAACGAGCTATCATCAGAGAGGAAATTAATTGCCCTGCGCCTGACTTAACTTTTCTTCCGACTGTCGGGGACTTGTACGCGTCAGGGTGCCGTTACGGTAGTATCAGGTTATATTATGCAGGAGAAAATTCGGTACAACGTGATTTAGAGCCTAGAAACATCCCTCGGTACTTCATAATAGCAAGAGCACTTCTGCGATGCGAACTTCAACCAGTCGTCATCCCGCAAGTCCCTCGCGGATTGTCTCGCGGCTGGGTTGATAACGAGACACTTCCGAAGGAATGCGCTCATCTCAGTAGCCTCGCATTTATTCAACACTCGCCTCAACCTCTCTTCCAACGATTCAACCGAAGTGTTCGGGTCTTGGAGGGCTTGGACATTTGGATCTCCCTGCCAAGCATCAGGGATAGTGTCTTGCAAAACATCCCGGATTTCTCCAAGTTGTTCGGAGGGGGTACCCGTCGAGGTAAAGAGCTTCGTTCCCGTAACAAGTTCGAAGGCCTGTATCATTTCTTAGAATTAACATTTCTTAGAATCAATAGTGGGACCGCTTACCAGACAGCCGAGCATCCACACGTCGGTTGACAGTCCGCAGGTAGGATTCCCGAGGAGGGTTTCAGGAGCTGAATTATAGTCATGCTCTCCCTCGGGGGCATACGGCGGCACTTGAACTGGGCAACACCGGTACCACAGTCAGCGCGCATACGAAATGAGGGCGTAAGAACGCACCGTGTCCATAACCAACAAGCTCGAGGAGCCAATCCGTAACATCTCGCATAGGATCATCCCAACGAACCTCATAATTCGCGAGAGGCTGCGAACGGACGGTAGGGAGGCCATCAATGATTTCCGCTTTGCATGTAGGACTCTCTGCGAGGTGTTCTTCCAGCTCGTCCTCAACGTCAGCAGGCCAGAACGCCAGGTTCTCGAGCTTGATGCCTGCATTGCGCAACACTTGTGATTAACAGACACAGAGCGCTTGGAATCTCAGCCAAAGACGTACCTGAATGCATAACCTTCTCCTGATGCAGTTCCTCCAGCGCCTCAAGGACTGTCACCACCGTAAACTGTACAGAATGAACGGGGAGCCCTGCATGTCTGAGACTGTTACTCATAGCTTCTCTCACCAAGCCTGAGAGCGGCAATCCATATTCAGGATTCACGAAGCACATGTGCTTGCCATGAACGCTTTCCTCCCAGAAGCTATCTTCGATGCCGGCAAACGAGACTTCTACGGGATCTAACTCGTTCTGGAGGATGGGAAGTAGAGAAGTCTCGACACCCTTCGAAGTGGAGACAGTGAAGACCTTGGCCGCCGCATATGGCTCGTCTTCGTCCCCTTCGCTCTTCACTAGCCAGGTCGATGACCGGGGTCCCCACCCTAGCTTTCGGACGATGGTGTACTTTCCGTCGTGGAGTGTTTGGTTGATGTCTGCGGGGAAATATCCGAAGCCGTCTGCTGCTGAGAGGTTGAGCGGTTCTTCGGGGAATGAGGCCATGACACAGCGGAGGTGAGGAATGCGAGTTAGACAACCAGTGGGTCAAATTGTGTAGGATCGTTGCGATTGGGAGGCCAGAAGCGGGGCAGATGTATTTCTCCCTGGTCGGAGCAGCCGTAGATAAGTATCCCTCCTGAAACATGATTACTAAGATGCTCAGACATACATCCTAAAACCACGACCCACACAACGGAGCTCCAAGACAGTTGTGACGGAAGAGTGTCTGTGTCTCTGTGTGTCTGTGCTCAGGGGTGGAGCGTACGATACCCGAGACCTTCAACAACAGACGAGTCGAGCAGCCTCGAGTGCTCGGCTTCGGCCGACGGCATCAAGTCGGCATCAGATTGTTTGGCTTGTTTGCCAAATCCTTCTACTCTAGCAACACCCCTTTCCTCTTCCCTTCCACCGCCTCAATGTTACTACGGCCCTGTTTTGCCCACTCCTCCCTTCTCATCTCGAACTCGGGGAATGGACGGACTCCCTCGCATGGAACTGTGCTCCTCTCAGCTGGACCTGGGTGTACTGAAGGCTTTGGGTCGACCAGACGCATTCGTGGGCGCGGATGGACGCGCGTTTCATGCGGAAATATGAGAGCTGCATGTGCTCTTGGAGCTATGTGAGAACAGAGATATTTGGGTGGGTGTTGCGGCGTACTCAGATTTGGTACGGATAGGCTCCGGGGTGCGTCGCCCCTCGTTCTCCGTGGGTTGTTATGCTGACGTCCCATCTATGGGTTCAGCCAGCCTGACTCATGCTCGGCCTCCTGGCGCACGCCCCCGACTCTCTCCGACGCCATCGCATGTTCTTCGCTCGGATGGGCAACTCCGCGGCGCCCTCCCCCATACCCCTCAGGAAGAGCCCCCGCAGGTAGCACCGTTTGCCCTTACAGTCGCCGTCGCAGCGGAGCGAAGAGTAATGCGGGAGAGAGGGAATGAAAGCAGACGAGGACGGGTAGTGGGGCGGACACTTGAGCTGGGGTACGCGACTGTAAGTCCTTCCATCTTTCGTTGCATTCTGCGGGACGCTGGGGTGATGCTGGGCGTTTCAGCTGGAGAGGGATCGACGCTCCTCGGTGGAATATCTCGTGAACATGCTGTTATTTGAGCGGACTCGTGCTGGAGAAGTGCTTGATTGACTACGCTGATCGTTCTACAAGCCTCGATCCGCCGATCGACCGACGCGCCCGCCTACCGTGTGCAGTCCTTTTCACTCGCGCCGTCACGACGGTTAAGCATGCGATCGCGGAGGGCTGATATTGGGAGTAATCCGCGTTCTGCTCGACTCAATCGGCATGGTGTACTGTATCGTCCGTCGCCCTTCACGCCCCGCCTGGGTGGACCTTAGGGTTCTGACCTCGATCGTTTCCGTCGCTCGGTTGTTCGTGATACCTTTGGTTATCGTCCCGCTTTCAAGGTTTCCGAACAGCTCAGTAGACGACAATGTTGTGCACGGGCGGGTATTCTGAGCCTTAGCGGCGATGCTTGGATGGCGGTCCAAGGTGGATAATCGCTGGCTAGGACCCACGAGTAGAGTGAATTCATTGGCGGGCGCGGGCCGCGCCCCGCTCGAGTATGAGTGCAGCTTGCGCTGCATTTGGCGCGGGGATGGGCGTGGTGGGCGATCATTTCTATGGAGGTCATGCCTAATCAACTGAATAGACCAGTTCAACCTAGCTTGGCTCGGTTTGCGTAGCGGAGTCGGCGACTGCGGTTTCGGGACTGGGGGCACGCTCCGAGATGGTCGGTCCTTCGCATATTTGCTCCTTTCATTTTGTGCTTCATGTGTCGCTATCCATGCCCGGTGCCGTCTTCGTCCAGAAGTGGCTGTGGGAGGAGTTGTGATGGGTATGGTGTTCCCAGTGTTCGACGTCCGCCACTGCGGGGCAGCGTTCGAGCAATTTGATTAAAGGGAAAAGTTTCTGTAATATACGGGTAATCGTTCAGGCCAGGGTAGGGGGCGTGTACTTGTGGTCACTTCAGGTTGGGATGTCGGTAGTGCGCGTCTGAAACCCTGAACCCCTGCTGCGTACCGGCTGTGAGTAAATAGAAACACCATCGCCGAGGCCGAGCTGCGACAGACGAATCACCATCGCCGAGGCCGAGCTGCGGCAGAGGTGGCTCTATGTGTCATGGCTGAACCAACGGTATCGTCGGGTGGTGAAAACAAGTGCCAGGAACATAGTCACCAGAATACCTAAGGGCTTTTACTAGTAGTGCGATACTCAGTGTAGCGATGAAAATAGTCGGAATTAAATAGACAATGTTGCAGGCGCGATTTCTCAACATGTAGCCTGATGCTCGGGCTCGGGCAACAGCAAGACAGATTGGGAAAGCGCAGTTATCCCGTTAGGGCATATGAAATTTAGCAGCCACACTAGCCTGGTGAGCGATATTCCAGGAATAACACGCTGTATAGTTATCCCATGCCTTCAATGCTTGTTCAATCTCTATTTGCTCACCAGCAGGGGCGAGTGAATAGAGTGTCGCATTAAAGGATCTTTTGGTTGAGTTGGAATAAGATTTTCTCCATTCCTCCTGACGTACTGTAAGTCGAGTTTGTTGATCCCCATTTACCGTAGATTCACAGATGATACCACACCCGCCCTGTTACTATTTCTCTTTGATAAAAATCGGGAAACTGCGGTAGTCGAGTCTGTGACAGCGCCCGCGACAGGGAAGCCATAATCCAATCAATGTCATCGCCTTGTCCCGACAAACCGGAAGGAAAACTGCAGGTATAAAATGAAGGTCCTTTCATGAGTTATCTACCACACAACACAAAGCGCATTTTCTCTCTAATAACCCCACCAAAAGCCGTCACCCACAATGCTCTCCAACACCTTCTACACAATTTTTACTTTAATCTCAGCCATAATCCATGTTTCGCCATCGCTCGCATTCCCGAGCTATGGGTCTCTCGCAAGCCTCTCTGAGAGAGAGCTTGCTGAGATTGTCCCAAGGCTTCAATCGACTAACCCACCGAAGCCGCCCGGTCCTCTCAAATTCAACGGCACGAAGCTTGTGCACGATTCCGCTCACCCATGGAAACCTCTTGAGCGTGACGATATTCGTGGGCCTTGCCCTGGCCTGAACACACTCGCTTCTCACGGAGTACGTCCTTTATTCCTTCTTTCGATATACCTTTCCGGGTTTTGCCTCCTCGAGATCTCGGAGATGACTCGTTAAGCATGTCTGCGTAATTTTCTCTAATATCTCTCCTTGACTTCCAGTACCTGCCTCGTAGCGGAGTGGCCACACCAAGCCAGATAATAAACGCAGTCCAAGAAGGTAAGTACACCCTCTGCCAACCCTTGCATCATTCGTTGGGTTCTGACGAGAACATCACAGCGTTCAACATGGACAGTGGGACTGCACGTTTCGTCACATACGCTGCCCACCTCGTCGACGGCAACCTTGTTACAGACCTTCTCAGTATTGGCGGGAAGACGAGGAAGACGGGGCCCGACCCCCCGGCTCCCGCCTCTGTTGGCGGCCTGAACACCCACGCCGTTTTCGAAGGCGATTCGAGCATGACTCGTGCCGACTTCTTCTTCGGAGACAATCATAGTCTCAACGAAACATTGTTCAAACAGGTTAGCACTTCCGCTTATAGAGAAGAGATAGTGGGATGTTAACTCTGTGTCTGTAGTTCATTGACTTTAGCAATCGGTTTGGAGGTGGATTCTACAATCTCACAGTGGCACAGGAGCTCCGCCACCAGCGTGTTCAGGAATCAATAGCGACCAACCCCACCTTCGACTTCACCGCGCCGAGGTTCTTCACTGCCTTCGCCGAGTCGTCATTCCCAATCGAATTTTTCGTTGATGGACGTAACCCCGTTCGCGGCCTCTCTACGGTAAACGCCACCCTGTTCTTCAGGGACTCCAAATTTCCCGTGGACTTCTTCAGGGCAGCCGCCCCTACAGGAGGATCACTAGCGCTGGATATCTTTGCTGCCTACCCCATCGCCGCTGGGAAGAACGTCAATGGAATCAACACATACACGCCAGATCCTACCAGCGCAGATTTCGACAAGCAGTGCTTACTCTATACAAACTTCGTCACTAAGACGGTTGGTGGGTTATATCCCAAACCGACAGGAGTGTTGAGGAGGAATTTGATCATTAACCTTGGGTTCCTCTTTGATGCGATCGAGGATTCTGGGTGTACTGAGCTGTTTCCCTATGGGAAGCTCTAATTGCGCTAATCCATAGCCTTGTACAGAGCTTTTGGTCTAGGTAGTTCTATCCTCAGTGCTTAGTGTTGCACGACCGTTATAGTTTGTACCTAATTTATGCCCATATCGGCACTCTGAACGATGTTCGTCTCTGCGTCCATCTCATGATCGTAAACGGCTCAAAAGGGGTGGAAACCTTGAAGCATTCACGATAGAATACTGAGTTCTTCGCGTCTCCATACTCAGGATTGCTTCGTCAGAGTCGTATTTCCAACGTATTTCATAGTCAGTTAGTTTTGATCTCTGCACCTTTTTGTTACCTTACAATTGTATCTGCTCCAATGCTCTTCCATTTAGTGATTTATGCCGCGCCCATCGCCACACTTCACTCGTACTAAAGATTTCCGTATCGCCATACCCATCCGTATTCCACCCACAACATGGTCCACGACCTCCCGCCTACCCGCGACCGCCTCCTCGCCCACTCCATTGCCTATGGTACCCTCAAGAGCATGTCAAATGATGACCCTCATCCCTCCTGTCGAGAATCCAGCAGGTTGGGAAAGTACTCGCATGAAGTCGGGCGAAACGAACGGGGTCGTGATGGGTATGGCACCAAAGCTGGAAGACCCCGTGGTACCTGAAAGCAGGACCGACCAGGTCCAAACATGGGAACTACTCACGAGAACCACGATACCTTCATCGCTATCCGAGTTGTTCCTGCCAACGACGCACGCCCACTTCCTGGCACCGACCCGATGAGCCATATCGTGACGTAGAAATCCAGCAGCGTGCCACCGCTTCCCTCTCAAAAAAATCCCCAACAGATCTCGCAACACAGTCCACGACCGCCCCTCTCCGCCATCCCTCCGATCCAAACTTTCTCGCCCACCATCTCCTATGATATAATCAAGTGCACGACGACGTCGCTCGTCCCTCCTATCAAGAATCCACGAGGCCGGGGCAGTACTCGCACTGCCTAGAGGTTAAGTACAAGTTCGAGAAAGGGGCGAACGAATGGAGTCGTGATCGAGAGCCGGCGTGTTGGTGCGATGGTGATTGAGGGCGAATTCCAAAAGCAAGTCAGGTATGAAGGGGGTGGGTGTGTCACGTACGAACGTCGGAGCGAGACCGGATGGTGCGCCGGGATTGTGAATCTAGAAAGTAGGGATGAACACGAAGGAGCGATGAATGACGCGAAGCACTGGGGATCTATCCCTCCGCTACATCACTCCATCCCTCCTCTTCCCACCGCCCCATCTTCTCTCCCTCAACTCCCAAGTTCGAGGCGATCCAACGCGCTCCTATGTTCCCCGTTCGATATCCAACATTGCAAGAGAAATCTTTCCCACCTTCACCGAGCGACATACCAAAGTGACGTCTATGTCGCTGCAGAATAATCTAGCCTTGCTGTACCCGAGCTGTTTGGGGCACGGTCTTACGGGTGGTGTGGGGTGAGCGGGCGGCTAGTGCTGTGGGAGGCACAGCTCGATGTCGTGCTCGACAATAGCGCACGATGTCAAGTAGCTGTAGAGAAGTAGCTGCAGAGGTGAATACGCAGGTGAGCGCACCTCTGTGAATCTGGACGAGGAGGGGATCGAACTCGGCGCTCTGAGACGGGCGTCGGAGGGGTGAGACTTGGTGATGGGGCGCTTGGGTGGGCCGGATGGCCAGACGAGGTTTTTTGGAGCGTAGTATGAGAAACTGGAGGGAGAAACATACCGTGATAGGGCGTTGGGGGACGACGACCTGGTGGCGGAACGACAACGAGGATGACAAGAGGATGATAAGCGCCGTGCTACTTTTCTGATGTGCTGACTAAGAGGTCGGCACCTTCGGCCGTCCTCCCCTGCAGGCGAGTCTCGAGGGCGTGTTCGTCCAGTAGAGAGCACAATAAACTTACCCAAATGTCAATAAATTGTGCAGGGGGAACAGATGCATTCGTATCGGTCATGGGTCTAATGATATTTGGCCCTAAATGTCGCGAAAGTGTGTGCAAACGTTAGTACCCTCTCATCATACATAGGTGGTTGATAATATAATCATATGCTGAGCACTGATCGTCTCCTGGAAGACATGATATCCAAGACTTCCACCGGCAGACAAGTCGAACTCAGCCTCTCGCTCGCCCAAAAGATGCCGGAACTCGGCTTCGGCCGACGGCATCACGTCGGCATCGAGATGTTTGGCCTGTTTGCCAAATCCTTCAAGCACCGCCGCACCCGATCGCCTCCTTCCTCCCCTTCACCTCCTCACTATTACTACGGCCTCCTCATGCGCCTTCCTTCCTTCTCATTTTGAATCGGCGGAACTGACTTCCTTGCATGCATTGCTTCTCTTAGCGTTTACGGCTGGAGCCTGAGGGCTACACGCAGTCCTAAAGCTGTGCGCGCACGGAGATATCTATATTGGCGATAAACTCGACGGCACAACGCGCAACGCAGAGTACTCAGGCCCCGATTGGTGGGACGGCGGGCTTTTCACCTTTCCGGTGTCCATATCGGCGATGCTGCACCCCCTTCCCACCTCCAATCGGCACGGATATGATTTCAGGGTGCATCTTCCCTCCTCGTTTCCCCTTGCATGTACTGTACTGATGTTCCGTAGGTGGGCTCACCTAGCCTGCATCATGCTCGGCCTCCTCCGCACGCCCCCGACTCTAGCGGATGCCGTCGCATGTCCTTAGCTCGGATGGGCAACTCTGATGCGCCCTCCTCCATACCTGTCCACCACTGATCGCAGGAAGAGCCCCCGCAGGTAGCACCGTCTGCCCTTACAGTCGCCGTCGTGGCCGAGCGAGGAGTTATGGGGGTGAGCGCGGATGAAAGAAGATGAGGACGGATAGTGGGGTACACTCTTGAGCTGGCGTATGCGACTGCAAGTCCTTCCATCTTTCGTTGCATTCTGCGAGACGCTCAAGTGATGCTGGCCGTTTCATTCTGGAGGTGGGCCTGTTTATGCTTTTATTTGAGCGGGTTCACTGCGGATGTTGAGGTTTCCGACAGCATACCGGTGATATGCGAATGTTTTGCTCGGGCGGGTATTCTGAGCCTAACCGGCGACGCTGGCGGTCCAAGGTGGATAATCGCTGGCTGGGGGTTCATTGGCGGGCGCGGGCCGCGCCCCGTTCACGGAGGACGAGTACGAATGGAGCTTGCGCCGCATGTGGCGCGGGGATTGGGGCGTTGGGCGATCATGTCTACAGTCTATGGAGGATGAAGTGATGCCTAAAAAACTGAGTAGAAGTGGTGTTGGAGCCGATATGATGGGTGTGGTGTGGTGTTCGCCGTGTTCGACGAACGCGGGAACCGGTGGGTGACCTTGTCCACTCTTCAAATAAGAGTGCACTCAGTCGCGTCACTGGTTACATTTGGCGAGGCGCTGAGGAGGCTTCTCGGGTGTGTGCATCGTGTTGTGATTGCGGATGGATTCCATGTGGTGTGTTCGAGCCCTATGAGATCGTTTGAGGGACTCGTGAAGGCGCTCAAGGGTTGGTCGTGATGTCAACTGTACGTTCAGTATGTGGTTTGATTCGTTGACTACATACGTCTCTATCCGAGTTGACTTGCTCGTCACCTCAACCTCGCACCATCGACGCCTGAAGATATTTGTCTCATGGCCACTTCAGAGTCGAAACGCGCTTAGTCCTGTAGAGACACCTGTAATTTCGAAGGGGCTACACATGCGACGGGCGTAGACAGCTATTTATGTATGTATATCTAGTTTGTACATACCTCTCCTTCAAACTGTATGGTCTATCCGGTGTCTAATCTGAACGGATGGAGATTCAGATGCCTCGATCGTGGGCCGACACTTCATATGGCTTGCTCGCGCAACCCATGTGTTCGTGTCGGCCGTCGGGCACCCAACGCTCGAGACGCTGTCTCAGCCAAGAAGTCATTCCATCACTGTGACTCTATCACATAAATCGTGCGGATGTCAGCTCCAACGTCCACGCGGAGAAGTAAAAAATCAGTGCTGGAGGGTGCTGGATATCGAGTGGAATTGAGGTGTTGGCTGGTGTTGGGCAGCTAAGTGTGGCGATGCACCAGCCCTCGACGTTTATGATTGGTCAATAGCTGCAGGGTTGGATATCGTGCGACGCAAGTGCGACGCGTCCCCTCGCGTCCCCGTGTTCCTCGTGATCGAGGTATGAAGGGTCGCCTGCGCTCTGAAACGCGTAATGATGGGGCAGGAATAATAAGTATAAAGGACATGACCACACCAGAGGCGCTACCTATCACCAACCATCCCCACAGCCCGTCGGAAAATGCGCGTCACGCTAGCTCCCCTCCTCACCGTACTCTTGAGTGCCGCGGCCCTTTTCGGCTTTGCGGCTGCACGCCAGGTATGTCGGTTTCCCTTCGTTTGGGTGATAAGCTAACGTTGGGTCTACGGCAGGACTTTGCTGAGTTGAAGCTCGCCACGATCCAAGCAGCTACCTGCGCAGCAGGGACCTCAGCTTCAGCCACGAGGACTTTGACGCACGTGGCGGCTTCGACGCTGAATACGAAGGTCTCCAGGCACGCGGAGAAGCCCTCGAAGTCCCGTTCCAGCTTTCACTCCGCGATTTTCTCGAAGAGGCTGTCGAGGTCTACCGCCGTTCAGCGGATCAATTCCGGCTACATGTCGATATAGGAACTGGACTAAGGCTCAGACATATCCTCCTGGAGGAGGTCTCGGCCTCGACGCGTCTTGAAGTAATCTACCGAAGAGTCGCCCAGGAACTGGGAATAGACTCGACCAACCTCCCTGGGCGCATAACCCTGCGGCGCAATGGCCAGATCATAGCAAACGCCCGAATGGACACCACTTTGGGGGAGATCGGCATTACACAGGCCTTCAACCACCTTAATGCACTGGATAACGGACCGGGGGCGGTCAGCGGTTCTAAAGCCCTTCCTGCGAAGAAACCGGCAAAACCCTAAGACTCCTGCGAAGAAGCAGGGATAGGAGGTAGTACAAAGTGAGCAGCTCTTTTTTGACTCGCTGAGCTGTTTACTGAATTTGTACCGAATCTTCGTTTGCAGACCACCAGTTATCGCACACGGATCTCATCGTCAGAGTGTTTAGATAATATCTACTTACATTTTATCGCCCTATGTTTCTCTTTGCCAATCTAACAAGTCGAGTTATCTCCCTTCTCGAGATCTGAGTGCTCAACGCGTGCAAAGAGGGAAGGGGCCAATCCCCTTTACTCGCTTTCTATATTCACTTCCAGCATCCCCGAGGACAATTACCCCAGCATTGACAACGGCCAACGTCCCCACACACCGGTTCCGGCGACGACGGCAAGGCAATTGGGAGTCCATGGGGCGCATATATGCGCGTAGGAATGGATGAGCTGGTGAGTCGAGCCTTGAGCTTTGGTCAGCGTGGAGACTGCGGGTATTACACCTTGGATTGCTTAGTACACACGAGGAAATACAGTGGGCTGCCTTCAAGTTGACACGCCACTAAAGATCCTAACGGCGCTCTTACGAGCACCAGTCCCCGACTCCGAGTGCGTCTGATCGCTCCAGTGTGTTAAACTGATTATATTGCCGCAAGCTAAAGGCAGGGACAGAGAAGGCTTCGTATATATCTTTGAAGTCTGTACATTCCAGCACTTTCGTACGTACAACGCGATTAGTATCTGGGGCTGCGACCTTGATCCAACCTAAGTGATTGTTGCAAGGCATCAGCGGTCTCCCAAGCCTTCGGTAGTTAGAAAACCGTCAAAGGGTCGGAGAAGAAACGCGAATGGAATGAATTGATGAAGACTGTACATCAGCTGCATTCCAAGGCCGTGTGCACAATAGGCGAAATTCGGTAATGGGCGGGGCTACCAGTACGTCGAAAATACGCACCTTTAGTATGGACAGGAATCCACAACGACGGTACCTATCGGTTGTCGAGCGTCGCACCCACTGCGAAAGGCGTGGATACATCAGCGGCGGCGATGCGCCTCGGGCCGAGCGTGCCTAAGCCTGTGTCGCAGAGGATTGGATGGGCGCTTGGAGAGGACAGCCTCAGCTCCCCGTGCTCCTCCCACCACACTCTACCCCCCCTGTTGATGTATTAGCGATAGCGATACATATTCAACGTACTGACTATACAGCTTTTCAGTACATGTGGTGCGTACAGCACAGACTGGCTTGGCTTCGACAACCACTGTATCTAAGTATTTCTGTACTGCTGGTGTCTCGGCGCTTAATTTGACTTGCCAACATATTCATCAGTGGGCTCGGCGAAAGC
The DNA here is from genome assembly GCA_013368325.1 of Ephemerocybe angulata. Lineage (NCBI taxonomy): Eukaryota > Fungi > Basidiomycota > Agaricomycetes > Agaricales > Psathyrellaceae > Ephemerocybe > Ephemerocybe angulata. The sequence continues at coordinate 94,942 of JAACJK010000232.1, forward strand.
GCCATGCGCCTCGGCTCCCGTGGAGCACTACACTCGCATTTAGGCGCCCGTCCGACCTACCCAAGCTCGGTTTGAGCCGACGGCCTTATCCCGGCGCCTCGTTATTTGGCATTGTTGGTAAATCCTTTCCGAGAGTGCGCGCGACTCTTGCTCACTACCTCCTTCGGTTCTACACACAGTCGCGATTACGCTCGTCCTTCTTTGTTAACCTCCCTCAGATGACCTCGATACTGGATGAAGGTGGTGGATAGACCGAGTCCATGTTCTTGGCGTCGATGGGTGCTAATTTCGACGCGCTTCCAAGCTCCTCGCCGACCAAGCCTCTTGGACTACTCAAGCGTCAAATCTCGAGCTGTTCCGATGGGAGATAATGTAGTAGTTAAAAGAGTGGTGACGGAGGTAAAGAGTGACAGGGATTTCTACTCCAGGGCGGGTAGAAGTGTATTACGAGGATGCTGTCGAATTAGGTGAGTACTCATGTAGTATCCAGGTATACACGCTAGGGAACAGTGCTAGTCAGCTCTCTGTTGGGTCGCAGAGGAAAAGTGGGAGGACATGGGAAAGAACACGCACAACTCGTGTTACTCCACTGGCCGCGCGAGAATCATGCACGGTGGTTGGGCGCTTAATCAAAGGTACCAGCGTGTCTCGAGTCAGTCAACGTAATTGTGCGTCGCGCATTGTGTGAGCTTCTCGCTCTTTGTGAAGGTCGTGCATATCGTCTACATTTTAGCATCCCATTGAGCACCCATTGCTACTTCCCTCCATCTCGGTCCTATCCTTCATCTACTCCAACCTCACAGTGATTATTTGAGAATACAAATAGTACGATACATGATGGAAGTGCACACAGAAAGGGGTATGCCTAAGGCACACGAGGTCCTGGGGGCGGCCGCTTGTATGAGGTTAGTATCAGGGAGGGTATGCACTTTACTCGAAAAGGACCACCATGAGTCCGGTCAAATTGGGGTCCACCGAGTGTGTGACTTGTACGCTCATACAATCCACGTCCGTAGAATAAACGCCGGGTGTGGAAGTGTACACATTCACATTGCACTCACACTCACGCATCCTACGTCCGTAAACCGCTTTACGATAATTTCCTCCGAGTCACTAGCCGGTGCTGGTGACGGTACTCATCTTCTCGATCATCGTTTTGAAGCACTTGCTGGCCCTCAGAGCGAGGCTGCACATATTGTATGACTATTCAGTCACCATTTAAGTGGCAGGTGGAGATAGACGCACCGAAGCAGCTTCTGAAGATCAGGAGATGGCGGAGAGGATTATGGATAATGGGAAAGCCGGTTCTGAGAGCTTGCGGGCAGCGGGCTCGGCTTTGGCCGACGGCATCATTCGGCATGGCTGTTTGGCATGTTTGTCGATGCAGCCCTTTCCTGCAGGGCCTCTATCACCGTCCACCCGTCGGCCCGTCCTGCACCCTCAAGTACTCAGTATCTTACAGTACTGTCAGAGGTTGGTTTCGAATAGCGATGGTAAAAGGATCATAATCTTTGCTCTTGCTGCGACTCTTCTTCTGTGTTATGCCCAAAATTTGAAGGCGAAGTGAAATCAATCCACCATGAGGGACCTTGACCCCGTTACAGACACTAAACCCAAGCGAAATTTGAGGTCGTATAATTTTGAATTTGATAGAATTTATCAACCGCTGCGTTCGACGTTCACGATCAGGACGCTCGCCCATCTGCGTTATGCACTTGATTCATTTTTGGCGAAGTATCGTGAAGTTTCGACTTCACTTCGCTTTACCTCACTTACACTTCATCACAGTACTGGCGCTCCCTCTTCTGAGTCATAGCCTTCATACCTCCCGGCGCTCAGAGTATGCCTCGACCCACATATGGCATCACCTTCTGCAATAACGAAACCGCAAACGCAGTAGTTGCGGCAGTACCCGGGGTGCACCCTGAGTATTGAATATAAGTATATCATCTATCAATCACTGGAGACAGTAGAAATTAAAAGGGTCTCCTGTGGGAAGATGAGAGGGGCGGAGCCCGGTTTTGGCCGCAGGCGGTTATATGTGGCCGCGGTGGGGTCAAATCTCACCGATTCTCACGCAAAGTTCCCTTCTGCGGAGGATGTTGAGGATTAGACCTGTGAAGCACTCAGCGCGTCGTCAGGGGCTGCTCCATCCCGGCCCAACATGTTAAGGGGCAATGTGAAGGCATTTGGCGTACACACTCAGGCGCTGTAGTGAGGTTGGATAGTGTTTTGCGCGAGGTTCAACGTCCCCTTGTATGCATTTCCAAGGCTGCACTGAATAGTTCTCAGAAGTAGTAATTGTACGAGTGCTCAGTGTCAGGGGCTGTCTGATGTTGGGTGCATCTGCATCCCGCGGGATAGTTAACTGCGAAACGATAGACCCGATTTTCGTTGGGTCTATCATTTCGCAGTTAGCTGTATACCGGATGGCCCACTATAGACACGTTCTCACCTCCATAATGGGGGTAGTCCCGTCAGTAGGTACATATATAAGCCCAGCCATATTTTCGAAGATTATCCACTACGAGGTTCTCCCACCGACGTAAACAGTACTCAAGCAGTCCGCACATTGATCTGGGCCGAAATGCATATCTCTCCCCTTAACGTGCTCTTGGCTGTCGTTCCACTCTTCAGCCTTGTACGGGCTACCTCCGACGTGAGCACTATATACTCATACGACCACCCGCACAGCGCTAACATACCCTCCATTTACACCCAGTCATTTAGCGCCCGTGACTACATCGACGAGCTATCCACTCGCGGCTATGACGATGGCTCCGATCTCCAGCTCCGCGATGTTCTATCAGACATCTCAACACGCGAGCTCATCGACGAACTTTCCGATCGTCTCGAGCGACGGACGAAAGCTGCTGCTCCCAAGGGTAAAGCCGTCAGGAGGAAGCCCGCTACCATCAAGGGTCCGATCAAGAAGGGAGTCGGGAGGAACAACTTTATCGCCTATGTCTGCAATCTGTGTGGGCTGAGGAGCTTCAACCCTCCCGTACGTGTTCATAAAGGCTGCTATTTTGACTGAGATATGGATGTACTGAATTTTTTTACTCGGACTTTAGGTTGAAAAATGTCCTTCGGCGGAGGATGGGGGAGATCACGACTTCGTCAATTCAGAAGTATCATGAGCGTTCCTCGCGTATATCTTTGATACCCCATGTTGGGACGGTGCTTCTGCAAGATAGTTTATTGGAATTACAAATGAGACTGCTCAATTCGTAGTCCCAGATCAACCATGGCGTTTACTAAGTCAAATATAGCTTCTCGTGCCCACCTTGTGGACCGAATGCGGACCTAGAAATAACCACTTGGCGCATCAGCGCGCGTGGCTGGTACTCTCAAGGGTAGTATAATCTATTAGTGAGTTGTTCCACTATGCCCAGTGAGCGAATCTTGAAGCTAGATGCCTATCTACAGACAGTGGTTTCAAGGAGAAGGACGGTGAGAGGTAAATACCCTCGATGCTGAGTGTCAAGTGATATACTGAGTCAACCATGAATCTGGGTTTGAGCAGTCTTAAGCGGTAATCTCTTTCACGTCGCGAGTAAGGTTTCAATTCAAAGTCCTGAGCGGGATTCAGTCATGGATGCTATGTGTGCAACACAGAGCCCTCAAATTTCCTCGCGCCGCGGTGCACGGACTACATCGGGGCGACAGGATCTAATCTAATCTTCAAGCAGGGACGATCAAATGCAGGTGGAATGAACCTGTAGTCGTAGTGCCAACTAGGGGAGACATCAGTACACAGGGCATGCGAGGGAAGGCGCGCCCATGAGCCAGATACGTGTCGATTGGAGGTGGGAAGGGGGTGCGGCATCCCGGATCGATCTGGGCACCGGGAAGGTGAGCAGCATACTGTGCCACCAACGCTGACTCTGAATCCTCTGCGTTGCGCGTCGAACTTATCGCACATCTTCCTCCGTAGGCGTGGGCCCTTGAGGAAAGGCTGGTCCCATACTGCATTGGTGCGGATGATGAGGAATGGATATCTCAGCGAGGGCCACTACGCTAGACGAGAGACGCACCTTGGTACACAGACCCGCCGATCGAACGGAGGTTGGTGAGCCATCCCCGACATGCAAAAACTGCATCCTCGTGCCATACACCGACATAATAGCGCATCCCCGCATCTTCGCGCTCCCCCTGGTAGGTCGAGCTGCACGCGTACTCACCCTCCGTGAGCACGCCGTGGTCTATCCGCAACAGTCAGACAAGACCGGATTCATATAGGGGCGATTCCATTCCATGGGAGAACAATTCTCGAGGTAAGAGTAGAGGGAATGAGAGCGTTCGCGGCAGTGGTTATGTAGGAAATGCAACTTGGGAGGGTGAATACAATGTAGATTCAGAGTAAATAAACACAGCTTATATACAAATATTCCAGCTACACTACCCTAGTCCACGGGATCGTACTGCCCGAGTACGGACCGTTAGAAGTCCATCCGAGCACTTCTCGGATGTACGAGCAACAAAGGGAATGGCTCATCCAAGTAAATTGGATGAATCATCCCAACGACGAAGCTGCGAGGCTTCGCCGTTCAACACTCCTCCTTGATCGTACATGCGGGATCAAGAAGGCCAATGCGGTACGTGAAGTCGTCGTGTGCTGGTCGAGGTAACGCCTTCGTGAGGATGTCGGCCAGGTTGTCCTTCGTGTTGACGTACACAGTGTTGAGAGTTCCAGACTGAACGTGGTCGCGTAGAAAATGCAAAGCGATGTCGATATGCTTCGTGCGAGAGTGGAACTGAGGGTTATGCGCGATGGCGATGGCGGACTGGTTATCCGTGAAGAGAGTCGAAGTGGAGGGCTGCCAGAGTCCGAGTTCGTCGAAGAGAGCCCTATACCACAAGACCTGCTTCGCCGCATGCGTAGCAGCGACGTACTCGGCTTCAGCGGTGGATAAAGCGACAGATGTCTGCTTCTTGGAGCTCCAAGCCACCGCACCGCCAGCCAGAGTAAAGACGAAGCCACTGACTGACTTCCGGTCTGCGTTCGAAGCCCAGTCGGCGTCGCAAAACATGTCGAGCTCCGGCGTCCACTTAGAGCTAGGATCGCCGTAGGTGAGCTGCAAGTCCCTCGTCCCCTTGAGGTAGCGCAACACGCGCTTGACTGCCGTCCAGTGCTTCGCCTGCGGGCTCCTGGTGAATTGAGCAAGGCGGTGGACGGCGTATGCGATATCGGGTCGTGTACCCATCGCGGCGTAGAGTAGCGAGCCGATAGCCGTAGCATAAAGGCTGGAGGCGCGGGGGTCAGGTGTAGCGTCGATGGGGAGTGGATCGATAGAGTCGAGGTTGATATTCATGTCGAGGGGAGTGGTAACGGAGTTGGCGTCCTGTAGACCGAACCGTACGAGCATAGAGTCGATATAATGAGATTGGGAGAGGGTAATGGTGCCGGAGTCGTCGTCCTTATGAATCTTCATGCCCAGAAGCATTCCAGGTTGACCGATGTCGTTGATATCGAATTTGGAGCGAAGTTCTTTGGTGATCGTCGTCGCCTCAGCGGGGGAGCTGGTGTAGCCGATAATATCGTCGACCCAGACCAGAAGGATTGCCAGAACGTCGCCAGTGCGTCGTATGTAGCAGCAGGGGTCGGAGCGAGTGGCCGTGAACCCAAGATTCGCCATGGCCGAGTCGAACTCGCGATTCCACACGTTCCCTGCCTGTTTGAGTCCATACAGAGCTCGTTTGAGCTTGCAGACTCGCCCAGTTCCATCCTCATACCCCGGAGGCTGCCTCATGAAGATCTCCTCGTCGAGATGTCCATTGAGGTACGCACTCTTCACGTCGAGCTGAAACATAGTCCAGTTGTGAATCGACGCGAGAGCGGTCATGGTGCGGAAGGTCTCGAAGCGCATGACAGGCGCAAATGTGCCGTTGGTGTCGAAGTCCGTCCCGGGTTTCTGTGAGAACCCCTGCGCTACGAGCCTTGCCTTGTAGCGAACGACCTGACCATGGTCGTCCCGCTTGCGGGCGAAGACCCAGCGGTTACCAACAGCCTCCCTTCCACTCGGTAGATCCACCACCTCCCAAGTCCCCATCTTCTCCAGCATACCCAGCTCCTCCTCAATCGCTCTCTCCCACTCCTTCCCCTCACTTCCCCCAAGCGCCTCCTTCACACTCCTAGGAAGTGGCGCGTCGACATCCTGCACATCCTCAACCCAAGGCCTCTCGTTGTAGACAGGTGGCGGCGTGCGTACTGGTCGGATGGGCACGCTATCCGGCGCATCAGGATCTTCAACATCCTCCATCCCGACCTTTGAGTAAAGTGCTCGGTCGCCCTCACTGTATGCAAATCCAGAAGCGGCATGCTTCGATCTGCGTGTCGCCCTCCGCTCCTTGGTGTGTCGCACTTCTTCAGCTGCTTTGAGAGCATCGCGACCTGGGCGAGCAGCAGGAATGCGGACATTGGGATTGGAGCTGACTCTGTAGTCGATGTCAGGGTGATTGCGAGTGCGGCGTGGGGACTGAGGGCGGTCATGAACTGGTTCTGGGATAGGAAAGTTGTCGAATGGTAGGGCAGGGGGTGTGCGTGGCTCGGGCGTGTACCGGAGAATCTCTGGAGGTCGGATAGGACTCGGTGGTGGGTCCATATGGGTGCTATCATTACCGGATTTGGGATCGACATTCCCATCAGGCGTCGAAAGCTCCTCCTCGAGCCCCAATCCGTGTGGAACACCATCCCTAGGCACCTCTACCACCTTATTCTCGTTGAACGCGACGTTCCTCGAGACCTTGACGCTCCTCCTCTTCGCCTCATAGTACCTCACAGCCTGCGATCCCTCCACAAATCCCACAAACATCATCTTGTTCGACCGCGGACTCAACTTTGACCTCCCCGTCGACTCGTCCAACACCCACACGTCACTTCCAAACTCCCGGAGAAATGAGACATCAGGCTTCTTGCCGTGGTACGCCTCGTATGGCGTGCGTCCAGGTAAGGCACTCGTGAGCACGCGGTTGCGCAGATATACTGCGTGCGAGACAGCTTCGTCCCACAGGAAGGCGGGCACGGACTTCGCGATCATCATCGCACGGACGAGCTCTAACAAAGTCCGGTTGAGACGCTCAGCCACTCCATTCTGAGATGGCGAGTAAGGGGCAGTGGTGTGGATCTCGATGCCTTTCGTGGCGCAGAGAGATTTCGTCGTCGAGTTGACGAGCTCCTTCCCGTTGTCGAAGCGCATCCACGCCGGTCCCTTCCCAAACTTCCGCTCAACCGCCGCTACATGCTCCGCAATGAACTTCGAAGCCTCCCCCTTCTCCTTCATGAAATACACCTGCACCATCCTAGTCGCGTCATCCGTGAACGAGACGTAGTAGCGGTTCTTCCAAATAGACTCAGTCTTGATGGGACCCCACACATCACAGTGATAGCCTTCGCCTGCGATGCGCGAGCGCCAATCTGCCTTTTTGGGAAATGGCTGATGGGTGAGTTTAGCGCCGAGACATGCGGTGCACGTGGGGGATGGGATGGAAGACTCGTCGACATCGAAACCGCCGACTATGCCCATGCGCTGCATCTTCTCCAGCGTGGACATCCCAATGTGCCCGAAGAGAAGGTGCCAGTGATCCCAAGTCTTCGCTGCCGGCGCGGCATAGTTCGCTCGCTCCCGCCACAGCCTTGCTCGGGCATCCAACTGATATAGCCGGTCGACCTTCCGCCCTAATCCCACCACTCTCCCCTTCCGATCCTTCAGCTCACAACCTCCCTTCGAGAATGCAACAGATCCGCCACCTTCGTCGAACCGGCTCAACGAGAGCAAACAATTCGGTGCGCCGGGTACGTATAAAACGTCCTTGAGACTGTGCGCATACGTGAGATCGCCGACTTTGAAGTTGATCTGGACCGTTCCAGTCCCTTCAACAATCGCAACGGCTGGGCCGACGCCTTGGACAGTGGTGTTGTGGAGAGTGGTATAGTCGGTGAAGGCGTCTCGGTGAGTGCAGATGTGGGAAGTGGTGCCAGAGTCGAGGTACCAGACGAGTTTGGAGGTATTCACCTCGTTAAACCTCGTCATATACGCCACAGCAACCGCAGTGTTGATGTCAGCGCCCTTGTCCTTCGCCTGGTTCGTCCGATCCTTCCTCCTCCTGCCCCTCGGTCCCTTGCCTTCAGCACCTCCTCCCTTCGCCCAACAGTCCTTCTTAACATGCCCCTTGCCCTTGCAGTTATAACACTCCTTCTCCCGATCCGATCCCTTCGCCCCTCCGCCTGTCCTTCCACCACTACCACCTCCACCTCCAGCCCTAAAGTTTGCCTGGAGCGCATGCATAGCGCCTCCATCCTTCGCCCGTCGGCGACGATCTTCCTCCAGCAACAGAGGAATAATCTCGGATGCCTTGAGCGACTTCTCACTCCCGTGAGATCCGAAGTACGCAGAGGTATATCCGTCCCAGCTCTCCGGGAGCGACGTGATAATGACCATGGCGAAATCCTCGTCTGTGACGACGTTGGACATGAGCGCGAGTTCGGCCTGGTAGGCCCGAAGGTTAGAGATATGTTCCACCATGTCGAAGCCCTCCGCGGCGGCTGCGCGATAAAGCGCACGACGAACTGCGAGGATACCAAGGCGACCCTTGGTCTCCTTGATCTCGAGCAGACGTGTCCAGATCTCGCCGGCAGTAGTCGCACCGAGGATGTGCGCCATCTCGGTGTCGCCGATCGCGAGCTCGAGCCGAGTGCGGGCCTTCGACTCACCGGTCTCCCAAGCGGTGACCTGGGTATCGGTGATGGTGACAGATACGTTATCCGCTCCAGTGACGGTTCCAGCGACCGGACGAATAGAGGTAGGGGGTGTGATGTACGAGAGGAGGTTCTGCTCTCGCAGTACGGCCTCCATGCGACGCTTCCAGGGCATCCAGTTGGTCGCGTTGAGCGGCTCCAGACGGTAGGTACCGCCTCCAGTGGATTCGGAAGACATGGGTGACGATGTTGAGGTTTGGGGTAGAGTTTAGAGTAAGCAGATAGTTGTTGACAATAGATTCGATGATAGTACTCGTTGATCTCGATCGTTAGAGCGATGCAAGGCTCATAACTTGTAGGAAATGCAACTTGGGAGGGTGAATACAATGTAGATTCAGAGTAAATAAACACAGCTTATATACAAATATTCCAGCTACACTACCCTAGTCCACGGGATCGTACTGCCCGAGTACGGACCGTTAGAAGTCCATCCGAGCACTTCTCGGATGTACGAGCAACAAAGGGAATGGCTCATCCAAGTAAATTGGATGAATCATCCCAACGACGAAGCTGCGAGGCTTCGCCGTTCAACAGGTTAAGATCGAGGTGGAGGGAGGGAGCAAGAGGTGCTCGCGCCCAACTTGAAGCCAAACAACGAGATGCCGAAGTAATGCCGTCGGCCGAGGGCGCACATCAAAGACCGGCGCATATCCTTGTTGTCGTTCCACCACCCCGGGCCCCGACATCGAGCCGTGCCTGCTCCTGCTCTCGCTTCCCGCTCGACCCACATAGCGGCCCGCGGTGGAGGAGAGCGGGATAGTCTTGCGCTGTGTGCCATCACCCGGTGCCAGTGGGAGAGGGAGGGAATCGCGTCGAGCTTGAGAGCCTGACTGCAAGGAGAGATGGTGGTGGTGGTGTGAGGACGGCGTTGAGGGATATCGATGGGAAGAGGAGGGATAGAATGTCGTATCGGAGGGATGGATCGTCGCTGAGTCGCGTCGGTCATCGCTCAGCTGCGTTTGTGGTTACGTTTACCATTCCGCCTCTGTTAGACGCTCGTGTTTGTTGGACGGCGTCTTGGCCACGATCACCGCTTTTTTCGTTCGACCGACCTCCAACTGGAGTCAGTGCGAGTACACTGGCACCTGTCTATCTCATTGATTCTCGGTATGAGGGACTCAGGGTTGTGCTCTTGACCGTATCAGAGGAGATGGGGGTTTGGAAGAGGTTGAGGGATGGTAGGGAGGTGGTCGTGGACCGCGTTGCAGGATGTGTAGGGATTTCTGGTCAGAAAGAGGATAGGTGGGAGCTTAGGGGCGCCATGTCTAATCTGGTCGGTCCGGCTCATTGAACAATGGTGGGATTTCCGCTGTCTTTTGCGGTACCGGTCATGTTCGACCACTCTCTGCGCATCCAGTCTCATCGTGCTCTTGCTCGTGCGAACAGGGACTTTAAGCGCCCAAACGCGATCACCCTCACTTACGTCGTCCACACGTGTACACACACACACACACGTGAGGGTGCTCCACGGAAAAGTTCCCAGATTTACTTAGGGCTTAGATGAGTATGACCTGTGTACCGATTCAATTACATATCACAGCCGCCACCCGCTCCTAACCGTTTAAAGATTGGGCGCTCAGGGGCTATGAGGACATTCCCACTCTAGCCGAGCATGAATTAGGCCCCAATCGCTAGATACAGTATGCCGCATGGGTTTGGGATAGGGATGTATCTAGAACAGGGGCCCACGCATAGCGAGGCTGTCCATATTTACCTGACGAGCGGAAGATGACGTTATCCGCAACCACCTCAGAATGCTATGTGCGCAGCAGTCGCATTTTGTTTCCCTGTCCTATATATACCCTCTAATCTATTTGCTCATCATTGCCAATATCACGCTCTGCTGAACCCACCATTCGAGCGTACCATGGGGCAGAGAATGTAAGCTTCATTCCTACCCAACCAGTGAAAGGGTCACTGAGACTGACGAGACTGCCTGTGGAAACAGAAGCTCGCTAATCAACGAGTATGGGAGCGGAGAAAGGTGAACTTTACGACTTCTCCTTTGATCGTCATGATAGAGCGCTAACGTAGTATCTATAAAGTTGCTTTTTTATGACAGGTATACAGTAACGACGACCACATATGAGCGTCGCGACTCGTAGCATGAGCCCGATACTCACTGTATCATCCTAGATATAACGATCAATCGCACCGACGGCTTTTATGACGAGCCTGGGGAGTCGCTCTCCTTAGGAGAACTTCATCTGTTTGAAACCCCAAGCTTGATGGAAAGAAAGTCCTTCCCCCTCACCGGTGTATCAAGGCTGCAATGGGAGATTAGAGACGCAATCGAGATGTAGGTCACAATTCATTCTTCTACGCTAGATCTTTTCTAATCTTAGATATCAGCCCCGCGAAGGTCGATGGAATAGAATGCATCGTGAAGTCAAAGGAAGCATTCGATGTTGCTCACGTTCATTTGGATTGCCGGAAAATGCGAGCTGAGCAGTCCGGTCACCGTAAGCGCCAACGATGACGTGCCTAGACCTAACACCTCCACTCATTGACTACTTCCCAGGATACAGTTGTACAATCGATACGTTCGGCGCGCGGATGCAGCTGACATTATCATGGATACTCATCGAGATACCGTCTGAGAGTCGGTTGACGTCTGATGGTAAGCACTTCAGCTAATATCCTAAAGCACGTCCTTACGCTAAGTTCAATTTATGCTATACTATCTAGATGCGGAGCTGGCGGGTCGTCTGAATGATGAGGCCATTTCATTGACACGCCGATATGAGCAAACGGGCGAACTCTCGGATATCGACAAGGCTATCGCAAGCCTTGAAAAGGCGATCGAGCTCACCTTCCACGGTAGCATAAACCTGCCTGTTCGCCTCAACAACCTCGGTACAGCCTACAAGTGTCGCTTTGAACGCTTAGGGGAACTACCGGTGGAGTGGGGCGACTCCGAGATGCAGAGCCCCGAGAGAACGTGCCAAACACGATGATGATAGGATGAAGTCTACGACAAGAGGAAACCAGGAAAAGCATCGCAAGGAGGCTGACTAAGCATCAGTCAGCCTCCGACAGGGGCGTTTGGATGGCGCGCCGCGGCGCGACGCGCTAATCCATGTGGCCCCCCAAAACAAAGCGTCGTCCCGACGCGCCTATCCCCCGTCCCTAAAGCCAAAGCGACCTAGGGAATGAGAAGCACAACCTCCGACTGCTCTCCACCTCCAACCACCAACCCAAGCTTCGGAGCGAGCAACAACAGCCTGTGTGCGTGTCACCACCCTGTCAATGAGCTTCCCGCACCGACCGTCGCCATCCCTCCATGCTCCCGGCATCTCGAAACTAGAATCACCCCGCACTCCATCACCTCCTGCTGGCAGCTGAGCCGAAATAACCCCAGGCTGAGAGTCCCCTTCTGAACCCCGCACTGCCGCAACGTTTTCATCCCCGTTGCTCGGAATCCTGGGCAACGACTCAGGAACCCAGTGCCGAGTCGTCTCTGAAGCCGGACTGAGTACTGCAGCGGGTGCCGGCGAGCAATCTTCGTCTTGTGGAACCGGCGGCGATCGCGTGCGCCAATCTTGAGCGCGTGCCTGCAACACCGAAGTCGGCAGCGACCTGTCACGAGTCTGCGCAGATCGACGCCTCCCAGCGACCGGCGCCCTACCCCTCCATTTTCCAACCTCCATCCAATCCTCCAGCACCTCCATTTCCAGCGACTGTACGCCTTCAAGAAACTCCCTCCACGTCCCATACCTCCCCCTCATCAACTGACGCACCGCCCAGGGGAGGTCGCGAATGACCTTTCCTAAATAGGCGCCGGAGTCGTACACTCCAGCACCCCTCGCCAAAACCGCCATGCGAGCTGCCCAACCTACATGGCAGTACACCACCCGTGCCTGATACGCTTCCGTCCTTCCGAGCTTCGCGTATGGCAAAGTCATCGCCAACATTTCCTCCAAACACCGCGACTGTGTCTTCCTGAACACCGGGACTTTCGGCCACCGCTCAGCAAACTCTGCCTCCACCAACCGCCATGACTTCCTAACATCGTCAGCCAATCCATCCCACCACTGATCGGCCACACTACCAGCTTGAAGGTAGTTTACAAACTGGCAAACGCGGGCGTCGTCGGTTCTCTCGACACGGCGAAAGAGCCGTAGAAAGTCGTGCGGGTGTACGTCGTAGTCTGACCCGGTGAAAAACGGCACTGACAGCTCCATCCTTCGCTTCTTCGTCTCTCCTTCCAAAACCAACTACTTTTCGACTTCGACTCCTTCGACTCGACGAGCGTCTTCGACTGGGTGATCCGTAGGGATCCTTCGCTGCTGCAAGGTGAAACGAAGTTCGGCGTGCGGAACCTGCCCTTCGTCCTAAACGCGTCTGACGCGATGTGCTTCTTCGACTGGGATCCGTATAGACTCTTTGCTGCGAGATGATTCGGGTTCCGATGTGCGAAATCCTCGTGCGGGTTGGGTGCGGGTGGGCCAAAAACGACAGGAACGACTATTTCGACTTTCGACTTGCGACGGCGACGACGACTAGGCGTAAAGAACGAGGAAAGAAAGCTCTGTTGTCACCAGATGGAGTGGGGCGACTCCGAGATGCAGAGCCCCGAGAGAACGTGCCAAACACGATGATGATAGGATGAAGTCTACGACAAGAGGAAACCAGGAAAAGCATCGCAAGGAGGCTGACTAAGCATCAGTCAGCCTCCGACAGGGGCGTCTGGATGGCGCGCCGCGGCGCGACGCGCTAATCCACCGGATATCGAAAAAGCTCTATGGGCCCAACAGGAGGCCGTACGAATCACTCCTGAAGGAAGCGAAGATCTACCAAAGCGTCTAAGCAACCTCGGAGGATCGTTCGTGGATCGCTTCGAACGGAGTGGGGAACTGTCCGATATCGCCGAAGCAATATCTGCGCTTCAGAGGGCAGTACAACTCACCCCCGAGCACACGCCCTACCTCCCGGCACTGCTCACTAACCTCGGTGGTACATACTTGCGTCGCTTTGGCCGCACGAGTGAGCTCTCCGACATCACAGAAGCAATAACAGTGCAGCGAAAGGCGGTCAAGCTCACCTACAGGAAAGATGCCAGCATGCTTAATAACCTTGGAATCTCGCTTGATTCGCGCTACGGAATGACGGGTGACCTCTCGGACGTTACAGAGGCAGTATCAGCACTTCGACTGGCGGTGAAGTTGACACCACCGGCTCATGCAGACCTTCCATCCCGGCTCACCAACCTTGGAAGCGCTCTTCAACTTCGCTTCGAGCAGACAGTCGACTCTTCGGACATTGAAGAGGCCATATCGGTTCAGCGCAGAGCGGTGCAGCTCACCCCGTACAATCACGCCACCCTCCCTGGCTGGATTAACAACCTAGGAAACTCATTACAGGCGCGTTTCAAGCAAGCGAGGAATCTGTCAGACATCGATGAAGCCATCGCGATACAGTCGCAGGCCGTTAATATTATGCCCCATGGTCACAGCACCCTCCCAAATCTCCTCGGCAATCTTGGGCAATCCTTTCTCCTTCGATTCAGCACACGCGGCGAACGCGAGGATTTGAACCAGTGCATCTCCCGCCACAAAGATGCAGCGACTTATCGCGTCGGCTCCCCAAGGTCCAAGCTGAACTCGGCCACGATTTGGGCGCAGCTGCTCGTCAAGCACTATCCCCAATCACCCGATATCCTACCCGCATTCGACACTGCGCTGAGCCTCGTCGCACTGATAGCTGGACTTGAACAGACGGTTCGGGGTCGTTATGAACAACTCAAAGGCGCGTCCGGTATAGCCGTCGAGGCTGCCGCTGCTGCCTTGTCACTGGAGAGGCCGGACAAAGCTCTCGAGTGGCTTGAACAAGGGCGCTGCTTGGTCTGGATCCAGTTGAGCAATCTACGTACACCCCTCGACGACTTACGCCTCCAAAACCAAGAGCTTGCTGATCGCATTGCCGAGGTATCGAAGCAACTCGAAACCGCCGGGTCGTCTCGTGCGACAGGACATTTGGGTATGTCGATGTTAGAGAAGATATCTGTGGAAGACGAAGCCCGCTCCCACCTCTCACTCGCGAAACTGTGGGATGATCTCCTTCAAGAGGCAAGAGCTATCCCAGGTTTTGAAACCTTCTTGCGGCCGGTGCCATGCTCTACCTTACTCCAACACCTTCCTGAAGAGGGACCGATCGTTGTTATCAATGTCGACAAGCATCGGTGCGATGCTATCGCACTCCTGAATGGGATGGACGAACCTCTCCACATTCCTCTCCCCAACTTCTCACTCAAGAAGGCTAACGATTATCGAAGTCGCTTAAAAGCACAATTGCGATCCCAAGGACTCCGTGATCGCGCGTACGACCATGACCGAGAGGTGGTGGATTCGCATCCGACGCTCTTAGCGAGGCCGCTGAGGCCCGTAATCAGGGGGAATCCGGGTGAGAATATTGTCCGCGGCGTGCTTCGAGGACTGTGGGTGGAGGTGGCGAAACCCATATTAGACCATCTCAGCATTCCTGTGCGTATTAACTCATTTATAGGACTTTCCATCATTCGGTACTGATTCTTGCGTTTGAAGATGAAGGACGAGTCAAGCGATGTACCCCTGAGGCTATGGTGGTGCTTAACAGGGCCACTGTCCTTCCTCCCGATTCATGCAGCAGGAGTTTATCTAGATTCCAACCGCGAGGGCGTTCTCGACTATGTCATCTCCTCCTACACTCCAACGGTGACCGCCCTTGCCGACCAGGTTAAGAACCCGCGATCGATAAATACGCATGTCTCCGGTGTGTTTTTCACAAGTCAGCCAAACGCACCTGGTGCGTCCTCGATACCTGGGACAGCGAAGGAAGTGCAGTCGATCTACTCGAGTGCTACACGTAACGGGGTGCGCTCGCTCATGGTTGAGGGCAGCGCTCTGACTGTGGGAGACTTCCTCGAGCAGATGGAGCGCTTCAGCAGTATTCACTTGGCCTGCCACGCATCTCAGAACCAACTCAGAACGCTGCAGAACCCCTCCAAAGCCGATTCCTCTTCCAGAACGGCTCACTCCATCTCGCTACCATCATCCAGAGAAAACTCAAGAATGCCGATCTCGCTTTTCTATCGGCGTGTCAAACGAGCACGGGTGAAGAAAAACTCTCTGACGAAGCCGTACACCTTGCGGCGGGGATGCTAGCTGCAGGGTATCGCCGTGTGGTGGCGACGATGTGGTCGATCAGTGACAGCGCGGCTCAGGAGGTCGCTATTAACTTCTACGAGTACCTGTGGAGTAAGAGGGGGGAAGTAAGGAGTGCAGCCTTCGATGGGAGCCTGGCGGCATATGCGCTCCATGACGCTATCCAGAGGCTGATGGGTCGCCTTGATAATTCAGAGCGCTCACTACTTACTTGGGTTCCTTTCGTACATTTCGGCTATTAAACCACCATGATTTACTCCGATCTCTCTCTTGGTATGTCTATCGTTTATGATACTATGTTGTATTAGCTATATTCCGATATCATCCTGCCTCAATGTAATGACTTCACTTTACATGGTGAGCGGCCCCTCTTTAGTTGCGTGTGATCCCTTCATTTATTCATCTTATACAGTCAACCGATTGAGTTTGAACTGACAGTGAGTCAAAGAAGGTTGGGCGTTGTTTGGATGGTGTTTGGCAGCAGCCTTCAGCATGGTTGTGATCGCTGTGATGGCAAGCATGTCGACCCCTTCGTCGTCGACGTCGACGTGGTTGACGCTCGATCCACCTTGTTCTATCTATCGCCTCTCAAAATCCGGCTCTACTCACACCGAGACGCGAGCAGACTTGACTGAGCAGGAAGAAAACCCGGATTTGGATCGTTCTCGCCGGAGCAAATAACGACGTTCAGGTCTCTTCGGACTGCGGTTGTGCCAGACCATCTCACCGAAGGAACCTGGGATATGAAAGTCCATGGATCCATCGGATCTCGCGCGTTGGACTTAGTTTGCGTTGAAGGGCGGAATTGGTCGGTGTTAACTTTTGGCACTTTCGGAAAAGTTCCTCTTCCTCGAGGTACGCCCACAAGCTATCTGGCGCGACCCCAAAAACGCGAACAAACAAAGTTTCCCGCGCGTTTGGGGGCTGCCATTTTGTGAACGCTTCTCCTCCACCAATACGCAACTTAGTACCAGCGTAATTTTTCGTGCGTTCGATAGGCGTTTTAGAGTAGAACATAATGATATAACATCAGGGGAATCGGGGGACGGCGTTATTCCCAGATTGTTACGATCAAACCAATCGGGATTTGCCGATTGACAATTTGATGGCCAGGTCTTGTCAGGCATTATCGCGGTTTGAGCAAGCTCTGATAATGTCGAGCAGGCTTCTCCATGGGACATACAGGATGAGTATTATCAGCTTCCTCAATGATTTCAAAGTCAGATAAAGCATCTATAATGCCTTGACATATAGATACAAGCATGTAGAAGCTTGCCCAGATTTCAGAATCAATATATCGGCAGACCCGCTAGAGCCACCCCGAAAGTTACTCACAGGATGAATGTCAGGGATTTTCCACCGGTTAGCTAAGGGTGGAAGTCTTCCAGCTTTCACTTTTGAGATACTTACAGATCTGTCAAGTATCTACTACGTAGTATTGGCAACCAATTACAGGGCGCTTATCTGACATGTTCCTTCTCCGATCATCGCATGAAGGACTTTTCAGCCCTGTCAAGTTCGCCCTTGCTCGACCTAATCATTTTCACCTACTCACAGCAACATGATGAGGGATACCTAGTTTTCAGGTAGTATCGATCTGTGGGTGCTCTGACCAAGGCTTACCGGACGCCAATCCCCTCTGAACATCGAAACGAAGGATTTCTTCAGGGTCTCAGCTCCGCTTAGTTGGGATAATTAGACCAGTACATTACTAGTATCAGCTACTTCCAATGCATCAAGGATGGATACCTGGACAAGGTTGCCAGTCCAGCCGGAGATCGCCCACACTTCAAGTTAGAAGGCGATGCCCTGGGGCCAGCAGTTGTCGATCTCGATCTCACAATAGGAGGCGTCAGAGGATGCTGCAAGGTTGCGCACAGAGGGTGTATACGCGACGAATGCGAGTCATAGTTGCGTTGAGAAAGCGTAGTTAGAAGCAAGTGTTGAGGACGTAGACACGATCTCTGAAATTTGTGGGCCCAATCATGTCACATAAGGGTGTAAGTAAACAAAGTCGAACAGTGCCCCTCGTATTCCCCAACTTGAAGGCGGGGTGACCATAGGAGAGTAGGAGACTATCGCACTTGTTGAATATAAGAACGGTCATTACACAGGCCTTTACCAGTAGTCGATACTCTCTGTGTAATTACAATGAACAGATTCTTGTACGCCTTCCGCAGAGACGCCAACCATACCCTCCACGATCTTTGTGTGACCCCTAGCTTGCTTCGACGTGAACCCCAGATGCCATTCCGTTTTGGGCCAGTACGTAGATGAGAGTTGAAAGACGTTGAAAGGGAGGGAGGCAGTCACATTGTCGGTAAGGTGACGCTTTGAATGTAAGCATGTTTCTTCGAGGCACCCATCCAGGTCGCGCACCCGCTTCGCAGGGCAGGGATCACGATACATGAAGCCCCGGGCGATGTACTTGTCTTGATCCAATGTACGACGTGGCTTAGCTATGGCTTGAGCATCCGTAACGTTCTTGAAACCTAGGACGGTAAGGGCTTGAAAGAGCTGGACGTGCAGGACTTGCCTTCCTTGTTCCCGGTCAATACCGGATAACAGCAGTAGAACCCAGAAGCCGAAACAAAGTTCATCATAAAAGTGGAATGGGATAGGAACGGAGGGGCGAGGGCCGATGATGAGGATGATACGATGACATGGACCGTTGAAAAATCCACCTGGCGATAGAGGGTGACTGCGGTCTTGATAGCGTTCTGGCCAGGGTCGTCATCGATAGACCGGGGCCCAAAAAACGGGTCAGTGAATACCTGGTACTTCTCGTGGTTGAGGAAGGAAAGGAAGAGGTCCGTCCCGGTGATGGGGCACATGAAGTCGATATTATTTGGTACGATTGAGGATGGGGAGACTATTTCCAGAGCTGCAGAACCTGCAATAACGGAGTCGCATCGATCGAG
This sequence comes from Ephemerocybe angulata, assembly GCA_013368325.1. Classification (NCBI taxonomy): domain Eukaryota; kingdom Fungi; phylum Basidiomycota; class Agaricomycetes; order Agaricales; family Psathyrellaceae; genus Ephemerocybe; species Ephemerocybe angulata. The sequence continues at coordinate 113,763 of JAACJK010000232.1, forward strand.
GGCTAGGAAGGTGGCGTAGATATCGAGGCGGTAAGGATCGAGTAGCTCCGAGAGCCGTTGGCGGAGACAGTGGAGAGCAAAGAGGCGGAAAGGGAGCGAAACGTAGGAGAAAGAGACGGCATCCTGTAGCGAGAGACATCCAAACACCAAGAGTTTGAGCTCTGTTGGCAGTCTAGCCCAAAGCCCGGCAAATGACACTGGCATGGTGGAGGAGATCGACGAAGGAACAGTGGAACAAGACCTAGAATATAAACGAATAAAACAAGTCGCATGTGATCGACTCGAGACGTCGGGCGGGAGTGAAAGGATGGATGAATTGGCTCCGGTCGCTTCCCGAGTAGACAGCAATAACCTTAGCGCAGGCATTTCACAAACTTCTTGTCCTTCTTTTCCTTTCGTCTTGTAAACCCTCAATGACAGACTGGCGAACAACAGGCATGAAGGAACTGTGGAATGAGACATAGATTAATAAACGTATCAGGAGATGTCCATCTGCAAAGAATGTTGTGCTATCGAGATGTGGCGCTGCTGGTAAGGGGGAGTACCCCCTTGTCCTGGATATTGGCCTTGACGTTGTCGATGGCGTCCGAGGACTCGACCTCGAGGGTGATGGAACTTGCCCGTAAGGGTCTTGACGAAGATCTGCATTCCACCGCGCAGAAAGTGGAGGGTAGACTCCTTCTGGATGTTGTAGTCCGAGTGGGTGCAGCCGTCCTCGAGCTGCTTGCCGGCGAAGATCAGACGCTGCTGGTCAGGAGGGATACTACAGAAATATAGTCAGTATCGGATACGCAAGGAACACGAGGCAGATTACCCACCCTCCTTATCCTGAATCTTAGCCTTGACGTTGTCGATGGCGTCCGAGGACTCGACCTCGAGGGTGATGAACTTGCCCGTAAGGGTCTTGACGAAGATCTGCATTCCACCGCGCAGAAAGTGGAGGGTAGACTCCTTCTGGATGTTGTAGTCCGAGTGGGTGCAGCCGTCCTCGAGCTGCTTGCCGGCGAAGATCAGACGCTGCTGGTCAGGAGGGATACTACAGAAATATAGTCAGTATCGGATACGCAAGGAACACGAGGCAGATTACCCACCCTCCTTATCCTGAATCTTAGCCTTGACGTTGTCGATGGCGTCCGAGGACTCGACCTCGAGGGTGATGAACTTGCCCGTAAGGGTCTTGACGAAGATCTGCATTCCACCGTGCAGACGAAGAACCAAGTGGAGGGTAGACTCCTTCTGGATGTTGTAGTCCGAGTGGGTGCAGCCGTCCTCGAGCTGCTTGCCGGCGAAGGTCAGACGCTGCTGGTCAGGAGGGATACTACATACAGAAATATAGTCAGTATCGGATACGCAAGGAACACGAGGCAGATTACCCACCCTCCTTATCCTGAATCTTAGCCTTGACGTTGTCGATGGCGTCCGAGGACTCGACCTCGAGGGTGATGAACTTGCCCGTAAGGGTCTTGACGAAGATCTGCATTCCACCGTGCAGACGAAGAACCAAGTGGAGGGTAGACTCCTTCTGGATGTTGTAGTCCGAGTGGGTGCAGCCGTCCTCGAGCTGCTTGCCGGCGAAGGTCAGACGCTGCTGGTCAGGAGGGATACTACATACAGAAATATAGTCAGTATCGGATACGCAAGGAACACGAGGCAGATTACCCACCCTCCTTATCCTGAATCTTAGCCTTGACGTTGTCGATGGCGTCCGAGGACTCGACCTCGAGGGTGATGAACTTGCCCGTAAGGGTCTTGACGAAGATCTGCATTCCACCGCGCAGAAAGTGGAGGGTAGACTCCTTCTGGATGTTGTAGTCCGAGTGGGTGCAGCCGTCCTCGAGCTGCTTGCCGGCGAAGATCAGACGCTGCTGGTCAGGAGGGATACTACAGAAATATAGTCAGTATCGGATACGCAAGGAACACGAGGCAGATTACCCACCCTCCTTATCCTGAATCTTAGCCTTGACGTTGTCGATGGCGTCCGAGGACTCGACCTCGAGGGTGATGAACTTGCCCGTAAGGGTCTTGACGAAGATCTGCATTCCACCGTGCAGACGAAGAACCAAGTGGAGGGTAGACTCCTTCTGGATGTTGTAGTCCGAGTGGGTGCAGCCGTCCTCGAGCTGCTTGCCGGCGAAGGTCAGACGCTGCTGGTCAGGAGGGATACTACATACAGAAATATAGTCAGTATCGGATACGCAAGGAACACGAGGCAGATTACCCACCCTCCTTATCCTGAATCCTAGCCTTGACGTCGTCCGAGTCCGAGGACTCGACCTCGGCCCTGTCCTGTGAGATACTTGACCGCAATTCGCTCTTATATATCTGGTCACATTGCCAAGTTTCACCGGCAGTTCCATCGAATTGTTGTTCTATTCATTTCCCAGTCAGACCTGGCCCAGCACAGCTCCCTCTAACGATCCTCCTTGCATGACGATGAAGTCATTTTGGGTTGCTGAATTGCCAGGACTTGTTTTGACGTAGAGGGTTCCATTCACAGCTGCTCTCCTTGAATTGTATGAGGTCAATTTTTGTTGCTCGATTGCAGGGCCGACAAATTCTGACGTACCAGGGATTGCCTGGTAGGCTCGTCTCCCTTTCAACGGATGGGGGCCGCCGTATTCAAACAACACCTTGGGTCCTTTTGAGCACAAGATAACGGCAAACTTTGGGCGAAGGTAACAATGGGATATCCGACTGGGGTCCGACCAACAAAATGAGCATGCTTCGTGTTGAAGGTAGTTGAGACGTTGTTGGAAAGGGAGCCAGGTCGTGCAAAGGTCCAGCAGAATCCCAGCAAGCGCCGAGATTGTGCAAAAGGGGCTCAGCGACACACAGGGAGCCAGAAAAATCCGGCTTTGGTGGTAGCAAGCAAGTTGGCCATAAGAGAGAAAGCCCACCTTGCGTCCGAGGAGTCCGACTGGAGTCAGACAAGCGGACTCATGTTTGGCAATGTTGGCCTGGAGCCTCTCAATTGAAACTCCGGCACGCGCGCTTCGGACGTCCGACTCGGACGAGGAGTCGGGGGGCGCGCCGGCCTCAGGGACCTGCCAACTTCCAAGTCCCCTAGAAGTTGCCAGCAGGAACCGCACTGGCAGTTTCAAAGTCGCCCTTGCCACCAGGATCGCGACACCGAGACCAGATCTTTCTGGGCTCCGAGCATCGGGCTACTACCTCACTGGCAGGCTTGCCACGCATCCTTGACGCCGTAGCAGGTTGCCAGTCCGGCCTGAGATCGCCAGCAACGCGTGCACACTTCAAGTTAAAGTAGGGCGTTGCTGGCAGATGCGTTTTGTGAGTAACAATACAAAATTTCATATAGGCATTGGCATATTACACGTATAAAGATTCAACAATTTGGCAAGTTACGAATCAGAATGAAGCAAGAAATGACCGCGGAAGCCCTAGAGCATCCCCCCCGCCTCGTTCGAGTCGGAACCCTTTTCCTTTTCGAACTCAATTGACTCGCGGGGCATTCCTTCTACATGTTGAAAGTCATCGTTAAGTCCCACAATATCAACCCAACGGAAGGGAAGCCCTGCATCCCAATATCAGAAGCGTCTATCCAGTTTGCACTCAAATACTCACTGTCCCGGATCTTCTTCAACACCTCGGTTGGACTTAGCTGCTGCGGTTGAGTAGCCATGGCTAAAAGACAAAGAGAAAGGGTAAGGTAATGATTTGGTCTGAAAGGCAAAACGTACCTGTAGATATCAAGGCTGAGAAGGGGATAACCTGGTCATGAACCTGGGTTTTCTGGTGGAACTCCGGAGTTGGTGACAAGTGTTTGGTCTCCTCTAGTCGAAAGGTGTGCCTCAAGTCGCGGAGGAAATCGGGAGACAGGGACTGCGTTGAGGTGCGGAGCAGCTCAATAAGGTTTTCGCGCAAGATCTTGTACTCGCCTGTATGCTCAGTCTTCATTTTAAACATCGCTTCTTCGCCAGCAATGAGTCTGGCGTAGAAGATATCCATCGCTTCTTCACAGTCAAGTAAATCGTCGATTTCGAAGTCCAAGGATCCCTTGTAGTCGGCGTAGTAGAGCAGAGCGCCGAGCTGGTCCCGATTCAAATGTCAATCAAGGCGGCAAAAGACTGAATGCAGCGAAACTCACGATGGCGATGGACAGTTTTGGTAGATGCGGGAGCATATCGCCGTCATCTGCCAGTCCTCCGGCGTGGAGTCCTGGATAAGTCGTCCCCTCGCCGCCGACCTTCATTTGATCAGCTATGAATGAGGAAACAGTCTCTGGAAAACCATGGTTCGCGCAACCAGAACCATAGCGAATGAGCGCAAGAAGGCATGGCGACTGAAAGTGGAGAATGAAGACATCTTCTGCTGCAGTACTAATCACGGTGATGCCTTCAGTGGACTTCCACGCCGTGCCCACACGCGGCTCGAAAGAAGAGCCAGGCTCATCCCTCCGTTTGTACTGGGAAAATAGACGCCCAACATACAGAGCGTCAGCAATGCTGGCCTGTATAGATGCTTCAGTTCATATTTGTTAAGCTCAAAGCTAAACCGGTACGTACATTTTTGTCGAGGTCCAAGGCGCTGAACCTCTTATTGTAGGGCAATGGCCCACTCGTCCTCCCAGACGCCGGGACTACAAGGTATTTATGCAGGTCCATTGCCGTTGTCGCGAGTACACGAACCGAGTTCCCGTAGGCAATTTTATCGGCGGGGTCGTTACCGTTATATTGCGACAACGGGATGAAATTGGAATCTGACAAGACTTTCGTTCGACAGAACTCCATCATCTTCTTCACAAAAGGGTTCACGTAGAGTTTCCGGTACTGTTGCAGACATTCTATCAATTAAGTGGATCGAAGGACAAACTCAATCTAACGCTCACAGTTTTGCTGAGAGGAGGAACGAGATAGCCATCGATAAGACTCAGAGCCACCTGGTCGGTGGGCACTAAGGAGGGCAAAGATAAGCACTTTAACCACCCAACATTTGAGATGGTTATCGACTTACCAAACCTGCCTGCCAGCGCCGGATCTTTGTCAAACCTCTCTTTAAGAGAATTCTTCGTCTGTTGAAACCAATACTCGAGAGCGGGAGGTCGGGTGCGCGAGGTGAACAGGCCTAGACCTGATACGTCTTCTTTTGTGACACATAACCCGCATAATAACCCAAGACCAATGTTGCCATGGTATGCCCCAGCAAAGCTAGTCAAGAGATCGGTGTTGATAGCTGGCCAGTATGACTTCGGTATACGAACGATGGGCGCCTTGATCCCCTTGACCTTTCCTGGCCTCTTGAACTCGGTGTTGAACGAAATGAGATCAAAATCGGCGGACATGTTGGACGCATTCGAACCAGGGTAGGGAATACCAGGGGCTGAGGGCTGTGCCGGAACGCCTGCCTGCTGGGTCGTTGAGAACGATGGAAGGGACGTTGGCATGCCATAGACCCGGCTTGTCTCAGGATTGGTGGGCAGGCCAGCCTCCATTGCTGGATACCGTGATGGCAGTAGATCCTCGGTCTGCGTCCGAGGAGCTTTGGTCGCAGCACCATAAACTCGGGGGTTATATCCGTGACCGGACTCAGACGGGGGGATCGGAACGCTAGCGTATGCAAAATGCATGGGTGATGTTTCCTGGCCTGCAGACGCTCGTTGCGCCATCTCCTCGGTTGTTACGTAGTCAAATTGGGGTGGCACGTCGCGGGCCAATCCCTAGGATTGAATAAGATATAACTCGAAAATAGATCAAGGTGTAACGCCAGAAACATACCGGCCTACTAGAGCGGCCTGAGAGTGGAGGCGTTGCCTCGGAAGAGAGGCCCCGTGTGTGTCGCTTTCCTAACGAAGATTGTGTGTTGAGTCCGAGTCCACGACGCGCGTTGTGGTTCTGGAACTGGCCGGGGTAGTGCGATTGATGCTGCAGCGGAACATGCTGTAGGTGTGGATCTTGGGGGTACCCAGGAGGGTGGGAGGGTGTCGACATCGAGTAAGAGATGTAGGAGATAGTGGTGAGGTGTTCTGGGTTCCTGCTGCATTACGATACTTTCAGCCGCCCTTTATACAACTCATGATACCCCGGAAACATAAGGCTAAAATAAAAAAGCGGGAAACTTGAACCTGCCTTGGGCCAAAGTTACCGAGGTCGGCGCCAGCTTTGAAAGCTAAGAGTCCCCAAAATGGTGCCAGAACGTCCAAGTCCCAGAGACCCAGGCTAGAATGCGCAAAAGCAATACCGCCATCTACAGCCAACACCAATCGTGAGTATCTGTTGAAAAGAAGTGTCCGAATCCACATCGCCTTCCCAGAGAACAGGCGTTCCTTCCAAACTTACGGCCGAAGAAGCCTACCGGAATTGTAGCAGCTATCCATTTGTTTCAAACGCTAGCTGTACAATGACCCATGACATGGGAGTTCGAACAATGTCGCCCATTCCTTTGCCCAGAGTTGCCTATAGCAGTGGCGCTTCTACTTCTAGACCAATGCTCATAAGTGCCACTCCCTCGCGCTGAGGGTTCGGAGGGCAGTGACTGTGAATCGGAGGCAAGCAATGCGACCCCGGCACAGACTCTCAGTAAGAACCGAGAGCAGTGCTGCTCGGATGCGTGAGCCTGAGGTAGGGTGCACAGAGCCCAGAAAGATCTGGTCTCCGCTGCGTGGCCATCGACGAAGAGGCATCAGCATAGGTCCAAGGTTTCTCCAAGGACTCGGTGGAAGACGATGATGAGCTACCGTAATTGCGTCTTCTGTATCATATATGGGGGTTAGCTTTGTCAAACCGACTCAAACGAGGGAACGCATCTTACTGTTGCCTATAGCAGTGGCGCTTCTACTTCTAGACCGATGCTCATAAGTGCCACTCCCTCGCGCTGAGGGTCCGGAGGGTAGTGACTGCGAATCGGAGGCAAGCAACGGGACCCTGGCACAGAGAACCGAGAGCAGTGCTGCTCGGATGCGTGAGCCTGAGGTAGGGTGCACAGAGCCCAGAAAGATCTGGTCTCGGCGGCGTGGCCAGACTCGGTGGAAGACGATGATGAGCTACCGTAATTGCGTCTTCTGAATCATATATGGGGGTTAGCTTTGTCAAACCGACTCAAACGAGGGAACGCATCTTACTGAGTCCCATCCAAGCGAATTCTTCTCTATGTATAGACACGATATCCAGCCTATTCCCGGTAAGAAGTAAGAAGAGGTGGAAACTTGAAGACCTCTCGAAGGAGGGTGAGTCAGCTTCTGCATCGGAGTCGAAAACAGCACTGGCGGCCTTCGGCTTTCGGCGCTGTGGGAATGGCTGACTCACAATCGCCGCGGTTGCCGTCACCGCTTCCAAGTTGATCTCACCGGACTGAGCAGTGAACGCTCTTCATCCTCCACCATCTTCCACCCCGTCACCACTTTCTTTTACACCAATTAGTCTCTCCTTCGACCACCAGTCCCTTCTGCAGCTTTCTCCTTCTATTTGAGATGTCAGACAATGGAGTGCCTTCACCCCCAAGGACTCGCTCCGATCCACATAATAGACGCTCGGCGGATGCCAACGCCACCCAGGAAGACCCATTTTATCGAGTCTTCAGCCCGTCCTTCTCTTCCCGCCCTGGCTATCATCACGAGGTGCCTGAAGAGGCTGTGAGTACCGACCTACTGTGATGCAATTCCGTTCAGATGTTGATTATCTGAATCTTAGGCCCCTTCAAGGGATGCTGCTTTCCGACGACTCCTAATGGACAACATGCTGCAGAGTGGCATCGTTGAAGAGCAGTTGGGAAACATGGTTCAAGCATCCCTGGATCTCATTGGCCAGCTAGTTGTTCTGAATTGCCAACGGAGAGCCCTTCACCTCCAGTATCCCAGCGCAAGCCGTCGATTAGACCCACGATGGTTTCTAGTTATCATCGACTCAATGCTGGCCCAAATCTTTTCTCTGCGCAATCTTAGGAGTCCATCCTCTGGATATGGCCCTCCGCTTCCCCATTCGTTTCACCCCAACGGTCATGTAGATCTCCCCCGCTGTCTTACACACAACCAACGGCGTCAGCTTGGGAGCAACTTTGGCGCAAATCCATCGTCCTTGGAGAGCGTTGTACGCGAGATGTGGTCGACGGGAGACCCTCGCCCCAATCTTACGTCGATTATATCCTAGGCTTCCTTTCAAACAATCACTGGCAGCTCATTTATTTTGTTTGTCTACAAGTCCCTCGTACCGTTACTTTCTTTATGCTTCTCTTCTGCTAACCCGTAATTAGACGCTCAAAGTTGTACATAATTCTGCTAGTTCATTCTGGCGTGTTGTATAACATGTTGTATTTCATTCAAACCGATCACTCAATTGCTACTCCCCTGCCAAGCAGTTGAGCGCCGCTGTACTACAGACTTCGAAGGGTAAAATGGAAAGATAGTCTTAAGGGCAATTAAAATAGTTGGTAAGTAAGCGATCTGAGAGGAACAAGTAAAGTCTAAATAACGATAGCTAGTGGGCACTAAGTTCTACTTCATATGAATGAAGGGAGGTGTCTGAGTCTGCACGCGTTTAATAGGAAGCTGGCCCACAGGAGTGGAATATGATTGCAGCACGAAGGCAAATGCGTGAGCAGCTCCCACATTTGACCATAAGGTGATAGAGGTCGTCGGGGGCAATTCCTGAGCTCTCGTCAAATGAGAGCATGCCAGAGACGAAATCAAAGTCATCCTCGCGGGCAGCGAGAGGAGGGGCTTCACAGACATGAGTACGCCGCCTATCCGTGTACAGGTACTGGGTGCATCCTCGACACTGACGTAGAATTTGTTTGAGCTCAGTCTTCGTAACACCAGCTCCAAACCACTGCCCAAGGCGTACAAGGATGTCGAATGAGGAGAAGGTGGGTCGGCTAGGGTCATAGGTGTGAAGCTTGCAAGAACGGATGAACGCATCCGTGATATCAAAATCTGACATGGGCGCAGAGTTGAATGTTTAGTCCTGTAACGCACAACACTACGTGACAGAGACTCACAAGTACGATCGTCGTAGACGACATCAATAGGCCCTCCTGGCGCTCCACTTGAAACGGCCTGAGGGCTTGCAGGTGCAGGTGCATACAGCCATGATCCCGGTATAGGCCCAGGAATAAACGGCGACTGATTCCATCCTGGTGTAGCAGGGGAACCCAGCCGACCAACGCCTGAGGGGGGCATTTCAACATCGTTATCTGTGTTTGAAACTTGGAGAGGCGTTCCAGGCTGGGTGGACACCATAGAAACATCGGGCATAGTGCGCCGGCCATAGGTCCAATGCTCAGTCTTTGGTGTCTCGATAAGCCCTAATGCGCAGTTACAATAATCGTAAGGCAGTTAGAGAAACGTTTTAGGAAGTATAAGAATGACTGACCCTGGGCCGAAGCAAAGAAGGTACCTTTGAGAGGCGTCGCAGCTGTAACTACGTCATGATGATCATCCTGGCTCCGAGTCCGAGGCTCGGTGTCCACTGGCATGCGGACCGGATGGTCTGGAGTGCTATTGACCATTGCGGCGACTTCGAACGGATTTGATTCTGAAGCCATGGGACTCCAAGTAGACATGTACCTGAGCTGGGATCTACGGTCTAATCACGTCATGAACCTTGTGAGTCCATCATAGCGATTTATTTGATAGCATGGACTTACAATTATGTCCCAGCTTTCCCGAGCGGCTACTGGCTGGCGAACTTCCTGGGTCTGACGAACATAGCACGAACTGATCAAGCAAAATTGTTCGACCCAGTGCAAAGCTTGTCGGCGAATCATCAACCAGTGGTGGGCTGAATGGGATATCCCAATTATTTCCACGAATTCTGGGGGGTGGAAGCCGAGGTGGTGTGGGATATAGGTGCAAAGGTAAAGGGCTTGGAGAGGCCCGACGTAACGGATGCGGGCGCTTCGTTGTGGCACCACGGACCGCATGAATGCGTGCACGGGTTTTGAGGCCACGAGCCACCCCAGAGGTACTAGTTGAACCAGTTACATAGTCGCCGAAGTTGTCGAAGAAACGTTTCTGGCCAGCATCGGAGTCAACGACATCACCACCAGCAATGGTTGCAGAAGAAGGCATGATGGATGAGTTGGATACAAGAGGGATGGAGAACAGCGAAGAGGGGGGAGCTGTGAGCTTGGCGTATCAGGGAATACCTGGAGTGCCTTTATACCTTGAAGCCTCCATCAACCCGGCACCCGGCAACTTAGGCGCCTATGGCGTCTTGGCAATAGCTGGAACATTTTGGGCCTTTTCATGACTGGATATAGTCTGAACTTGCCGACGACAGGCAGCCTGAGACGATTGGCACGAAAAATCGCCCTTTATCTACCTGGTCCCGGAATGCCAGCCTGAGTGGTGTTCGGTTAGTAGATGTGTCAATTATTTCAATTGAATATTTAGGCCTTTTTGATGTCTGATGCGACGTGGCGACCAACAATGAGATTCATCTATTTGTACCGCTTTACAGCATTGGCAGGTTAGCAGCGGGCTCTCTGAGGACTAACTCGCTCAAAATTTTCTCTAAATCTTACCAAATGAGGATGCTTGGAGAACCTATATAATGCTTCAAAATTGGAACTTGGAACTTACCTATCTTTTTACTCCCCTTACTACCCTCCATCTTATCCACCTCCTCAACTACTTCAAACTCCCTCTGACGATGCCGGCCCCTGTCTTGAAGACCACCGATACTATCGACGGCGATAGGCCCACCAACGCCTCTACGCCCACCGTGCCCTCCAACCCCGTGTTGAGGCCTTCCACTGCAGTAGCATATTCACCCACCGTGGATGAGGTATCAGACTTGGATTTGGATGACTTGTACGCCCATTTCTCCTCTTCTTATTGGACCATACTGACTCAGATTTATATGCGCATAGCAGCGGGACTGATTACTCTGACGTACCGTTGCTCACTCCTGAGCAGATGGAGACCGTTGCAAACGAAACGAACCTGCAAACAACCCTCAGGTACACCCACCCACAGATAATTGTACTCTTTGTGAACCGTGCCGAGGCGCTGAAGTTGGAGAGGCTAGCCTCCGGGGCTCTCAGGAATAACTGCATGCAGCGGGTCGACTACGGAACGTCGAAGTCGCTGGTTGTGTATAGTCGCACGCCAACCGCCTGGGAGGAGATCTCAAGGGTAGCGGAAGTTCGACTTCGCCCTCATCACCACCTTACCCTTATCACTTCCACCAGCGCTGCCACCGGGACTCTTAAATCCTCCCAGCAGAAAGTGAAGACCCAGGAGGAAGAGCAGGCGCCCATTGAAACTGGACTCACCCCTCACCAACTGGACGTTCTTCACCGGTCGATGATAATCATTGCTTTTTTTGCCTTTATCTCTTGGTTAGGCCTCAATGGTTAGTCTGGGTTGCCTTTGAACATTATTATAAGCTTAAATTTGGGTTTTTGTGTCATAGCTTCGATCGCCTACCTGGTTGCCCCATTTTCGTGGGGTTTCATGGTTATCAAACTCGCGCTCAATATGGCCGTTCCTTGGAACGCCGTTGAGGAATGCAGGCTCGCTGCCCAGGCTGCTATCCTTTACATCAATGAGAAGATCCATGCCGCGACTCAGGTTGGAATCATTGCTGTTATGACCTGGCTTGAACGCTACCGTGGTGAGTTAAACACTTTCGCCCACAGAGGAAACATATTTACTAATGTCCGCTGCGTCCTCGCCCCCGGCCTTGCTCATGTCAGATGACGGTGTTGAGGCCTACGCCACTGCCATGATTATGGTGCAGTAAGGTGGTCATTCCATGAGCGCATCCACTCGCAGAGACAGGAAGTCTCTTTTCATTATACCCTGATTCGTGTCCCTTGTTCCAGTTGCCCCTGCTAGTATTTATTATATTCTCTCGAGTATCGCCGTCCGTGGAGATTTGTGATGCTTATGGCCTTGATGTTGCACAGACCGATATGTCAGAACCTGTCCCAGTGTATCCCTCGTAGCTTTAAAAAACGTACCGATTGGAGCCTCAACTGCCGTAACCGCCAGAAATGTTCCAAGATGAGTTATAGGCCGTCCATTGATGATGGGGCATAAGAAATGAAACGATAGCCTGAGATTGGAAATGGTGGGGCGAGCATGTCAATAAGGTGCAACTGGCAGCTGCGAGGCGCCGAGGCTCAGTGAAAGATACGATAAGCAATCGAGGAAAGACAAGAAGTATAGTAATATAAGTATGATGAAGTCAGTGATAGTAGCATATAAGTTCCGCAGAATGCGGCGCAAGAAAGTTCATCAACGTCGGTTACTAACAAAACTCTTCAATAAACTTCTTCGACTTTACGCATAGTGCCTGCCTCCATAATCTCGCACCCTTACACCCCTTCTGCTTCTTCCATTCCTTCCGACTCAGCGGCTCCGCGGTACCTTGTTCTATCGCCCTAACCCTGGCTCTGAAGCCAACCTCGAGATAAGAGCTCCACATCCCTGAATAATCGCCAAACGACTCGAAGATGTCCACAGGAGGCCACCACGACTTCTCGACGAACTGCCCGGCACGATTGGTGGGCACCTTGTAGGTCCCAATCAAGAGAGCAACCTCGAGATCAGAGAGAGCGTTGTCAACGTAGGAGATCCCTTCAGCAGTGGCCAGGTTTTGAGTACAAGAGACTGGGCCGGCGATGACGCTCTCCTTTGAGAGATGAAAGAGAGAGAGGCGCCATATGTATCCTCCTTGCAGTGCCGCAGCGCGCATGCGTGGGATACGAAGGAGGCCACTGAGCATTGCCTCATAGGCATGATAATCACTTGCGCCGAAGACGTAGTCGATTGGACGTTCGGGGAGGGATACGTAGCTTTTCGGGAGGGGACTAGGTATGGCCTCAACCTTCAAAAGTGTGTGAAACCTGCAGCCATTGTCGTGGAGTACTTCAGCTATAGCCTCAGAGAACTTCTCAGTGGAGACTTCAGGTTCCATCCTGCCGCAGATCCGTAAGACTGCCGCCGCCAACATGGGGCAGTCTACCCCAATATCATACACTCCATCAAGCCCAAGGACGTACAACGGCGGTAGCGGCGACGGGCGATTAACAGTCCGGAGGCGTTCCCGACAGGCGTATAACCCCAACGGGAAGCGGGAGGACGGTTCAAGGTCGAACATTCCCTCAAAACTGCTGGACGAGGTCTTGGATGTGAACTTGGAGGCGAATTTCCAAAAGAAATAGGCGTCCGGAGTGGCCAAAAACCCTGGAATCCCAGCTCGGTCGCGGGAGAAGCCGATGCTTCGCATGAGGTTTTGCTGAGCTGCTTCGTTGAGTTGCTGTGCAGGAAATTGGGACTGGGGGACATCAGGGAGAGGTATGGGTCGAAGATATCCATAGAACCATACGAGCCTGGAGTAAATCTGGTTCACCATGGTGGTGACTACTTCTGGTAAGTCTGCGCCGGTGGATACGGCGTGCACAAACAGCTCGGGAAGCTTTTCAACCGCAGTAAAGGTGTCGGGCGGGGGTGAGTGAGGTCGGTTTATGTTAACAGGTTCGGAGGGAGGTGGAGAAGACGTTTCGGAGTCCGTCTCAAGGTTCGATGGAGAGGTGGGACTGATTTGTATGGCTTCGGAGACATGCGAGCCTGCAGCCTGGGCAGGCGTCGGGTAGAAGGGAAGGTCGCCCTCTTCGTCGCATTCATCGTCCGATTCCGCACCCTCCCCAAATGCGAGGTCCTCACACAGGTGCCAGGCATTAAGCCCAGAGAAATACACCTTTTGTCTGGGGCCATGACGACCTATCTCAATTACCCGCTCTGCCGCCCTAACCGTCGCCTGGACAAGTCGGGCTGGGTCATCCGGATGTTGTTCCCAGATGTATACGGTTGCGCTAGCCGTGGGAGGTTCTTTTTCTCGTTGTAGCCGAACCTGAACATGCTCGGGGGACTGTTTTGCCTTGATTCGGTCGTCGCGTTCACGGAGTCCCCGGAAGATCTCCTCAGCAACAGCTTTGCGTTCCGCTTGGAGGCGGGGAGAGTTCCAATACTCCTCCGGTGCCGCATCTTTCTGCGCCCCGTTGCCATCGGTGATCATGGAAACCGAAGGTCTTGAAGAGGCGTTATCGGGATAGTCTTCGATCCGGATGCTGAGTCCTTGCCGAGGAAGATATTTGGCTTTGTCCTTGGCCATTGTTACGAAAACCTCCGGCGTCACCTCGTACCAGTAGTGGATCCCACAAGCGTCAAAGAACTCCATAGACGGCGTATTGCTGAAGCCTTCTTCCAGAGATGAGAAAAAGAGCCCTGCGCGCTCCACCGTGCTTCGAGCTAGACCCTCAAGCCCATCGATCCACGCAGGTGGGTACATTGCTTCCCGCATGAGCGCTTTCCAGTGGAGGGGTCTGACTTGGACAGCTGGGTGGATGAAACTGTCGGAGTGGTGGAAGCGATCAGGGAGGGTGGACCTGCACGTTTCGATAAAGGAAATGAGATAGGCCATGAGGCCAGCCCACACCATGAACCAATCGGCAGCTCTGTGCGCCCGAGCTCGAGCCATCCCAGGGGTACTGTAGCCTTTATGGTACCCCCAGCCTCGCGCAGAGTACGGCAAAACGGCGGGGATAGAGTAGACGGCGATGAACTTGAGCGCCAGCTCGTGGAGGCTGTAGCCAAGGCTATCCCACGACTGCACAATGGAGGAGGGTAGACTATAGTTTCGCGACGAAGCGTCCCACACCATTGGCGGTATGTGAAGAAGGCGGTCGAAGGGGTACATTTGGACGCGTTGGAGGGGTATGAAAGCTGCCCATGCGTAGGCGTGAGTCCAGCGACACGGCGCTGCCAGGACCTTCCACTCTAGTCCGGGTACAAATGGGTTTTGGGTGCTTTCTGGAAGAAGTGGGGGCGGAGGAACAACCGCCTTCTTTTGAATACCGGCGGAGGTGCGCGACCAGTTGGGGCTATAGTAGAGCTTGGTTTCATAGCGAAAGATATCGCCCTGACTATGATACGGTAAGTATTTATTGTGGTGCTTAGAGGATATGCCTACTTACGGTGGAGGATCCATTGGCCCGGAAGCAAACATCGGACTCGGAAGCGAGCGACAGGACGCAGCGGGCACCAACTCTCAGTAAGAACCAAGAGTGGCGCGCAATTGGATGCGTGAAGTACGTCGCACAGAGCCCAGAAAGGTCTGGTCTCGGCGTTGGTTTCACGATCGACTAAGCGCTAATGAGCCTGGCGACAATTTCAAGAACCAGAGTCTGAATTGGGACCCCGACTTGGAGAGGCGCGCGTCGGAGTTTCAACTGAGAGGCTCCAGGTCAACTTTGCCAAACTTTCCGAGTCCCACGCGTCTAACTCAGGCTTGCCAACTGGCACGCTCGGCCCCTTCTCCCCACTCCAGCTACCACCGAAGCCGGATTTTTCTGGCTCTCTGTGGTGGCCAAGCCCTATGCACAATCCCGGTGCTTACTGTGATTCTGCTGTCTCTTTGCACCCTTGCTTGCTTCCTGACGACAGCATCTCGATCGACTACCCTCAAGTTCGCTCAATTTGTCGACCTTCGCGTGAAGTTCGCGGTTATTTTACAGTCAAAAGTGCCTAGTTCGAGTCTGGTAACAACTGGCAATCTGCGGTACGTCAGAATCTATCTGCCCTGCGATCGAGCAACAAAAATTGACCTCATGTAATTCAAGGAGAGTGGCCATCGATGGGACTCTCTGCGTCAATACAAGTCCTGCGCCGCAATTCAGCGACCCAAAATGACTTCATCACAACGCAAGGAGGATCGTTCGAGGGGCTCTGCCGGGGCGGTCTGACTGGGAAATGAATAGAACAACAATTCAATTGAGCTGAAACATGGCGATGCGGCCAGATATATAAGAGAGAACCGTTTCTCCCTTTGCTCCCTCCATCCTCTCACTACCAGCTCAATGGACGAATACACCGAGACCGACCTTCAACTTCATTTGCGCCCCGGGACTCATCGTGATCCTCGGTTGCCTCCCATCTTCGAGGCCTTCAACCACCCGTTGCATCCAGTTTCGAATTCGGGGCATACCTATGTCATCAAGTTCCGCACGACCATCGCTCGAATGGAGGAGGCCGATCAGGCAGAACAGTCGTTAGATTTGCCGGAAGGGAGGACGGAGGAACTCGACGAACGACTCGGAGGTGAGTTAAAAATGTAGGCACTCGCGCTTTTGACTTTGTCTAACCTGTCATATCAGGTCTTTTGGAACTCCGGCCAGGAGACTACCTTTTTGGCCGGGATGAGCTTAGAACCAAAGAACCAAATGACGATGTTATCATCGCCTGGGTGGTCAGACCGTGAGTCGCGGTACCGGTTTCAATCCGATTGCTTACTAACATACTCCTCAGCGAACTTCAGTCGCCGGAGGCGAAGGACCGTCTGGACAAGGCAACCGACTATGCCCTAGGGCCTGCAGACTCTTGTACTCGATCGAAGATTTATATGGAGGAGTTCATGAACCCAATGCAACGTAGCATCGGTGCCCGATGCTGGTAGTGGTGAGTAGGAAACTCGCATGTACAGTTTCTTCGCTAACAACCTAGTTCTTGCTGATCAGATGGGTGTGTTCGGTTCTGCACATTACGATGAGGGCGATAGCACAGGCCATTATACGAACATGCTTTGCAACTCTTGACTTCCGAAGGATTACGATCCAGGCTTCTTTCATATCTTAGGCCTCGGGGTGTACACACACCTCGAGAACCACGGAGGATTCAACTTCCAAGGAAACAGAAAGCACGGCGGTACGGGGCCGTTCCCTCCCCCTGGAGAAGCACCTGCGTCAGATGCATACCGGTTTACGGCGGTATCTATCGTATCCACCCTCTGGCATGGTTAACCCTCTGCACACGAGGTACCGCTTGTCTTCGAGCTGGGCCTCTTTATTTGACACCGGAGATGAGGCAGATTGAGTGAGTGTTTATATTCCATGTATCGATAGAGTAGTATGTGAATGTATCTCTATTGGCGACTCTGATATCATCCTAGCCCAAGGGAGGCGTCCGAGAGCACATCGTTCTTTGCACGTCGTTCTTTGCGGATGGACATCTCTTGATGGACCGACTGGTTAAGGACCTGGTGATAAAAGAGAGCTGCTATTAGCGATAAACATTGTGAAACGGGATTGAACTTACCAGAGGCTTGATGATTTGGAATAGGTCGACCTCATCCCTTGTCGCCTTTCGCTTACCGAGGTAGCGTTCAAAATCATCACGGTACCCGGCATCGCACATACCGTTCACAGCTCAGTAATGGTGCTGTCTGCGAGATCGGCCCAAGGTTGCAGCTGGCCAAAGCCGACACACCGGATCTTCATCCAAGTCCAGTGTAGCAGAGCTTCCGGAAGAAGGTTAGCTACCTTGGGGCGGTTTCGAGACGATTTTTGCTGGAGCCTTTCTTGTAGATTGTGGTCGCATTATCGCGCTTCTCAATCTTGGCAACCGCCTAGCCCTTGTATCCGAATGGTAAGTGGTATGCGAAAGGTTAAGCGGAACAGCGAACTCACCTCAACCTTGAAGCTACTCAGGCCTTCGCATGCTATCGCATCATCTTCATCTGCGGCCAATCCTCCTTCCTCAGACGTCATGATTACGTATACAACAGGAATTCCGCTTGCTCACGTAATCAACCGGCTCTTTACCTTCGCTGGGGCAGCCAAGACAGAATTCAGCTTTCAAGTTAGACGCTCGCCGTTCAACCGTCACGATGTCAACGCCCAATCGACGGTGGTTGACTCATTTTAGGATCTCTTCCTCCATTACGCAGTACGCCGGACCCCTCATTAAACTGGTTGAAGATCAGGGTTCTTGGGTTCAGGTAGGCACTACTGTGCTTGTGGACTGCATCGGCGTTGGCTCACGGAGGACGAACAGTGTCTGGCCACGCGGGTCGACGTGACAGAACGCGCTATGTTCCAGGCAGCATCGATAGACTACCACCTCCTCGCGACCTGCATCGAGACTCTCACCGGAATCGACCCTGCCCCGTCGGTCGTGCCACGACCCAGAACGGAACCCAGAAACCGCGAGTGGGACCTGTTGTCCTTACTCGTGGCGTGTTACCGAATGTTTGACGACCATCTCCGCGAGCCGGACTCTCCCCTTGCGCAGATCGACGTTAGCCCCATCCCAATCTCCATCGAGGTCGGCAACCTCCTGCCGGCTGACTGGCATCTGAAGGATTGGACCAGCGTTCTTCTGAGCGTCGAGGAGGAGCTTCAGAGAGAAAGTAGGGACGTGAGGGATGATCCCGACGAAAGGAACCCCGACCTGGTTAAGCTAGTGAAGAGAAAGCTTCGGTCCAGTGCAAAAGCTCGTGTCGTGGTCGCAACCTCGAACATGTATACCGCCGCTCTCTACTTGCGGTGTCTCTGCGACCCCACCAAGAAAGGGGTGCGTACTATTCTCTATTCATCTGTGTTCGCCTACTAGACGGAATAAACCGGCGTTTAGGAGATGCTTTCGTTATCAAGCGGCGTCGAAGTGCTTGTCTCCTGCGCTGAGGGTTCATCCGGGTAAGCCAAGTTGGCGGAGCCCAAAAACAGCGAGAGGCCTGACTTTGGTTCATAGCGAATTCTCTCAAGACGAACTGGTGCAGCTCAAGAAGTTGACAAAGGATGGTACATGGAGGGGGATTCGACAGTGCTTCGAGGTGGCGATGGTATGGAGCCCCGTCCAGCTGCTAACGCAGCGTAACATTCCGATCGAAAAATGCAAGCGGAAGCAGTTGATCGAGGTAAGTCGAAGTGGTGCACTGCACGGCACACCGAATTCACAACTAAACGACTCTTTAGACCAACCTTTTTGAGCGCAAATCAAAGCCGGCCGGTCTTCATGCGGAAGAGAAGTCTCTAACGCGTGGGCTGGCTTCCATCGCCTTCGAGAACGCCAATTTTAAACAGGTTGTACGAGGCGCAGCGGCAATGCTCTTGGAGATGAAAAGCTCGGGGCTGGACTTGGGCGAGCCATGGTTTGCGCACCCGGTGGAAGGCGGAGCGACAAGCAAGAGGGGAAGGGAGACGGTTGACGAGGACGATGAACGCCAGTCCAAGCGGGGTCGCTTCGAAGATAGGGAGGAGGTGGCCCGCTCTTCACAACAAGGAGTAGGTCCCCGTTCTCCCGCTGCAGGTGGGGCGCCGGCAGAAACATCAGACCAGGCGACAGAGCCAGGCTCGTTCCCCGATAAACTGAATGCGCCGAATCTTCGACCCCAGCTCGAGTTGAACACCGACCCCCAGTCCTTGAAGTCGCGCCCGGCATCGCCTGGCGCGAGTCCACCCTTCACTCCATCCAACACGGGCGCTGATCAGAACCGTTCGTCAATGTCTCCAACTACGACGGGTGCCCAGTTCTCGCCAACCGCGACCGTCGCCGCAACACCCGCACCTTCCGGCCATGGGAGGAAAGACGGACAGGATGGAGCTTCCAACGACCTAGCGCCTTTGTATCCAACCGTCACTCCTAACACAAGCGCTGAGCGGGACCGTTCGTCAGCGACTCCAGCAACGAAGGGCACCCAGTTCTCGCCAACCACGACCGTCGGCCCAACACCCGCAGCTACCAGCCATGGGAAGGAAGATGAACAGGCAGCAGACGCCAACAACCTAGCGTCTTCGTCGGGATCGGCGTTTGCGTCTCCCTTCTGGGACGTTCTTCGGCCCCTGTCCCAATCGTCTGGAGCGTCCACCCCAAGCTCATTGACGTCTTTGTCGCACCGCTCGTGGTCCCCCCTTTCCTGGTCTCCACAGAAACCCGAAGCGACGCCGAGCCGAGAGCCCAGTCCAGAGATTATTCAGCTCGATGAGCAGGTGCCCGAACCCCGGAATACAGGGAAAACCAGTGCGATGCCAAGCCGAGAGGGCAGCCCAGAGACGAAACAGCCCGAGCAGCAGATCCCTGAAAAGGAAAAGAGGAAGCAAAACAAGGGAAAGGGGAAGGATTATCCGAGGAACAAGAAGAAGGAGCCGAAGCCACTTCGCCTGCCCACCGCGGCCATGAAGGCTCAGCCACCCGTGGTTTCCTTCGAGCAGATTGTTGAGAGCCTACTCGAGAGAGGCTTTAATCTCGAACGACCGGAGCCTAAAGCGGTACCGTTTGAGAGCTCAAGAGGGGAAGGTCCGCCACGAAGCGAGGGAGGGCCGGGCGTGAGTCTATTCGACGCATACGGAGGGGAGTATACTTGGGCACCGCGCGGTCATACGGTAAGGTTCTGTTTTGGGCCAAGGATGGGATACTTTTCCGCGTGAACTGAAACCGTCTCCTATTGTCTAGGACCTGGAGAACCGACTGTTCTACAGTTTCTACAACCGCGCCCAGCAGGACTACGACGAGAACGGTCTCCCTCCGCATGTCTCGAAACCGGAGCGGTCCACCTTTAAGCGGTTAACTCAAAAAGAGTTCGACGAGTACGACCCGATCGAGCTCCAGGAACTCCACAGGAAATACGACTTGATCGTCTGCGGTCCAGCAGAGAGTCGAGAGTTTTCCAAAACCGAACTCGGAAAGATCGCCCCCCTCGACAAGGAGTTTGTCCTCCACGACTACAGCAAAGGATGGGGAGCGGAACGGCATACGGTAGGCACACTGGCGGACGTCTACAATGAGCACAATTTAGGGATGAATGGGAAGATCGTCAACGTCCTTGACATCCCGCAGCTCGGCCCTTTATCTCTAGGGCCTCTGTTCGGCGACCTGGACGCGTACTACTGCATGCAGGGAAAGCTTCCGTTCATCTCCAAGGTCGACTATCCCCTCACAGATATGCGCTGGGCGCTTGTCGCAACCGGTGGCGCTTCCCATGCGGCTCATATAGACGCTGGCGGGGCGTCGACCTTCGTGAAGAACGTCTTAGGGTTCAAGTACTGGATGGTTGCCGTACCTCTGGAGGGCCAAGACCGCCTTCAGACCTTCAATAATCTCAGTCTCTACCATGGTTGGGACCCGGCGAAACCGAGGAAGAATATGAGGGTAGAGGGAATGGTGATTCGCCCAGGCGAAACTTTGTGAGCGATTTCAGTTTTCTCTTCTTCAGCTCATTTAAACGTCGAACGACCATGCTCAGATACATGCGCTCTCTTACCACCCACGTCGTTTTTACCCCCGATAGCTCGATATGCGTCGGTGGGCACTACTTTTGCCCGAGCACCTTCACGGACACTGTAGCCGGTTACATCACCGCCTTTCATATGGACGCTTGGGTAACGAACACGTCGCACGTAGCCATGTGGAAGGCCCTAGCTTTCCAGGTTATAACTTATCACCACCGTCTGGTGCAGCGCCAAATCCCACACACTGACGCGAAGACGCTGGGAATCGACCTCTCGGACTGGAACATTTTCCATGGATTCATTCTCCTCCACGTCCTGATATGTCTCATCTTTCCGCTCGATCCGCGGTCTTACAATAAGCCGGTCGACGCCCCAAGGACGGAGGACGAAGAGATCGTCATGACCTATGCACGAGGGGTCGTCCTCTACACCATGGAGAAGCTTGACTTCAAAATCACCCCAAAAGGGACGTACAAGGGACACGCATCTCCGAAGAGGTACTTCAATGCGGTGCTGATCGACCAGGTTGTCCTCCTCATGAACGCACACGCCGTTTTATCTACGTCGAAGCGCGCCAGCGGACCTCGAAAGAACGGAACCAACACGTTCGTGGACCTCCTCCGGGACGCACTCTCGCACGACGAGATGCTGTGGCCACGCGTTGTGGAGAAGAACCTGGCGCAAGGCGAGACCATCGATCCCTCCAGTCTTCCAGCGGTACCTCTCTCTCAAGGCGGTATCGTTCATTCAGCTTCGCCGCAGCCCACTCGGAAGAAATTGCCTGTAATGACCACGCAAAAGAGGCTACCCCCAGGGACTTTTCGAAGGAAGGAAAGTGGTACAGGAGTCGCATTGGCCGACCCGGAGGTCTACCTCGCGCTTGGCAAGACCTTGTTCACTTCCGACCCGCTGATACCTGAGGGTGGAAGGCCTTCTTCAAGTCCCGAGGCGTAGGGAACTTACTTGCACTCTGCATGCTCCAATCTCTCCCTGCTTGTACCTCCAGGTCGTCCCGCCGCTCACCGTCGCGCTTAGGTAGTCTTACCTCCTTGGGACAATGGACTTTCCTCCTTCTGTCATCAGAAATCGGGTCCAGAACTCGGTCGAGTAGGAATCTGTAATAGTTATATTTTGTACAGCTGGGCGAGTCAATGGCATCGTGGGTATCCTTCCGAAGGTCGAGTCAAAGCAAGCGCCCATCGAACATGCCCTCCTTCCCAGAGACTAAATTACACAGGGATAATACCGGAAGCAAGGGGGTTCGAGGAGCGAATTAGCGTGCTTTGGCTTGTGAGAAGAAGGCTGGCACGTACTACATACCTTCTCGTACTACGGGTGCCTGGGGCGGCGACTCTGAATCGGAAGCAAGCAACCTGAGGACGCCGGCACTGACCAACTCTCAGTAAGAACCAAGAGTGGCGCGCAATTGGATGCGTGAAGTACGTCGCACAGAGCCCAGAAAGGTCTGGTCTCAGCGTTGGTTTCACGATCGACTAAGCGCTAATGAGCCTGGCAGCAATTTCAAGAACCAGAGTCTGAATTGGGACCCTGACTTGGAGAGGCGCGCGTCGGAGTTTCAACCGAGAGGCTCCAGGTCAACTTTGCCAAACATTCCAGCGCGTCTAACTCAGGCTTGCCAACTGGCACCGCTCGGCCCCTTCTCCCCACTCCAGCTACCACCGAAGCCGGATTTTTCTGGCTCTCTGTGGTGGCCAAGCCCTGTGCACAATCCCGGTGCTTACTGTGATTCTGCTGTCTCTTTGCACCCTTGCTTGCTTCCTGACGACCGCATCTCGATCGACTACCCTCAAGTTCCCTCAATTTGTCGACCTTCGCGTGAAGTTCGCAGTTATTAAAGTGTCTAGTTCGAGTCTGGTAACAACTGGCGATCTGCGGTACGTCAGAATCTATCTGCCCTGCGATCGAGCAACAAAAATTGACCTCATGTAATTCAAGGAGAGTGGCCATCGATGGGACTCTCTGCGTCAATACAAGTCCTGCGCCGCAATTCAGCGACCCAAAATGACTTCATCATAACGCAATGAGGATCGTTCGAGGGGCTCTGCCGGGGCGGTCTGACTGGGAAATGAATAGAACAACAATTCAATTGAGCTGAAACATGGCGATGCGGCCAGATATATAAGAGAGAACCGTTTCTCCCTTTGCTCCCTCCATCCTCTCACTACCAGCTCAATGGACGAATACACCGAGACCGACCTTCAACTTCATTTGCGCCCCGGGACTCATCGTGATCCTCGGTTGCCTCCCATCTTCGAGGCCTTCAACCACCCGTTGCATCCAGTTTCGAATTCGGGGCATACCTATGTCATCAAGTTCCGCACGACCATCGCTCGAATGGAGGAGGCCGATCAGGCAGAACAGTCGTTAGATTTGCCGGAAGGGAGGACGGAGGAACTCAACGAACGAGGTGAGTTTAATGTCGGCACTCGCGCGTTTGACTTTGTCTAACCCGTCATATCAGGTCTATTGGAACTCCTGCCAGGAGACTACCTTTTTGGCCGGGATGAGCTTAGAACCAAAGAACCAAATGACGATGTTCTCATCGCCTGGGTGGTCGGACCGTGAGTCGCAGTACCAGTTTCAATCCGATTGCTTACTAACATACTCCTCAGCGAACTTCAGTCGCCGGAGGCGAAGGACCGTCTGGACAAGGCAACCGACTATGCCCTAGGGCCTGCAGACTCTCGTACTCGATCGAAGATTTATATGGAGGAGTTCATGAACCCGGTGAAGGTCGGAACTCGATGTTACAACGTGGCGACCTCACTCGAGCGCCAGCCTGCTATCGTCGCTCCGAACGCGCATTTGAAGGGGTCTGAGCCACCTGACGAAGTGCACAAGATATCTCGCGACTTGACTGCGGCAAGTAGTTATCTCATCTGCGCCGCCGCGCATGAAGCTCACCTCTTATTACAGGCTATTGCTCCCATGTCTATCGCGAATATGCGGCATGCGCCGGTCCATGTGCAAGACGTCATTCGTAGCCGAGCTGAGATGCTAGGCATCCCTCGATTGGGAACGTACGACAACTACGCATATCAAGCCTTCCAATGCAACATAGCGTCGGTGCCTGATGCTGGTAGTGGTGAGTAGGAAACTCGCATGTACAGTTCCTTCGCTAACTCAGCCCAGTTCTTGCTGATCAGATGGGCGTGTTCGGTTCTGCACATTACGATGAGGGCGATAGCGCAGGCCATTATACGAACATGCTTTGCAACTCTCGACTTCCGAAGGATTACGATCCAGGCTTCTTTCATATCTTAGGCCTCGGGGTGTACACACACCTCGAGAACCACGGAGGATTCAACTTCCAAGGAAACAGAAAGCACGGCGGTACGGGGCCGTTCCCTCCCCCTGGAGAAGCACCTGCGTCAGACGCATACCGGTTTACGGCGGTATCGTATCCACCCTCTGGCATGGTTAACCCTCTGCGCACGAGGTACCGCTTGTCTTCGAGCTCTGCTGGGCCTCTTTATTTGACGCTAGAGATGAGGCAGATTGAGTGCGTGTTTATCTTTCATGTATTGATAGAGTCGTATGTGAATGTATCTTTATTGGCAACCCAGATATCATCCTAGCCCCAGGGAGACGTCCGAGAGCACATCGTTCTTTGCGGATGGGCATCTCTTGATGGACCGACGCGCCGAAGCTGAATTCAACACCCATGCTTTGTACAACCTCTGCCGTTCCCATGTCAACAAAATGGGCTCCACCTTGACGATGACCCCACAGGACTTCATATTGTCCTTCCGATACCGAGATGAGGCCGGGAATATGCAAGCGCTTCCCCCCTGGCCTGAGGCTGCTCCCGTCGCTTCGGAGACAGCTCAGGTAGCCGAGGCGAAGCAGCGGTATGATGAAAGCGAAGCAAAATGGCAAGCCCATGTGAGCAAGACTGCACGGCTGATGCCGTCGCGCTTTATGCGAAATTCAAACGTGATATCTCCCGCTGCTGGTACGTGCTTGAATTTCGCACCTCTATTATCACGCTCGGTACTTACTGCATAGCAGGTAACAGCACAGCGCGAGCGCATGCACTCCCTCCCGATAGCGTAGGCCGTGACCGTGACTCAGCGACCCCAGAGGTAGCCCATACTAGTACTTGTAAGATGGCATGCAATATCTTTTACCTCGTTGTGCTAACGCGCTTATAGCAAGGGCAAAGCGTAAAGCATCCCCGGGCGGTGCGACTGCAGCTGGAGATTGCTCTAAACGCCGAAAATCAATTTCTAAGGCGGGATCGAGAGATGGGCGCGCGTCAGAGGAAGCGGGGCGTGAAGAAGATTCCTCCGATGAGGATGGACGTGGCAAAGATGCGTTGGATGAAGATGGGCGCAGCGAAGATACGTCGGATGAAGATGGGTCAGGAAGATATGATCCCAGCGGCTCGAACGCGAAGAGGGGGGCGGACAACGCGAAGAAGGGGGTGGACAACGCGAAGAAGGGGGCGAACAACGCGAAGAAGGGGGTGGACAACGCGAAGAAGGGAGTGGACAACGCGAAGAAAGGGGCGGACAACGCGAAGAAAGGGGCGGACAATACGAAAGGGTCGGACAATGCGAAGAAAGGCTCTAAACCTATCGGAGCCGTGGAAGGTACGTTGATATCGTGATGTATCGCTTTAAGCCTTACTCATTGTCCCGCAGAATGCAAGTTCGTGTTTACACAAACTACCACCGCGGCCATCTTGGAGCTGGAGTTGCTCCAACTCTGTCACGAGCTACAGAACACTGCGTCCCCAGACCGAGGCGTGGATTCCTCAGCATTGCTTGCGTCGGTCAAAACAGCTGACAGAGCTGTGGAGACGCATCCCGGTAGTGAAGCGACAGTTCACTCCATCGAACAACTCCTCCAAGGCGTAGACACGATTCAGGCGCTTCTTGACCAGCAAAGTTGTGCTGCGCGACTGTACCGAAAGACGATCATATTGGGCAAGACGAGGGTGTGGACATGGATAGACAAGACCCTCCCGGCGTTGGCCCGGGATATCATGGAGAAGGATACGCCAGAGGCGCGCAAGGCGCAGGTTCTCAGCCACGATCCCGGATGGTTGGAACGGCTGGTTCGGGCATCCAAGGATATTCATCTTGCGCGGAAGGCTACCCATACATTCGACTCATCCGACTTCGCATTCCACGCCATCGAAGATAACGTCTCGTACATCTACACCAACGCAAAGTCCGTCCAATATATTGCAGGAGATGAGTTGAAGGCAGTCGTTTGCAATTCGGTCTCAGAAGTTGTTGCTGGGTGGTTAAACTATCCAAGGGATAGGAATCAAAAGCTCGCATGGTTCATTGCAGCGCTGACGAGTGGCCTGGGGGAGGAGATCCTTACCATGGATTATACATGGAAGATGATCCGGGAGTTCAAAGCGGGGTATATTGTTGGTGGGTCAGCCCCATATCGTAGCAAGACTTCTGGAGCAGCAACGGCATTCAAGGAGGAGCTGGCCAGGCATCCAATCTCGATTGAGAACACGATTGAGAACACGATTTACAAGCAGTATCAAGCGCTCGTTAACGGGACGATGGACGTATCAGATGTTCAGATTGCTGGGAGAACGGGGCCCAGCTGGGCGCGGTATGCTTTCATGTGGAGGGTGGCGTTGTTGTTTGTCCGTGGTTCGTCTGGGACGGGTCAGGGGCCGTTCCGCAACCTTCTAGCTCAAGACGCCGACTACTATCTCCCGATACGAGAGAAGGCACCGTCGCGAGTTCGAGCAACGAGCTCCGAAGGTCCTTACGCCCCAGCTACTATCACAACCGTCCCCGGAATCTTCAGCGCGCTTGTGTGGAGGGGAGCAACATATCGCTCGGAGTTCTCCAAAAAGCACAGCATGGTCTACGATTCATGGGACGAGTTGTCCAGCACTATCGATACCATAATTGAGGACTCAAGACGGCCACTCAAGAGGGAATCGGAGTACTTCGCGAGCATGCGCGCATACGGTCAGCCTGTCAAGAAGCGCACAATTGAGAATGGGAAGCCTTATTGGAGATCGATTCAAGACAGGCGCTGGGGTGCATTCTGTGCCTCATCCCCAAAACGGACGTTTTCGCAGGCCATTCAGTACTTCCGGCCATCAAAGAGCGATGCTATCTTCCCTTACCTTGGGAATCTTGGGAGTTTCGCGCTTGTATGCGATCTTGCATATGCAGGGGTTTGTCAGACACCGACTTACGAGGAGATGGCGGAGTGTATTGTGGTGCTGGGGAGCGGAGGGCTGGGTGGACTGGTTGATCTGGAGTTGGTACCAGAAAAGCTCTCTGGAAAGAAAGAGGAGAAGATTCGGGACGTTGCCGTAGCCCTGGAAGAAGTTCACATGTTCTGCAAGCACACGTTTGACAGTCACGACCAGGCGGAGATGGGATTGGATCTAATTACAATTGAGCACTCTTTGTGTAAGTATCATCGCGCCCTTGGGAAGAAAGCGCTCTTGTGACATATAGTAGGTAAATATCATTGTAATTGAGATGTATAGTAGGTAGGTATCATAGCAACTTTATTTATTCAGCCCCTTCCACGTTCGCCAAGTCAGGCTGCCCAGTCCCCCACTTGAGCCTCCACTGCGCTCCTCGTATTTGGAGATTTGAGCCCGTACTCACCAGTTTATTGACATGGTTCAGCGTTACGATGCCCAGAGCTCGGTAAGTGCACCGCCGCCTCCCGAAAAACCATCTACTGACCTCCGACGTATCCCAGTCTGACTTGTGCGGAGCAGGGTCGATGCTAGCAGCGACGAACAGAAAACGTCAGTAAAACGTTTGGGTTTAGCTATCGCTGTCGGACACAAACCTTGTTTATTTCAGCTCAGCTGCGTTCTCGCATACCCCCACGCTGCGCCGTGCCTGCTATGCCTTATTTTCGGCGCCGACCCAAGGCCGTCGTGATGTCGAGTGAGTAATGGGGGTTGTGGGCGCAGGCAAGGGCGAGAAACCTGTACATGGAGCGCAAACTCGATTTTAGAGGAAGTGACGTACTGACTTCCATTCCCCCACAGCTCTATCCTGAGAGACATACGAGTCGGTCCCACCCTTCCTTTCCTCCATCGTCATTGATGTCTGACAGCTATACGGGGAGTATGCTGCGCGAATGTTGAGGCAATTCCAATGTGAAGTAACTGGCAAGAGCGGGGCTCGATTATTTCCAAGCGCGACACAAGAGGCTAGAACTCCCCCCACTGTCGTTTCCCTGAGCCCTCGTCTGCCGCGCTACGTGCAGTACGATGTCGTATGTGACTTGCCATCCCATTGCCTTTTCTTTCATTTATGTTCCTCCCCGCCTAGTCTATGACCGTTTCAAGGACCGGTATTTCAAAGGAGAATGTGAGCCACATACCCTCGTTTCGCTGGGCTTTACTGACACAGAATGTAACCCTGGATGTGGTCGTTGACCTTAATGGCACCAAGTAAGCTACCTATACAAGCTCGGTTCAGGGCAGATATCTTCCCAGGTCTCAAGCACGCATAGACCGCGTATATCCTCCAAAGTTCAGCAACGTTGAAGATCGAGACACGTTCAAGGAAAACCAGCGCCAAATCCCTGGACCTCGAAAACCCCATTCCATTGGTGGTGACCTCAAAATATCGCTACACGAGTCGCTCGAGTCGGACAACCCTGACCGCTACTTCTATTGGGTGAAGCTCCTTGAAATCGGAAAGGACAAAGGCCACGAGAAACGTCCGGGCGTGGAGAACATGAAGAAGGGCGAGATCGACAAACGCAAGAAGGCCTGGGAAGATAAGGAAAGCCCGCCGACGAAGAAGCAGAAGAAGTTGACTGCTGCACAAGAAGAGAAAGGCAGGTACGTTTGTTTTGCATCTTCAAGGCGTCGCCCTTGCTGCAGCTAAATCTCTGCAGCGGTCGCAGCCAAGAAAAGGGAGCGGGATGCCTGTGACAAGGCTGAGAAACAAAGATTTGCCAAAGAGGAGGCCGAGCGTCTCGCCGCCGAAAAGAAAAAGAAGCCTGTTCGTTACCCCACGGAAGATTTGGACGTTAGACTCGCCGACAAGGACAAGAAGGCTGGCACGTGAAGGCTGCAACGCCCTGGCCACTAGTGACCGTGCTATCCTACCCTTCAATGGAACACCTGGTGCATTCGAATCATTCATCATGGCTTGGAATTTCCTGGTGGTGTATGGGCGTGTATTGTACCAATGGTCTGTTACATTATACTAACCCATCCTTTTAGTCAACCTCTCCACCTCTCAGTCCTCTCTCTTGATGAATTCGAGGTGTGATTAGAGACTCCGCTTCGCGGTACTCACTTGACAGTACGCTGTCGCCTGGGCTCCTCGCTGAAGTCCACTCTACTCTTGTCTACAATTTACGGACGGTCCCTTTCGTGATGCATAGCCTCCCGCTCTCCTTGCTCAAATCAGAGTAGGATCGTGAGCACGAAAATCTCGATGATGATGCGCCGTATGGTATCACAATGGATGCGTTGACTACAGCCTACTACAGCCAAGGCAGACGTTAGAAATAACTGGGGACGTGTTCCTCTGAGGTTCTAAGAAGGTTGTGAAGGGTGGGGCGAAGGAATGGTTGGTTGCTAGGACGTAGGTTGCCCATTTTCATCATACTTATACGCTTCACCTTAGCACGCCAATTTGGGTAACTTCCCTTCGCAAATAAGGGAGATCCTACCGGCAAAATGATGACTCAGATTCCGAGGCATCGCATTCTCGCCTCCCATCCCTAGTCTCGTTCCCAGGCGCTGCAGGCGCGGATTTTCGAAGAAATCACACAAGGTTTGTTCCCAAAACGGATGGGGACGAGACTACCCATCCCCAACATCTCCAGTACTGAAAGTCACCGCATCTCCCAGTGAACGGTATTACGCGCTTAGCCCTGAGGAACGCATCAGCCTCCTGCGCCGAACCAAGTTCTTTTCAGCGACACCATTGACTCCATCGTCAACGATCCTGCAGTTTCACTAACCTCTCAGAAGGATGAGTACTTCTACAATGCTCGACCTTATGGCCAACCCAACAGGGATCGGACAATTGACCAGGCAAGGACGTACTGGCATTCAATTACGCAGCGTCACTGGGAAGGGTTCTCCTCCAGTAGTACGGTCCTGTCCTTCTCGGCAGCCCTTCACTACTTTCGACCTCGGAACAACAAGGCGATATTCCCCAACCTCGGTAAGCCAGGCAGCTTTGCTCTTGTGGGGTGACCTGGTCTGTGCATCGGTGTGCCAGATGCCCGCCGCACGAGAGCTGGCTGAGGTATTCTGGGTTTGAGGAGCGGGGGCTTGGGAGGGCTGAAAGACCTTGGCCTGATTGGGGAGACACCGCCGTCAAAGAAAGCGAATAAAGTGTCGGCAATAGCAGGAGCGCTGGAGGAACTGGATGGTTTCTGTTTGAACACATTTTCGGAGGAAGAGAGGTCCGAGATGGAGGATAATTTGGTGGTGCTGGAGCATTCACCGTTCTGCATCATGCCTTGGGCAAGAAAGCGCTGCTTCAGTAGTTTGGGATGGTTGCAATAGCGTCTTAAAACAAAGCCTCAATTCACCTCTATTCACCTCGAAATCACCGGTCAGGTTTATATTGTGCTTAGTACTAGGCTTCGAATGTCAAGTTCGTCTACAACCTCCGCAGATGGGTCGGAGCCTGTCGGAGCCTCAACTCCTCTACTAGTACCGGCGACCCTGGGAGCGTTTATTGTTCCAGACCCTTCACCGCCCTTTCCCTACAACCATTACCACCATCCTACTATGGAACGCTTTACTGAACCACCATCGGATACGCACGAGGCCCTGCCATGGGTCCATTACGCTCTATCACTTTACGAAGACGCCTGCCGTATGATCGTCTTGCGCCATCTGGCTGGAACTCTGGGGTGTGCTTCCGCTTCCTCACATAAGACCGAAATGGCAAAGGATCGTCTTGGAGACTTTAAAGACATCTGGATCTCATCCATCCAGGCTACAGGTGTCATCGACATTAGTGCAGCCGCGGAAATGTTCACGAATGTCGTTAAGGACAAGCCCGTAAACGAAACTTTTCTCCGTTATGTGCGATCTCAGAAGCTCCAGAACGAGTTAGATATAAACATGGACAGCGCAGCCAAAGGTAATTTTTGTCATTTCCCTTGCCCGCTTGATGCTTAATTCTTTGAACCTCCAACCTTCCTTTAGCCATAAGGGACAAGAACGAGGCCAAATCCATGGGAGAGGACGTGAGCGGAAACCTAAAGGGGAAGACTATCAAGGCTCAAGGCTTTTCACCTGCAGGTGCGTGAATCACGCCCCGACAGCCATGATTTATATTGACTTTTTTCTCTAGATGAGCAGAGTGTTCAGCAAAGTCTGGACGCCGTATTAAAACTTGCGGCACCATTTCTTGCTGCTGTGAGGAGCCTCGTGGAGGGGACTACCAATCCGGACTGGATCGCAGTTGATACCGTCCGGGGTAGGATCGGGGACCTTGCCTTCCTAAAGCATGGAAATCGCCGGTCCGATATTGTCTCGATCGAGGTCAAGAAATGGGGATCCAACACCCTCAATAAAATCTATACAGAGACGCGCGCTTACCCCCACTTCTCTGAGTGGACATCGCACAAAGAATTGATGGCGGCGTCAAAAAAAAAACTTCCAGACGCTGAAGTCCTGAAGGTGTGACCACTTCACTTCCCTTTACCTGCTCATGAGACTATCTCCCGTATTTAGGAAAAAGGGCCAGCGAAAAGGGACATCGTTGGACCCAGAGGAAGCGTAGGCAAAGCTGAAATCTTGCATCAAGTTCGTCTCTAGACCTTCATTTATGCGTGGAAGAGACCGTTAATATAGACCAGATCATAGTCTCTGCCATGCAACCGCAAGCATGCGGCTTCATTTCCCTCACGGACTTCTTGAAGGGCTGGGTGGACTTAGAATGCGACGGATCGGATGAGACAACGCTCAAGCTCAAGTTGACGTATTGGGGCTTTACCCCTCCCTCCAAAGAGCGCACTCTCCACACCATCCCTGAGGAGGACGAGGGGAGGGAGGGGGCGAAACACGTCACGGCCAAAGTCGGGAAAGGAGCGGAAAGCGACAGTGAAGAGGACAAGGAGAAAGTGAAGGACATGATCACGCTTTCCGGCTTCTTTCAAGATGACGATGAAGACGACTGTCGCACAGGCGGAGATATCCGTCTCCTCGCCGAGCAGCGCAATAACAAGACCCTCATCCACTCGCTTCAAAGCCCCGACTACGTGGGATGGAAACCAGCCTTCGACTTTCTCAAGATCGGGTCGGAGCTTGGGTATCAGGCCCTTAGATTCACAGATACGTGGATTTTGGGGGGACCGCCGCTATTCAAGCAGGACCCTTCTGCAAGGCATAACTTGGACGTATCTCATGCAGAACCAGGTGCGGTCCACATCACGTCCGATAATACCATTCCGAAATCACTCGAGTTGAAGTCCATCCAAATCTCTAGCTTCTTCCACAAGATCGCAAGCTCCATAATCCTTTTCTTGTTCACGCTTTTGAAGCCAGATTTCTATGTCTCGGGGAATGGCACTACTCTCAACGTCGACCGGTCTTTGTGAGTTTGATTACGTTGCTCAGCATGATTAGAAAGTCCGCCAAACTTACGCGTTCCCTTAACCTTAAACCCATGATCAGACATCTAGGTCCATTGTTTTCCGCGCGCATTGCTGCAACTGTCCCTACCCGCCAAGGCTACATTATGCTCGCTCTCTTCAACACTGTTGTCATCAAAGTCTTTGACCATCACGAGCACTACGAAAAAGAATTGCAGGTCTATGCCGACATGCGAGGTTGCGCCGGCATCCTACCGTTACTTGCAACAGGAGCAACTCCAAATGGTCACCACTTCATTGTTTTACCGTATGTCGGGGATTGTGTCACTGAAATCTCTGACGCCGACGCGTAAGTCACCGCCTTGTCGTCGATGCGCTTCCTATTCTTATCGCTTTTTATTGCAGTCGTTACATCTATGATAATGCTCTCAAGCATATGCATGCCAAACAGTACCATCACCACGACATTCACAGGGAGAACGTCCTTCGCAATCGTTCCAATGGAAACCTGTATCTGATTGATTTCTGCGACGTGGAGCAGCCTTGCACTTTCGACGATTGCGCATGCTTTGACAGAGGGTGGATGGCTAAGCATGGCATTCAGGAGGCTGAACCTGACGGCGCCGTATCCCTACTATATTGACCATTTGTCCTCATTTCGTTTGTATCTGTTTGCACATAATCATTTCTCTACTAAGCTCTTTTGCTTCTCCCCGTCTCACTTTTACACCAGTCCCCACATGTACCTGACATGGGTTGTCTGCACATTCTTGCTTGCCAGCGTACCTCTCAGCTTTCTGTTCATTCCCGATGGTTGACCACGGTCCTTTCCCTGTTTTTGTAATTGTTATTATTGTCTTCTTATTATACTTATCTGACTCGCCTCCTCATGGTTCCCCTCGCGTGCTCATATCCGGGGAAGTTCGGAAACAGGTTTTCCTATACGAGTCTGAATTGGGACCCTGACCGGGAGAGGCGCGCGTCGGAGTTTCAACCGAGAGGCTCCAGGTCAACTTTGCCAAACATTCCAGCGCGTCTAACTCAGGCTTGCCAACTGGCACCGCTCGGCCCCTTCTCCCCACTCCAGCTACCACCGAAGCCGGATTTTTCTGGCTCTCTGTGGTGGCCAAGCCCTGTGCACAATCCCGGTGCTTACTGTGATTCTGCTGTCTCTTTGCACCCTTGCTTGCTTCCTGACGACCGCATCTCGATCGACTACCCTCAAGTTCCCTCAATTTGTCGACCTTCGCGTGAAGTTCGCAGTTATTAAAGTGTCTAGTTCGAGTCTGGTAACAACTGGCAATCTGCGGTACGTCAGAATCTATCTGCCCTGCGATCGAGCAACAAAAATTGACCTCATGTAATTCAAGGAGAGTGGCCATCGATGGGACTCTCTGCGTCAATACAAGTCCTGCGCCGCAATTCAGCGACCCAAAATGACTTCATCATAACGCAATGAGGATCGTTCGAGGGGCTCTGCCGGGGCGGTCTGACTGGGAAATGAATAGAACAACAATTCAATTGAGCTGAAACATGGCGATGCGGCCAGATATATAAGAGAGAACCGTTTCTCCCTTTGCTCCCTCCATCCTCTCACTACCAGCTCAATGGACGAATACACCGAGACCGACCTTCAACTTCATTTGCGCCCCGGGACTCATCGTGATCCTCGGTTGCCTCCCATCTTCGAGGCCTTCAACCACCCGTTGCATCCAGTTTCGAATTCGGGGCATACCTATGTCATCAAGTTCCGCACGACCATCGCTCGAATGGAGGAGGCCGATCAGGCAGAACAGTCGTTAGATTTGCCGGAAGGGAGGACGGAGGAACTCGACGAACGACTCGGAGGTGAGTTAAAAATGTCGGCACTCGCGCTTTTGACTTTGTCTAACCTGTCATATCAGGTCTTTTGGAACTCCGGCCAGGAGACTACCTTTTTGGCCGGGATGAGCTTAGAACCAAAGAACCAAATGACGATGTTATCATCGCCTGGGTGGTCAGACCGTGAGTCGCAGTACCAGTTTCAATCCTATCGGTTACTAAGGTACCCCTCAGTGAACTTCAGTCGCAGGAGGCGAAGGACCGTCTTCTTGCTGATCAGACGGGTGCGTTCGGTTCTGCACATTACGATGAGGGCGATAGCGCAGGCCATTATACGAACATGCTTTGCAACTCTCGACTTCCGAAGGATTACGACCCAGGATTCTTTCATTTGTACACACACCTCGAGAACCACGGCGGATTCAACTTCCAAGGAAACAGAAAGCACGGCGGTACAGGCCCGTTCCCTCCCTCTGGAGAAGCACCTGCATTAGACGCATACCGGTTTACGGCGGTATCGTATCCACCCTCTGGCATGGTTAACCCTCTGGGCACGAGGTACCGCTTGGCTTCGAGCTCCGCTGGGCCTCTTTATTTGACGCCCGAGATGAGGCAGATTGAGTGAGTGTTTATCTTCCATGTATCGATAGAGTAGTAGGTGAATGTATCTTTATTGGCGACTCAGATATCACCCTAGCCCAAGGGAGGCGTCCGAGAGCAAGTCGTTCTTTGCGGATTGACATCACTTGATGGACCGACACCCCCTTTGCTGGCCCCTCTACCGTAACTCCCATGGGAGGGCGAGAAGATGTTCAATATCTATATCTACGATTATTGCTGGAAAAGAGGGTACCGGAAGACGTGCAAAGAGCTGGCAGTGGAGGCAGAGATACCCCAGATGCGATCGATGCTAGGCAGGGCTTCTTTTTCGAGCGCTGGAGTGCATTTTGGGTGTTATTCCTGGCAAAGTTGAGTGGAGGGGGCTCAGAGGATGCGTTGCTATACACACAGCACCGGCGCTGGCACCAGACTCGGAATGCTGTTCGGACAGGGCAACCGGCGCCCCAAGGTCCGCCTCCAATGCTGCAGCGACCGAACCAGGGGCCGAGTGGGATCATGAACAGGATGGGCTCTGCGGTGCCTTGTCAGCGTCAGTTGCCTCCTGGCTCATCGCACCCAAACATCTCTGTGGGTGGAGGCCCTGCCCCTCAACCTAATGGCATCGCTGCCCCCCAGCGCCTAATCAACACCCCCAACCCCCCAATTTCAATCCCATGATGCCTGGCCAACGCCCAGCGTCGATGAACGGCCCACCGCAACAGCAGCCTCCCAACGGTCAACAGTACCAGCAGCCACGACCAGTGGGAACGCCGAACCACAACCTTCCCTTCTCATCTCCGACACCACAGCGCACTCATTAAATGCGCAGCAGCAAAGTCCTCATCCATCTTCTGGGCAGCGCCCCGGGGCTGGTCGATGCTGCCTCCGACTGGAATACCTCAGGGCATAGTAGCAGGAGGTGTGCCTCAGCAGCCTCAGCAGAGTAACACACTCGGCGCTCCGCAGGGAGGTAATTTCCTGCAAATGGTTAACGGCAGCCCCCGAGTCGAGTTCCAAAATCTCCTCCAACAGCAACAGCAACTTCTCCCTCAGGCAAAGGCTGATGCTGGAATTCCGGGCGACAAGGATGTTTCGGATTTCACGATGAACGACAAGCGCAAGATCCTCGAAGCTGTTAGCCGACGGTTCCGAACCCATCTACGGCCGGTGGCCCTCAGACTCCCATGATGCCCCCTCATATACAGCAGCAGCAACGAGGGCAGCAGCAACAGCTTCCACACCGGCAGCAGCAGCTGCAACACCAACCACAGCAGATGAGGGCCGGAAAGTGCAATAGCACCTCGCGAGGCGAAGAGCACTATCAACTATCTATGGATTTGTCTCCTCCCAAGGCAAAACGACCACGTCGCTCCCCGATGGATAATCCCATGATACCCAAGGGTGCCACCCCAATGCCATACCCCCAAACATCCCAGCAGATACCCATCGTGCCGCCACAAGGGCCCCTCACAAGGGCATCAAGTTCCTCCCAGTCATCTTCAGCAACAACCCCGTTCGGAATGCCTCCCCCAATGATGATGCGACCGAACATGGGTCCTCAAGGAGGGCAGATGCAAGGCAGATGCCAGGATAAATGAACGGACATATCCCACCGCCGATGAATATGCAAGGTCAACCAGATCCGCCCCAACTTGAATGGGAGGGATGCAAGGACTAGGCACGTAATTAAGCGTATCCATTTTTATACGTCACTGATAATAACTATTGACTTTCACTAGACTAGAACTACGAATTAATCCCGATGCTGGAAAGCCGATTGCCAGTGAGAACGACGCACTTGGAGACCGACCAGTGCGCCCTGTGCCATCATGACTCAACCTGGCGGCCATCTCTCCGTTATCATCTCCTCCCAACCCCTGGAACGTGTCGGCGCCGTCAGGGATGGCTCGCCGCATGTCCCCTTCCCATACCCCATCAGCCTGCATCTCGTTCACGCTCGCGCCTCTGGAGAGCTGTGTTCCCCTCCCCCAAGTCGTTGTTTTGCATAGTCGCTGTGCGCCAGCGCGTGGATGTCGTCGTATGGATTGGCTTCGTTCACCATGCTTGCCTACTCAAGAGGCGAGTACAGCAATTACTTGTAGCTGTCAATTACTCACCTCTCCCACAGATTCTATCTTTTTTGCGCAGCTCTGCGCTCGCCGCTGAGGCCTTCGTCGATGTCGTCGAGCCCGACGTCGATTTGTATGCGTGCTGCGGGTTGTGGGCAGGGCGAAATGCAGCGCTGAGGGGGTAGAGGCCGAGCTGGAGTGGCTGAGAGGGGAGGCTCTGAGGGTTCTTGGCTTGTTGTCAAAGCTCTCAAAGATGCACGCCGAGGATCGCGCATGTGCTGGTCTGGGCTATGGGGGCCGATCGAGCTGAGGACGTAGTAATACTTGGTGAGTCTTGCGCACATGGTCAGTTAATTTCTATCCACTTTGCTGATCTCGTTTCCAGCCTTCTATTTACGTATCGTTACCACCTGAGCTGATCCTGGCGCCCACATCCAAGGCGCTGCGGTCTTACGCCAGGTAATTATACATTGAACTGGGAATTGCAATACTTAGGCCCGTCGTCCAAGATCGTTTCTTCCTTTAGGACAGAAATCCGATGCATCTTGATGTCAAACCTCTTCTTTTCTCAATTCAGCAGCAAATCACCGAGGATAGGCCTAATTATTTCCGGTTACCTGGCGTACCAAGAGAAATAGACAAGAATCTCCTCGTCTCTTAAAATCCCCTTGAGCATTCCTAAAGCTTTGAAGCACCTCTTGTTAGTCCCTGTTGCTCACCTATTGTTTCACCGTGCTCTAACGCTGACATTCTCTGGCTAGATACGCTGGATATATCATGGACCTTCCAGGCGAGACTTGGAGCCAGAGATGCTCCTGTGGCAAGGTTTTCTATCAACTCAACAGCTACAGCAACCATATCCGATCCTGCGCTAAGTTCAAGGGGAGGCTGGGCTCAAGCCTAACAGATGCACAAGCTCGGTATCGAGATAGGAAGGAGAAAGAGAAGCGGGCAAAGGAGGGACGGCGGTCGACAATGGAGCAAGACCTAGAGATAGACGACGATGGGGTAGGGAGAATGTTACCAGTTGCCAGCGGTAGTGGCGTACGTGACTTTCATGTTGAACATCATTGTCTGGTTGACACCATCGCGAAATAGGTTCCTGGCGCCCATGAGGTCGCCGTTGCTGCGGTGCAAGAGGTCGCAGAGGTCGCAGAGGTCGCAGAGGTCGCAGAGGTCGCAGAGGTCGCAGAGGTCGCAGAGGGCGCAGAGGTTCAGATGGGCAGGGGACACCGCCAACGCGTGCTTCAGAGGCGGTACCAGAGTGGAGACTACGTGTTATCCTCGACAGTTCCAATTGAGACTAGCGTACCCCTCGCCGACGAGTTTCGTAGAACCCCCCCCGACGCTGCCCCCCCATCCAACATACCTGCAGCCACATCCGAGTCTGTTGAAAAGGTCGCCACCGCACCCATCCGGCCCGAGGATGAACGGAAGTTGATCTTTGACGTCCGCAAGTGGGAGAAGACACCAAGAAACGTTTTTGGTTTATACAAAAGCTATTGGACCCTCGAAAAAACACCCCACGATCCCGATCATTTCATTACAACGGACGACCTCGATGATAGCGCCACCCCTGCGCAACCGTCGTTGGATGAATCAGCCGCGCAAGGAGATCTCTCAAAGCTCGGCCCTCTCAATCCATTCCACCCCTTTCCCAACTTGAGCTCGTTCCTTCTTGGAGAGTGGTTCTGGAATGAGCAGGAGAAAAGTCGGGAGAGTTTCCAACAACTAGTTGATATCATCGTCTCTGACGACTTTAGCGCACAAGACGTACAACTCGCCAACTGGGACAAGATCAATGTAGCACTAGGATCGTCCGAGTACGATGACAGGAGTTCAGCTGCAAATCTCCAGTGGTTGGACGATGGCTCATCGTGGCAGACCGCGTCAATCTCAATCGACGTCCCCCTCAGCAAAGCGCTTAAATCTCAAATCTACGTTATCCCCAACTTCCGCTTCCGACCCCTAGTTCCTATTCTTCTGGATCGACTTCAGAACGCTGTCGATGGAGATCATTTTCACTTGCTTCCCACTGATCTTCGCTGGAGCACGGAGGATGGCATCGACGTCAGAGTTTATGGCGACCTTCATCACTCGCCAGCCTTCATTGAGGCATATAAGGAAGTCCAGGTGCGTCGCTTCTTCCAAGTATCTACGCGGTGCATACTCATGGAGGCTTTGCTTTAGATGTTACCGCCCGAGAGCTCGGAGGATTCATTGCCTAGATGCGTCCTTGGTCTAATGTTTGCATCGGACGAAACGGCTCTCGCCACAATCGGCGCTACGTCCAAGCTATGGCCATTGTATCTCCAGTTTGGTAACGACCCCAAGAGTAGGCGAACTCGGCCATCGCTTCAACTGTTTGAGGAAGTCGCATACTTTCTGGGCGTAGGTATCATCTTCTAGGTCATGGCTATGCAGCAAGGCTAATTGATTCCATGATAGCTTCCAGATGACTTCGACGATTGGTATACTCGTCTGTCTGGAAAGAGGTCCGTTGGACCTCCCTTGAAGGCTCATGTTCGGCGGGAGATCTTCCAAGCTCAATGGAGGATGCTATTGGACAAAGAGTTTATTCACGCATACGAGCACGGCCTTGTTGTGGACTGCTTTGATAAAGTTCGGCGCCGTGTCTATCCTCGTATCTTGACCTACTCAGCTGACTATCCAGAGAAGTACAGCTTATACCTTGCATTGACTTTGACGACAGCGTTGCTTACTATAAGCCCCTTCATAGAACGATGGTTGTCAATATCAGGAATGGTGGTGAACGGCCATGCACGCGCTGTCTAGTCCAAGAGGATGATATCGCCCAGATGGGCACCAGCAGCGACAGGGAATTCCGCGCAACAAACCAGCGGAAGGACGACGCAACAAGGAAAAAAAATATAGAGAAGGCCCGCAAGTACATCTATAAGGATTATCGACCTGTGAACGCGACCGATGTGGAGGATCTGTTGAAGCCTTCGTCTTTGGTCCCGACTCAGGTGACGCTCCATTACCATCTGCCAACCTGAAACCCTTCTTATATGAGAACTATCGAATCAGAACGCATTCTCGGAGCGATTATCAAGGTTTGGCCTTGACATCTACAGTCTTCCAGCCGTCGACATCCTGCACGAAGTAGAAATTGGAGTATGGAAAAATCTTTTCATTCACCTCCTTCGTCTACTCGAGACGATCAAAAAGGCAAATAAAACAGTACTTAACAGTAGGTGCGTCCTATAACTGAAATTGAAGCGATGACCATCTGGTGGTCTGACTTGACCTCGATAGATTCCGTGAAGTTCCAACTTTTGGGAGAGATACAATTCGACGATTCCGAAGTAACGTCTCGGAGATGAAACAGTTTGCTGCACATGACTACGAGGACATTCTACAAGTCAGTCCACCCCGTCTCATAGAGGAGAAGGGGCTAACAAACGCCTTACTGCAGTGTGCCCTTCCGGTCTTCGAGGGCCTCTTCCCCGATGAACATGAAGATCGTGTTCAAGACCTCCTCTTTACGATGGCGCACTGGCACTCCTTAGCAAAAATGCGGATGCATACTGACTTGACGGTGACAGTCTTGGACCTGTGGACTACCACTCTGGGCGAAGACTCTCGCAGGTTCGTTGAGAAGACCTGTGGTCTTTTTCCGACGCGAGAGCTATCGCGTGAGTATGAAGCACGAAAACGGAGGGAAGCTCGTGCTCGGTCAAAAAAGGGTACTGCTGGAGGGAAAGGCGGCCATCCAAATAACACGGAGCAAGGTCTCAGCATCGCTGTCGGGGAAATCCCTTCGAGTATATCTACAGGTACGTGGTGTATTAGTAAACGACTAAATTGGTGAGGAAGTTCGGAGCTGATACAATACCTTCAGCTTCAGCAGCCCAGCCAAAGCGGGTTACCACTCGAAGCAAGGCCGGTACTTCCGGCGGAAATCCAAAAGCCCGTGCAGTGGCGGCCTCAACAGGAGGGGCCGTCACACTACTAGCAGGCGGGCCTGCAACAGGTGCGCAACAAATGTTTGGAAAGACGTATTGTTGACATGGGATCCAAAGGAGCTGGAGCTCGATCACGATCAAACAACGTCCCGCCCACTTTGGCAGCGAGCGTAGAGCCTAGTGAGCATACGCCAATGGCTCCAGCCACAGGTATGCACCTGTCGCTTAATGTATCAAGCTTACTGCTAATATGCGATGCTTAGGCCCAATCCCAACGACGGCAGGCTCAGCGCCCCCAAACCTTCCCGAAGAAGCGGCTGATGGTATTATATTGGAATTTTTTCCCCAGTTATGGCCCTGACTTCGTTTATTCTCTCTAGGCAAGCGATCAAAGACTTGGAATATCAATACTCCCAAATTTCATGGCCTTGGAGATGTTGCGGCTTATATTCGAAGATATGGTACTACAGACTCATACTCGACACAGCAGGTGGGTTATCTTCAACCAGCATGAATATGCTAACACATACGACCTAATGCTCCAGCCGGAACGGTTCCACAGATTCTCAAAGGCACGGTACAGACGAACGAATAAGAGAAATGTCCCACGCCAGATTTCGCAGATCCAGGCCCGTCAAGCCAGGATAAAGAAGATGCGAAAACAAATGAACAGGAAGAATGATAATGAATCTGAGGCGGATTCGCATGAATGGACCTTACAAGATGGCCGACCATCCCGTTATTTTATCGGAAAGTCTCAGAATTCGCCAGTCAATCTGGACCGTTTCCTTAGGGTCAATGCGGAAGATAGCGCAGTAAAAGTAAGTCCGTTTTTCAAACACGCCACGTCCCTTTTCTGCAGTCTAATGATCTGCTAGGGCTTCCTCCCCAAGCTAAAGCGCCATATATTTCCCCGACTCATCCTTGAACTCCTGCGGGAAGCGAGGAACAGCCAAGACACTTATTCTGGATCAATTCCCACCTTGGAAGCGTTATCGACATCCTTCTCAGACGGAGACTTGAACAACGTCTATTTTCATTCAGACCGTATATACCGGCACAGTATCCTCCGAGTCCGCTACACAACATACGACTGCCGTCGAGACACCGATATCCTAAAACCTTCGTCCGACAAACGCGACTTCATGTGCATCTCCGACCGCAACTCGGAGTCAACTGAATTTAACAGCCACAGCCCCCGCGAACTTGAGCACGACTACGTCCATGGCCGCATCCTTGGAATCTTCCACACCAACGTAATCTACGGGGGGCCGGGAAGCTTGGACCATAAGAAAAGACGATTTGACTTCCTTTGGGTTCGTTGGTTCAACACCAATGAAACTCAGTCCAAAAGTTGGTCATCCAAACGACTGGATAGGCTCTCTCTGGCACCATTAACACATCCAGAATCATGCGACTTCCTTGACCCATGCGACGTTCTCCGTGCTGCTCACATCATTCCTCGCTTCTCTCTTGGTCCACTTTACAATGAGGCAGATAGGCAAACCCGCATTTTCTCGAAGTGTGCAAAGGACATGAAGGATTGGAAGGAATACTATCTTAACCGGTACGATCCGACTGAAGTCCTTGCCGAGAGATTCCCTTAACGCTACTTTTCTTCTAGCTTCGTCGATCGCGACATGACGATGAGATACCATTGGGGCCTCGCCATTGGCCATACATACATGAACAGACCAGTTGCGACCATCCCTCAGGCTTCCAACCCCGAACCAATGGACCTTGATGCGCCGGAAGGCTTGGATCCAGGAAAGAGCGCAGTTCAGAGGTTCGGTTTAAGCGGGGGGGACCCGATGGATGTAGTAATGCAGGCTGACGGAACAGACTCAGAAGACTCCCAATACGACAAGTTGGGGAATGCGGGCTCCGACGTGTCGGATCTAGGCACTGGAGAGATGTCGGACGACTCATATTCCGATTCACACAACTCAGAATTTTCAGATGTATACGATTAGTCAATCTAACCTCTCCTTTCTCGGAATATCCTCGGACTGACCGGGAGTCGTTGCTATCCAGAAGAAGTACAACATCAGGATTTGGTTCAAGTCCTTTATCCGAAGCAATTAGTTGCTGGGCCGCTGTGTCGTATCCAAGGTATGTTGGTGCTTCTTGAGGCCGCATGTATGACAACCATCTCTAAAAATGTCTGTTTATCCGAAACAATTAGTTGCCATTGCTACGATGCGGTGTCTCGGTGCGTCTCGACAACGCGGCGCGTAGTACTAGTAGGCAGCTTCTCACCAGCATTAAATACCTCCTAGACTCCAGAATCGCCCCCATCTCGCTACTCACATATTGAGCCATGTCAGTGAGCTCCATCATCAGCCAACGCACTGCCCATCAATGCCAGTTGTACTACCAGACAACTTTGCAGGTTGAAGGCCATACCTACGAATTCTCGGTCCATCTCTATTGTTCCAATACTGTTCCACACCGGCAGGGCTGGGTGGCTTCAATTCGAGCAACAAATGGTAGGCGGACCTTGCTCATTCAGTCATCAAATCCCCATGAACTGATTACGCCCAGGATGTCACCGCTGGTCGCGCGGCCTGGCAGATAAACTGGCTTTATTTTGCGTGCCACGGCCTCTCTCACTTCAGGTACGCAGGTTCCCGCAGGCTGTCGATATATCTGGTCCTGAAACTTGTGAACATTAGGGCCGGTCAAGGTTCATTGCCGTCCAGGAGAATGCCCATCGTAATGTCAAAGGACTATACAGCAGCGTTGCAGTGCCCGAGGGTGCAGCCATGAAGATGAAGTATGTCTAACCAATCAGTTTGGTTAGCTGTCCGCGAATTGCTCAATCTACGGTTCCTGTAGGATCTGGACCGCAATAGATTCTGGTGTGATCGTAGGAGATTTTCCTGAAGAAAGGTGTATTGCAAACATCGCCTCTTCGCTGACTCCTTCAGACTGCTCTCGCTGCTGCCACAACTTTCAGCGTGCGGCGCGTAACGGTAGCGCCAGAGCCAGGAGACGCAACGACGTCAATGGACTTTGCTACTAGTGGTCTGCAAAAGTTGAAACGACGCCCTTGTGTATTCCTGCTGGTAAGTCGCCTCCTAGTCCCCTCAGTTTGGAAATTAGGCTAAATTTACCAGTACAGGGGATCACGGTTTCAAAAGTTGATACGTACAAAAGACCTTGACATTGTGATGAGGAGTTGTACGTACGTACTAGAAACGCAGCAGACCCGCCATTTATTGCTTGATTGACAGCTCTGTAACATTTTGCTAAATCATTACCTCGACAGGGACTTCGCTCCCATACCTTGTGTCAGAAGTCAGCCAGCAGTATAGGGACACGTAAATTTTCCTCAAACTGAATATCCCCGTCTAGGTCTCTTGCTCAACTTAAAAGTCACAATCTTCAGCGGTTAGCCCCACAAAAACCACTGGGCTAATCCCCCTTCCCTTCTCTCTACACTTGTGCCAACGCGCTTCCGGAGGGGAACTTCCGCCTGACAATGAACGGATCTGAGCCATCGAGGCCGGCGTATGTCGGCGAATCAGACTCGGAGGACGAAAACTCCTTGACAGATACAGAACATGCATCCTTCAAGCTTGCTCTTAGCAGTCTACTTGAACAACATGCACGACCCCAGGTTATGATCGTGATTATGCCTCCACAAGTTGCTGCACGATTTAAACGAATCATTCGCCGCCTAGGAAGCGGCATTGCTCGAGTCTCTGGGATTGATGGCCAACGATCCTTGGTTATATTTAGCGGCCATACCGAAGACTACAGAGCGCTGGCCAAGGTCTCTCAAATCCGCGTGCTTCCTGCACGCGAACGTCGTATGACATTGATGTTCCGCGATGCGTTCCGTGGGGTTTCTCAGTCATGGGTAGCCCCAGGCCCTCTCTCCAACGTCCAGATATGTATGGCGCTAGTAGTCTCTTCCATGTTGGGATCCTGTCTTTTCTGGGTCCTGTTGGCCTTCGGTGCGTCATCGTTCGGTCTCTTGGGGTTTCTCGAACTTCATCTTCTTATAGATGTG
This sequence comes from Ephemerocybe angulata, assembly GCA_013368325.1. NCBI lineage: Eukaryota > Fungi > Basidiomycota > Agaricomycetes > Agaricales > Psathyrellaceae > Ephemerocybe > Ephemerocybe angulata. The sequence goes on from JAACJK010000232.1 coordinate 158,723, forward strand.
AATATCGTCTACCCACTTGTCTATGCCATTAGGCTGTTCCAGTATCTACATGATGCGCTGTCAGCTTGGAAGTGCCTCTTACAAGGTGTGCTTTCAAGTTAGTTATGAAAGCGTCCCTTAAAGTTGTGCTAACGACTTGTTGAACGTTACAGAATATCGTCTGAGGATCAAGGGATTAATCTACGGATGGATTCAGGCTTTGATAGGAGGCGTGATTCTACAGCTGGAGAGCGTCCAAGGTAAGGGTCTTTTGGTTCCCTTTAGAATGGGGCTCCATGAGCTGACTTCCCCTCCCACCGGACGCAGCGGCAATTGGAGAGGGCATGCCTGCGAACGAGTTTGGGGGCGCCCGAGTCTGAGAATCTTACTAGCTCTCTTTTTAGAATACCGTGATTACCGTGATAATATATGCCTTACCAGGCCTTACGGGGCCTTACCCTGACCAGTCCGCGTCAAGACAGCGTCAAGACCCATTGGCGCCGGATTTGGATTTGGATTTGGGTGAAATAATGAGATCTCAGATCTCAGATCTCAAACCGGGAATCAAAGTCAAATTCAAGTTAGTGACCGGACAGATTTTGACCAAAATTGCGACTATGACTCGAACTGACTCGCTTGCGCAGGCACATATATAAGGCGGTGCCAAATAGCCCCGCGTGTCTCTTGCCACGACGTCCACGTCAGAATTCAATTACAACAACATTTCGTATTCCACATTTCGAAACAAAACGTTGCGGCATGGTTAATCCCGGCGATGAGAACACCGCCCCTGCAGGCAAAAATCCGAGATACGGCGTCCACTTTGACGATGATGATATCTCAAATAATGCAGTGACGGGGCAGAAAAGGGCAAGAGGATTGACGATGGGTTCTCGAAAGCGCCCGTAAGTCTGTGCTTCATTGAGAACAGCTCTTGCTGAGATCATTGTCAGAAATCTCAATACCGACCCCCTCGTCCATCATGGAAGGCACTTTGGGCGTGCAATCTACGCCTTCTCGAACGTGCATGCCCTTCTTGTTGCTGGAATTGAGTCTGACCCAGATACGCCACCGGAAACGCAGCAGTAAGTGGATGCCATTCAAATACCTAAGTACTGACTACAAGGGGCCTCAGAGAACGCAGAGAATTGAGGGTATACAAAAAGCTAATTGCCCTGGTCCCAGGCCTGGAGGAAAGGTTGATGTCATCAAGCGACGAAGAAGTAATGGCGATTGGTACTACGGTACGCAATTACAACATTTCTGTTACGCCAATTGAACCAGTTTTTTAGATACAGAAGGAGGCGTCCTCTGGCCGGTCTGACGATACAAAGAGCCTCAAACCTATCATCATAGATTGGATAGTGCCCTCCTCCGGGCAGCCCTTGAATCCACCACTCTCGCGCAATGTGAAGCATAACCGAGGGTTTAACCACGATAGGACCGGCTTCCTTCTTTGCCCAGCTGAACTCGATTGGAATGACGAACAGCGAGTCCCCTCATTCTGTTCACTTCTTGTATGTAACTGACCGACTGGTATCTAGAGTCAAAACACAGATGCGGAACAAGGAGGTCATTGTCACCGGCTCGCATTGGCCCATCTTTCTTTATCAGAACGAAAAGTATTGCGGAGCCGATCCATGGAAAGGGTTCCTCAAAGGCGAGCTTCTGGTAAAGGTACGTCTTGCTAGGCTGGGTTTGATCTAGCTTATCTCACAAGTACTTTGTCAGGGCTTCAAACACGTCTTTACCTCACCCAGTTCTGTCGACGAGGAACCCAGGGCAACCCGCTCCGGCAATGCTAGAATTCATGGTATGACCCGAGTTACACGCGCATCCATCGCTTACATAGCAACTCAGGTAAGAGTTCTGCGATGTGCCTGTGAGTCTATCGGGTAGGGGTTCACCTACCCTGCCAGGTTCGCTTTGCATTAAGCTCGGCCGGATCATTCTCTCGAACCGATCTTGAAACCGATTCAGAAACGTTTTTCATATCGCTTCTAGAACTCTTGGAGGACCCCGAAGAACAAGACATGGTTTTGCCATTATTGACTTGGTGGAACCAGTACGTTGCTTATTTAAAGCTATCGAAACCGCCTAACCCTCAACTCTTTCCTTTTCAGGAAAATCTTCCCGTCGTTCTCAACTTCTCGGCGCCTGGCACCATGCAACAGCGCGCTTGCAGCAATCAAGGCGCGCCGTCGATTACTACAAAACATCGGGAATACTGCCACTGTAGCGAGCGGGTCTGGATCTACAGCTGAGTGAATTGGGACGCATACCTACCTGCCATCACCATTCTACATACGATACATTACTAGTAGTACAACTGCACTAACTGCAAATAAATACATCTAATTATCTTCCTATGTATTCTTTCTGTGAATAGGCGTGAAATCCTGGATGATTCTGCAAAGCTGCGTTGCACAGCTGTATGCAGAAGATCAACCGATGGCCGAAATTCCATGCTTCTCAGAGGCCTCTGCATGTTGTTGAAGATAATGGAAATTAAATTGTCTCAGATCGACAGGCTCGACAGCTCATTGTCACCAGCGGAATATGTGGTTGACGCTATCAGGAGGTTGCCCCTAATCCTCCAAATTGAGAACCGGACAAAAAAAGTGGCTGGCTATCTTCGGCTTGTCGAATACTGCAGGCAGAGGGAGTAAGCTCATGATATCCCTGACTGGCGCCAACGAGACGCCGAAGGAAACTCTTTCGGTCATGATCTTATTTGGGCGAAGGCTAATAGCCTTCAATATGATGTCATCAGCACCAGACCGGCAGATATTGTCAACCCTTACCAACCCAGAGCACGATGTGATTCCTGATTTTCGGCTACACCAAGCTATCTGAATTTGACTTTTGATAAAATTAAGAAGATATATACAATTCACCTTCACGTTTCAAGGCCACCAACAAGATGGATAATTGTCCCTTAATATCAGAATATCAGATATTGTCAGCCAAGGCTAAAGGCTATTAGCCGTCAATATGATGTCATCGGCACCAGAGCGGCAGATATTGTCAACCCTTACCAACCCAGAGCACGATGTGATTCCTGATTTTCGGCTACACCAAGCTATCTGAATTTGACTTTTGATAAAATTAAGAAGATATATACAATTCACCTTCACGTTTCAAGGCCACCAACAAGATGGATAATTGTCCCTTAATATCAGAATATCAGATATTGTCAGCCAAGGCTAAAGGCTATTAGCCGTCAATATGATGTCATCGGCACCAGAGCGGCAGATATTGTCAACCCTTACCAACCCAGAGCACGATGTGATTCCTGATTTTCGGCTACACCAAGCTATCTGAATTTGACTTTTGATAAAATTAAGAAGATATATACAATTCACCTTCACGTTTCAAGGCCACCAACAAGATGGATAATTGTCCCTTAATATCAGAATATCAGATATTGTCAGCCAAGGCTAAAGGCTATTAGCCGTCAATATGATGTCATCGGCATCAGACCGGCAGATATTGTCAACCCTTATCAACCCACAGCGCGATGCGATTCCTGATTTTCGGCTACCCCAAGCAATCTGGATTTGACTTCTGATAAGAATGAGAAGATATATACAATTTACCTTCACGTTTCAAAGCCACCAACAAGATGAATAATAGTCCCTTAATATCAGAATATCAGATATTGTCAACTCTTGTCAACTCTCCGGCGAGTGGGACGCTTGATCTGAGGCTATCCTGAGCAGTCTGCACTCAACTTCAGATAACATTACGAAGAGGTATATAAATGACATGGTTTTCTCAGATCAACCATGTTGACGGTGTTGGTGCAAGGCACCAACGCCATCATGGAAAGGAAGGCCTGTTTGATAATGCCAAGTTAACCAGCACGACATGCGTCGATAACCAGTTATCGAAGATACGCCTACGGCTTTATATGAGAACGCACCCCGACCTGAGAATGCTGATATTATACGGTCATTCCAGCAAGCGTAGTATTGTAGGCAGCCCAGGTCAGATCAAGATTTCAGGATTAAGTGATCCTTAATCCAAGAAAGTGAGTTGAGCCGACGTCTACCAACCATATCATCGTATATATTAATCTTTCAAGGATATTGCAAGAATTGGGAACATTTTGGGGGTTGTCATAGATTAGAATGGAATAGAAGGTCAGTTCTAGGGTTTTCGTCCAACCATGGAAACCCTGATGAAATTTTGTAGCAAATATGCATGGATGAGCTATCAGTGGTCTGGTGTGCAGGCCTAGCTCCCCTGTTTCTGCTGTGGCATTGCTCGAGCTGTGCCGATGGAAGATAATGTAGTAGTTAAAAGAGTGTACGGAGGTAAAGAGTGACAGAGACTTCTACTCCAGGGCGGGTAGAAGTGTATTACGAGGATGCTGTCGAATTAGGTGAGTAGCTCATGTAGTATCCAGGTATACACGCTAGGGAACAGTGCTAGTCAGCTCTCTGTTGGGTCGCAGAGGAAAAGTGGGAGGACATGGGAAAGAAGACGTACAACTCGTGTTACTCCACTGGCCGCGCTAAGGTTAGGATTTGACGTTAGATAGAGGAACCTAAGGCCGGGCCCATTCGAAATGTAGAAGTACGTATTGAGGACTGGGGAAGGCAGTGTTAGAACTGTAAGTCGTTCAGACGGCCAAGGTACATGCCTGCAAGATCAGGGTTCGTCCAAACGCCTGAGGAAAGTCAGAGAACGTGAGATATGATACTGAGGTCGGGGATATAACGTGAGACGCACTGGTGAACTCGCTAGTGGACGGGTTGAACTTCCATATGCACGATTCGGTGGACTAGGAATTGTGTCAGTCCATTCGTCCCCCATCTTCGGTCGAAGATGATGTACATACCCCTGATCCCGCACTGTGCCCAACGACTTGGGCAGCCGAGCCACAAGAAACTGAAGGATAACGATCGAGTTAGTGGGAAGCCGCGTAGGTTGGGGCCAAGACATATTGCGTCTACGTACCGGAATTCGTCCTCACAAATCCGTTGACTGTCGTAGACGATCTGGTGCGTTCAGTCAGCTTTTCATCATGCTCGGGAGTGTGAAAGAAGTACGCACGGCCCAGAGAGTGCATTTCCTTGCGCCCCGAGGTAGTGCCAGTTAAGAGAATCCTGGACCGACCCACAGAGTGGTATTAGAGCAAAGAAAGGGGGTGCGGTTCAAGGGCATCGCACATTGATAGCTAGTTCGAGAGTGGTGTCCGACGAAACGAAGCTGAAGGTCACTGGGAGCGCATCACCCGGGGTGGTGGTCATTCGGATCCTTCCCAGGTGTAAGTCTTGAAAGAAGCTGAGTCCAATCGAAGGGATGTGCGACGTACCGACCAGTCGAGGTGGTCCTACTGACCCATCCGATGGGAGCATCGGTGGCCCAGTCGTTGATCCTCAGGCCCGATCCAGAATACCTACATGCATCCTACGTAAGTACGCGATCACACCTGAGATAGCGATCGTATACACAAACGAACAAGATTGGGGACGGGGCGCGAGCAGCTACACCCACTCTTGTTGGGGTGAAGCGCCGTCGGGGAGTCAGGGGCGGGAGGCCAGCAGCAAGGCGCTTGGCGTTGGTATCATATCCGGTCGTGCTGGTGGGCGCTCGTCTGACTACACCATGCTGCGGGACGGCGGGCTTGGCGACAACGAATGAAAGCTGGAGGCTGAGCAGGAAGAGGAGGACCAGCTGGAGGGGAGTTCGTGGTGACATGGCCGTTCGACCTGAGGGAATCGTATCACGCCCACTGCTCAAGCCTTTTGAAGAAAAAGGTTGGGAAAGTGCCGGCTGTCACCGTCGGGCGCCTGGCCGAGGGTAGCCCCGATGGGATAATGATCCGCTGCGATGTGATTTGGATGTGATTGGCATTGCGTTCGAGTACATCCTCACGTCCACAGTAGTAGCTCTCCGCTGGGATTACATCCATCCGCCCCTTCGTCCATACTTCCTTCCGGCCTGCATCAGGGTTGAACCCCCGGGAATGACTCAACTCTCGCCGATTCCTGTTGGCTGTTTGAACGAAACGAATGAAAGTCAATACACCGCCCACCCCCACCCCAATCTCTTCCTTCCTCTGGACGAAGTGGCGATGCGGCGAAGGGTTCTCGTGTGTTGTGGTACCAATGAATTCTATAGTTCCAAGTGTAGACGTCTTCATGTTCGTCATGCGCGCTGTGTGATTAAGAACTCCCAATACCGTGGATTGGAGCGATTGTCTCGGCCCCCACTCAGGATTTTGCATCTGCGTCCTGTGAGTAGACATTCCGATTGAATTTTCGCAGAACTTACTAACAGTAAGGAGCTGCATTCCTGGGGCCTTGCGTATGTACTCGTACTTCTTCCACCTTTAATTTTGAATATTAGTCGCGTTTCGCTCATTTACCTAGTAGTACTAACCGGTGATGTGGGTCCCTGAGTTTGCGCACCACACAACCAGCACATCTTAGTACTTACTTTCACCCTCACACTCTGTATCTTTCCAATACGGATACTAACGTGATAAGTGTTGATTGGATCGAACAGGGGGCTAAAAAGTTTACATTGTGACTAATGTACCAACCAGTGGGAGACGCCAACCCGCCCGTTGCTCATAACTTGAAATTTCGATACGCGTACGCCGCTCCTCTTCACTGCATCTAGCAGGTAACGGTGTTGATGGACCAGCTTGTGACGCCGACTTGCCCGCGTCCCGCGAAGGTTTGGCCTTGCCAGTTGCGCATAATGGTGCGCGTCTGATCCGCGGTCAAGCCAGTGGCGCCAAGAGACTTGGTGACGGTGTAGCGTCCACCGCTGGGACCGGTGAATGAAGTAGAACCAGTCTAGTTATAGGTGAAAAATGAGATCCTCAAAGCGTTGAGATAGATATAAAGCAATGCCTACCACGATGGCGTTGCCGGGAGGAAGGTCGTCCGAGTACTCCTGGTTGAACACTGTGGTGTGCGCGATTAATATCAGCGCGCGTTAGAACGACGCAGGTTTTCGACTTACGGATGATGAATTCATCGAGGAGTGAACCTCCGTTAGGAGGGCGGTTCACAAAGTAAGTTGGTAACGTACTTGGGTCCCCTACAAAATTAACTTTATCTAACATTATCTACCCAAGTACATTTGTAAAGGATAAGTTCGCTTCAAGTTAACTTCAAGTTAACTTGAAGCGAACTTGAAGCTAACGTCAAGCTAACGTCAAGTCCATATTCAAGGTAACTTTGAGAGGAGGATAATATTGGAGGGCGCCCTGAGGTGGATATACATATATCTGGAACTTTGGAACATCGCAAAGCTTGGGCCCACTGAGTTAGATGATTTCAAGGTGATTTGTGTACACAGTCTTCACGACGATAAATGCGACCTGGTGCATTACTCCAACTGAACCAGATGAGAACACCCACACTTCTACCTAGTATCTCAATCTATATCTTAGCAAGGTGCAGAATATACCAATTCCTGGGCATTTCGGTCGATGGCGTGTCTAGAGCCAAATGGCAGCCAAGCAGCTCTCAACCCTCCAGTGGCAAATTCAGGACACTTCACTCCGCACAGCGTTCCTGGATGTTTTCGTTCACTGCAGATATAATTCGACACCTGATACATTTTCGACACCTCAGTCAAGTACGAAGTACACGCGTGATCGGCTTTGCTGTGCCCCTGTCAGTACTTCATACCAGTGTCCTAGCACCTCCTGTCCCTGTCCATATTGAAGAGCACCGAGAATCGAGATATATTCTGAAAAGCGCGAGACTAGACAAACAAGGGCATACGACTGAGTAGAAGGGCGAGAAACGGACCAACACACTGGCACGCGGCCGTTACCCCCTGCAAATGGATTTCCCCAACCTCCAAGCCACCGCATATGGAACGGTGCTCAGTGGCAGAATAAATTTGGAACAAATACGAAGGGAACCCTAAAATCAAGAAATTTAATGGGCGAGAACAACTATATTCGCACATACATTGTTTTGCCAAGTTTACTTGAGGGAAAGTTAGAAAAATGACCAAGTTAACACGGATAACTTGGGTCGTACTTGCAGGCAAAAAAGTACGTACTCAAGTAACTTTATTCCCAGTCCGTTAGGAGTGTTCGATGGTGTAGTGACAATTGTGCACGTTGCGAGCTGGCCGACCTGGCGAGTCTCCAGGTTGACAGCCGACGCGCTGACGATGGAGAAGAACGCAGTGGCGACAGTGACGAACTTGAAGAGCATTGTGAGAGATATAAGAGTGGTTGACTTGGTTGGAGATGGTAAGTTGAGATTGGATTCGGTTCTTGGTAGTAAAATTCATTGGGACTGTCTTGTTTTTATAGTTCCTCTGTTGTCACACTTATCCATATGAGGTGCAGGCATAAAAATTAGAAGTGACTGTGACTGACCCATTATTACGGGAATAAATGAAACATGTAGAACGAGACCCCGCTAGCTACGTTATCCTCCATATCCAGTGACTATACCTTCGTTTCATTGCAGATGTTTATCACCCCAGCAAAGTTCTTTGAACACGTAAATGTGGAGCATGACGGCCTAAGCAGGTGTGAATGGGCATGGACTGGGCGCTTGATGTGACTAAACTCCGGAGCTTCAGGGTTATTCGCTGTACGTGAGTCACTGTCTGGGGAGACCTGGGGTAAGAAACCGGTTATGTCCTTCCTTTTTCCAACAGAAAATTACTAGCCTTCCGAAGGGATTTGGTGTTTCAAACTTCTTTCCCCGTAGTTGCGTAGTCAAAGTAATGCTGTCATTTATCTCGCCAAGCCTACCAGTGTCAACCATCAATCGCCTGTTCAACCAACCCCGATGTACGCTTACTTTTGGAGTGCGATTTCAGAGTGATAGACACACCGTCCCCCTCTCTGCGACTTCCAGGAGTTTTTGGCGTGTACAACAGTCAAAGCCAGACTACATTCTCACTGGCTGCAACTAGGTCTCGCCGCTCGCGGGTAAATGGAAGCTGGTGAAGGCATATTTCTAAGCTGACTTCAGAATTTGTCATGTATTATGTATATGTCGAGTCAGCCCTAGGAGCATCGCCCTCTGGGAATCTTCTTTGCTCTAATTATGGTGTTATGCTATCATCAACCGCTGTGACACAGTGAGGATGGTGGATCGGGTTGGGTCAATAGGTCACCGCTCACGAAGCACGCTCCAAGTCTGGAGAGCCCTGCCATACGACCTTAGCCCTGGTGGTTACAATCCTACATAGATCCAATAAATACTGCGAGAATGATGCACGGTGGTTGGGCGCTTAATTAAGGTACCTAAATCCTACCGAACGCGAGTGTGTCTCGAGTCAGTCAACGTGATTGTGCGTCGCGCATTGTGTGAGCTTCTCGCTCTTTGTGAAGGTCATGCATATCGTCGGCTTTGGCAGACGGCATTTAGGCATCCCATTGTTTGACTTCAGCGGTTCAGCGCCCTTCGCTCCTTTCCTCCATCTCGGTCCTACTTACCCAGCATTGCGGCCACACTCGCCCAATTCGTCATCTACTCCAACCTCGAGGTATATATGGGATTGAATCGCGCAAAGATGACACCTGAGGATCATGGATAGACTGAATCTATTGGCGGGTGATGGCGCGCTCACAAAGGCCACCCTAACGCATGCAGCTGGATTCTGGGGAGTGCGGGAGTGCGGGAGGGACTCCGATTACCTCGGTGTATGGCGCGAGAATACGGGCCGGATTGTCTGTAGACCAAGGTGCGTCTCTTCTATGCCCCCGCTCAAAAGAAGGTTGGAAGTGAGCGCTTGAGCCTCGGCGCCTGTTAGTCATCGATTTGGACGGTGTTTGGCAGCAGCCTCCAGTGTGGTTGATCGCTGTGATGGCAAGAATGTCGACCCTTCGTCGTCGACGTCGACGTCGTTGACGCTCGAATCGCCTTGTCATACCTGTCGCCCCCAAAAAACCGGCTCTCCTCACACCGAGACGCGAGTAGACTTGACTGAGCAGGAAGAAAACCGGTTTTGGGTCGTTCTTGCCAAGACAAATACCCTCGGAGTCGCCAGCAATCGCGACGTTCAGGAATGTAATTACACAGACCATCTCACCTAAGGAACCTGACCATGAAGGACGACGGAACCATCTGATCTCGTGCGTTGGCCTCGGTTCGTAATGCAGGGCGGGATTGGTTGGTGTGTCGCAACATGCGACTGCGTATGTTCTTGCAGGTGCGTCGTATTTACCATAGGTGTTATATTGGCTTTTGAATTCTCTATTACTTCAGGATGACGAGATATTGTCATAAGTATTGTTACAGGTTACGGAGAGCGCGTCGGATGGCGTCTACCTCGTGCGTAGACTTTCTCGATTTCCAGTATGGCGCTCGTACATCGACGCTATCCCCCTCGTCCTCCGTTACACCCCACCCTAAGTCGCCAACGCCCCCAGGATTATCTAGTGGCCTCAAAAGTCCAACACCAAGATGGGGTACCACGATTCCCCCTATACCACCTCGTACCGCCTTACGAGAGCTCGAGCTTCGGGCTCCGGAGTACGAGGACACCACTGGAGAGTCCTGTGGTGTGAAGCTTTCCAACTAGCTTTCGCGGGTTCGAGTATTGGGTTGGGGTATCGGAACTCAGGTCCATCGTCGAGAGTGTCGAGAGGGAGTCGGCGTGTTGAATCTGTTTCGAGTGTGCGCCCGGCGAGCTCATCCTCTCTCCCAACCGTTACGACGACCGAGATTCCTGAGATTACAGCGACTTCACTCTCTTCCCTTCGTTCCACTTCGATATCCGCGACTACGACGAGCTTGAACGAAGAGAAACGCGCGAGTGGGGCGTCACGGGTGCTGGTCTGGGAGCCAGTGGGAGGTAGAGCGAGCACGGAGGTTTCTCGATCCCGTCGACTTCATCTCCACCGCCCACCCTATCGACGTCTGCCCTCCCTCTTTACGCCACCCAGTTCGACTTCGACCCTCGCAACGACACCGTCCATCGCCCTCCTCCTACCCTCGTTCTTAGACTCGGACCTGGTGTGAAAACGCGCGAGCATGACCCTCGAGCGTCGTATCGACCTCATGCAAGAGCAGACGGCGGAGGGATGTGACCGTGTTCGAGGGGAAAGATAAGCCGTCCGCGTTGACGGTTGAGGTGGGGGCGTGCGATGGGGAAGACGAGGGCGCGCGGACGAGTCCGCCGCGGGTTGTGGGGAAGAGTCCGGGTGTGTTGAGTGCGAAAGAGGCGGAGGATGAGGTGAAGGAAGCGTAGATGAAGGAAGGACGGAACTCGGCAGTTGATTCGGCGAATGCGAGGAGGACGATCCCCGAATCGTCCTTTTCGAACAACTCGTTCTCGCATACGCAGCGCCTTTCAAAAGCCTCATCGAACGGCGCAGTTGGAAATCGGACTGTCACTTCTGAAGGATGTGCTAGGGGGAGGTGGAGACAGCGATAACGAAGACGGGGATGAAGGGGCGGGTTAGCGGCGGTGAGGGAGAGATTCGAGAGGGACGATGCGAGCGAAGAATGCGCAAGGACGTTAGAGGGCTGCAGTACAGGGTGTATGGAGAGCAGGGCGAGGGAGTGCTCGACCGGTTCCCGATGTCGTCGAGCACGATGAGCGTCGTCGGCTCGAAGCGGTCTTTCGTCGCGACGACGAGTACGACGACGACATCACCTCTACGCTACGTTCAGTCGCTCCAGCAGTCGCTGATGTCGCCCACGTTCTGGTTACGTCGTTCCGCGCGCCTCCTCACGGGCATCCGCCGGATATTCTTAGTGCGATGGGGTCGATCCAACCGCGCGAGCAAACCCCGAGAAATGCATCGAGGTATACGAGCACGACGACGACGAGTTCTTGGGAGGGATGCGGAGGTGTTTACAACAATGATAGCTACAGCGGGTGCTTGATGAGCTCGAGGGAAGGATTATGAGTATCGGGCGGGAGGGGGGTGGGGCCAGTGGTTGTAGGTAGGTATGATGGCGTCAATGAGCGGTTCGTACCACGTCTATCCGAGCGTGTGGAAGGGTGCGGAGGGGAGGTTCGGATGGGAGAAGGCAATGGGAGACGCGGGAGGGACGGGAGGGGCGAGGAAGAGAGTCGATCAGGGCGCGAGTGTCTACACGAAAGGGAGTGGAGGTGGAGATCGGGAGAGCGTGAAGAGTAGATGTTCGGCGGGCGCAGCCGTACAGCTCGATATCCAGCTCAAAACGGCTGGGACGATTGCGAATGTGGATTCGAACGATGATTAGGCCGGATCACATCGCCCTGCTCCTCTCGAGCTCATATCTTCATCGCATTCCCCCTCCACGCCTCTGCTATGCGCGAGCTGGGGTCGTCTCCGAATCAGAGCACGGGTACCCGGGTGACGGCGGTGCCTGGATGGGCAGGGGAGGTGCCGGTTCGTGGGGTGCGTGACGGATGGGCTGCGAAGTTCACGAGCCCCACTTTGAGGGGCGTTAGGCGCTGCGGCCGGAATGGCGAGTGCGATCGAGATTTTTGGTGAATCTTCGAACGAAAGTTTCCCCATTATCGGCCTCGGCGCCTAGAGGGATAGCATGACACTGTCCTATACGCACCTTGATCAGGGTCGTGAACGAGCATCATGTCAGTGGTAGTTCGCGCAGCAGGTAAGTCAAATCGATCTTATGCCCTGATCCTGTAGACCTGTGTTGTAGGCAGGGCTAGGGACGATGAACCCATCCGCGGATCCCCCAATTCGCGTGTCATACCTTAGAGCGAGATTCGCAGTTCTTGAGAGACGGTATAACTACAGAAAAGGATACAACCAATGGAACGGCGTGGATTATAAGTGTCTCCGACGGCGGGAATTGCGTGAAGAGGGCAGAGATGAATTAGGCGCCCGCCAGTTGCTGCTTCGCAGGGATGGCAGAGCACGAGTACGATCCAGATGAGATGAAAATGGTGCATTGGAAATTGTTCGGGGAAGTCTTTCTTCGAGATTCGCGTCGGTAATTGCACCGCTCCTCTCGTGCCTGTCCCAAGTACTCCAATGTGACTAGCTAAGGGATAGGAAGGCTCCCTGAGGAGAATGTGAAATATGAGTAGAACGAGGAGCCGAATCGTATAGCTATAAGGTTCAAACTATGAAGATGCCGGGCCATCTTACGCCCCCGCTCCTGAAAGGCTAATCCCAAGGTCCTCCACAGCGTGTCATTCCTCGGGAACGAGGCAAAGCAAACGGTATGCACGTGCAGTTCCAAGTGGTCATTCAATACCGTAGAACAGGGGATAGGTGGGTATGTGGGCCCTTTTTACTACTTCACCTTTGGCGGTCAAGACGCCAATCTGACCTATTCTAGACAAGGTCATCAGAGAGAGATGTTTCGTAAGGTATGGTCTGAGTAGGATCTGCGGGTGCCTCCGGTGCGACCGCGGTCAAGAGGAATGATAGAAGGTACACTCAGATACACGAGGCACCTCTTTAATGAAGCTATTTTCAGACCGTGTCTTAGGATCCTCCAAATCTCCATTGCTTGCAGGAACGAGGCACGCGTATTGGGCGCTTATTATCAAAACCCAAGATAGAGGGCTATCAACCGTTTTTAGCTTCTATCCCACAAGCTCTCAGTTGTCCCCTCTTCATTTCCCAATTATGTACATGAGGTAAAATATGTTCCAGAGTCTGGGCGCGTGCTTTGCTCAAGCTTTTCCTTCGCTTCACCTTACTCCCTTCAGCGTACACTACGTGTAATTCGACGTCGCAGCGTGTCAGTGTGTTGCTTTGGTTTCGAACCTCGAGGGTGATAGGTACTAGTAGCACTGTACAATGCGGGGCTTTGATGCTTTTGTATCTTCTCAGAATGGGACCGACCCACAGCCGATCATAGCGGAATACCTCTATCCGTAACGGCACTCTAACGAGTGCCAGTCCCCGACTCTCAGATCTCAGGTGAAATTAAGGCCACCAAACATGTTACATATCGGCTCGGGGAATTATAGAGACGTCACAGACATATGCTCTGGCCATTTTTATCGGAATGAAATGATTGTAGAATTCGTCTGAGTTGTGCACGCATACCAGTGTAGGTGAGTATACTTGTGACACATGAGTAAAACTCAATGCCATGCCTTCGTCATCATCCTCTTCCATGCTCAGCCCTTGCAACATGCGGGTAACTTCAGCAGCTTCTAGCATGCGGAATCCGTTGGCCCACAAGTATCTGGAGTCTCAACATGCTTTACGAGCATTTGGATGGGCAGAGACCGACGCAATTAGCCCAGTCCTATCTCAAGTTCGGCTTCTGATTGCACACCAACGGAGGGCTGGGAAGAGTGGTTTTGATTACACCTTGTGCTTTTGAGTGTATACCAATCCTGCAAGGTTAAGCTGTGTGGGGATGAGATACATGCAATGCGGAGTGGAGGTAGGGGCAGCGTGGCGTTTCATGTCTATTAGGAAACGGAATACTCACCAACATCGCACAACATCTCAAAGCGGGGGACCAATGAGGCGCACAGTACCTGGCGCACCTCGAAAGGGCATATTCCATATAACTGTGGCCGTGGTCATAGGGTTCTGTAAAATGTGTAGTGTTGTTCCTTGGTCTTGGGGGGAGAAAATCAAACGAAAGAGAGAGGTGAAGGTGAAAGAAGAGGGAATGGGGATAGTTAGACGGGAAAGGGGTAAGCTATACCCTACAACTTCGAAGACTTATTAACTATATAACCTGAGTGGAAGGAGTGTTCTTCCGAGGGCAGAAGTCAATATCCCGTGGCTATGTCTGCCCCATGACCTTGAATGACGCAGTTCCACAAGCTTTCCCACGCGCTCATTGAGAATTGTAGGGAATGGCGACGTTCTGTCACCACAGAACCCTCCTCCTGAAGGAGTCGGGGAATTTGCTCATACATATGCGTCCAAAATGGCAGCTTGGTGGTGAAACTACGACATTGGAACGAGGCTCTATGCACGTCTACAAAGCGCCCATGAATTCGAGGTGCCCCCATCACTGGTCCTTGTCGGACTCTGGACAAAGCCAGAGATATAGATAGGCAGAGCAGAAATCGAGGATGGAGAACGAGTATATCCACTCAACGCGAATCCCTCAGAGGGACGACAGAAAAAAATTGCTCTAGATACCAAGTGGTACGTCTATCCCACTCTCTCTCTGGATAAAAAAGATCATCAACTGAATAAACGGATTTATTCAGGTTCAGTAGCGAACGGAGGGATGCCCCACGTCGACTTCTTCCCGACGGAACAAAGCTCAAAGTAGGACGGAGATTGACAAAGGAGCAGAAATCAAGGTTGGGGGAAGAGTATGCACTCAACACGCAACCCTCAGAGCGACGACAGAAAGAAATTGCTCTAGATATTGGTTGAAGTGGTACGTCTATCCTGTTCTCACTGGACACAAAAGATCATCGACTGAATAAACGGATCTATTTAATAGGATGAATGAGAAACCGCGATGGGGCCAATGTGGTACTTTCGACATGTGTAGGTCCTCCCTTTCTACTGTATCAGGTCGAACGGCCCTCACTCCGAGTCAGAGATGGATGTAATAATGCCAGGAGGAGAGCGTGGACTGTACATGGCACAACGGGAGAAGATAACGACGATTTGCAATTATGCATGCACAATAAGGCTCGCGATCGACCACTGTACAGGGACTTTGCAAATTCTGAAGCACGTTGCCACTCACTATCGCACGTATACCGACGAGTCCGGCGAATGACTTCACTGTGACGGGATACGACCCACCACAAAATGCCTATTCCAAGCCACGCAGTCCAGTTAAACTTCTCCAGCCACTACCCATGCCTCGAGGTGGCTCCCACATTAGGGCTTGGATGGACGTTACGAGGTGGATCCCGGATTAGGGCCTGGATGGGGGGTTACGGATAAGATGTCCACTCTGCGGGGCTTTGAGGTGCCTCGCACCGGATCGCTCTACCTTTCTCTTCCATCCAGAATCACAAGGCTGTCTCTCTAGCTACGGTACGCTTCTACTCACTGAAAGTGCTTTATGTCTCTGATATATAATCTCCAAATGTGTTCTGACCAGCTCGATTCCATCGCACATAGTACCTCAGACCCTTTCTGTGATGCAGGCAAACGTGGAATTTGACAGACGTCCTGGCATTCAAAGGATCGACCAAGGCAGCCTCCTCCGCATCCTCCAGCTATCCACATCCCTTCAACAATATACTCGCAATGAAGATATCCAGGACGAGCTACCACGAGGCTATCTTGGTCTGGTGTCGAGGTCACTCGACCGGTTCATCGTCAACGAACCATCGCTGTGGACCACGTTCCTTATCCGTCCCGACAGCCCAGTCGAGACTTATACAGTGGAAGGTGACCCAACATCGCACTTTCTGACCAGGTCTGGCGATCTCCCCCTTTCTATATATCTCCTTCCTGGGACGTTAGGGGATGGGGCCGATAGGAGGATGAAGCGGGAGGCTGCAGCAGCGCGCTTATTGGGGGAGATAATCACAAAGGAGGGCGCCAGGATCAAGACGCTCGTCGTCAGCACACGCTGGAGATCTTCTCTTATGCGCATCGGGAACTTACTGGACCCCAAATCCCTTCCTGCAGTAGAGCGGCTGGTTATCGAGTCCTCTATAGACGACGTCGGGGCTCCTGATGTTGGTCTGGCTATCCATCTCGACGATCCCTCAAGTCTCACATCACTCTCGATCGACGCCGTTAACCTCTTCGCCTTCCTCGCGTCGACTCACAATCCTCACGATGTTCTCGCTCTTATCACTTCACTCACAGTCACCAACATGCACCCCGGCACATATGGCTTTCCCGAGGATGGCCTGTCAAGCATCATCGAGCTCATCGACTCGCTCCTGTACCTTCAGTCCCTGACTTTCGACGACTTTCAAATGCTCGAGTACCACTTGGAGATATTCGGCATCGTTCATCGTCAACCCAGGACCCCAACCCAGCTATACAACCTGACGTTGAGGAACACGAGTGGTTCAGCGCGTACCTTCCTTCGACGTCACATCTCTCCTACCATCCTTGTCATTGAACAGTGATGTTGTGGGTCGGCATCCTTGGCTCAACCACACATATACACAATGTCCGTAGCTATGATACACACACCATTACTGTCATTCCTTCCTTTTCATTTAACCCACATACCTATGTTCTCTGGACCTCCAGTCAATCTTCGGCCTACTCATAGACGTTTAGTATTCAGGTTTTCTAATCCACGGGCGTTTACTATTTACCTCTCGTAACTTGTCATCATACTACTCTGTTAACCCCAACTCTGCTGGATATCCATGCCCTGCGATAACATCGGGGCACCTATTTATAATAAATTCCCTTTGCTACGTAGACAAGGTATGATCTCGCACCATTGTTCCTACAGAGCTAGGCGCCTTCCTTTCACGCTTGTGATCGACGACCCGTCTTTCACGATCCTCTCTGCCAACCAGAGCGAACGACCCCACTGCGGCTCCCCCAAGATAAGATAAGATCCGCGCACGACGCCGCGAAAGGAACGACGAGAGAGCAGAGCACCACGCCCTTTAGCGAATACGAGCTCCATCTTCCACCCCGACCCCGATGCAGCACCGCTCTCGCCTTCCGCCATCGCCGAGCTTTCGCACTTCGCACCGCCTACGCTCCAGACCGAGCTTGAAACGCTCCCGACGAGCTCGAAGAAGTCGAAGTCCAAACCGAAGAAGCCATCGTCGTCCTCGTCCAGAGATACCCGCGACAAGCTCGGGCGCGAACTACTGCACCTCGAGAGGCTGAGGCTGAAGCAGCAGGGCATACTGCCCGAGTATGCGGGGGGCGACGAGTTCGAGGGGTTTCAGGGTAGCGGGAGCAAGGCCCCCACCTGCTGCACTCGGACGTGTGCGGTCAGCGAGCGCGAACGATGAGTAACCGCGAAGAACTAGCTCGAGGAAAATGGGATACAGTAGATTGGACGATACCCCCAGCCAGACTGCGAGCCTCCAGCGTAGGCAGCGGACATCGTCGTACGCAGGACCGGCGAAGCCTCACGAAAGGCATAGCGCTACCAGGGAACTTGATGAACGCCCCCCACGAGAGGGCACGTGAAATGCTTTGGAGTCAACAGTCTAAAGAGCGAAGACTAACAATGATTCAATAAACTGGGGAGGGCATCGCGATACGCCACGTATGGTGCATCGAATCTGAAAAGAGAGAACGCACGCGCGACGCCTCGTTGCGACCCTTCAAGGGTGGGAGGGCATTATCGGGAGTGAGGAGAAGTCGATGAGGAGGAGTAGCACCCGGCACCCGAGGAGAGAGATTCTTGAGTCCTAACCACAGAGAGTCGTGAACGGGAGGAGGAGGAGAGGAACGACGACTCACCTGAACAGATAACCGCACAGCACAATCACAAAGCCCGACAGCACAACAGCACGTACATTAGACCACAGTTGCTCCCGTCACGATTGCTCTCCTATGATCATCGTAGACGCAGTGAAACCGTCGACAACAGTGAGGGATATCCAGCTTGCGGGGAGCGTGGCGGTTCGGTCTGGGGATACGAGTGTGCTGAGAGGCAGATCCAGTAGGAGTGATGGGGAAATCATGGGTTTCTCGT
The DNA here is from genome assembly GCA_013368325.1 of Ephemerocybe angulata. Classification (NCBI taxonomy): domain Eukaryota; kingdom Fungi; phylum Basidiomycota; class Agaricomycetes; order Agaricales; family Psathyrellaceae; genus Ephemerocybe; species Ephemerocybe angulata. The sequence goes on from JAACJK010000232.1 coordinate 177,196, forward strand.
ACCTTGTGTCGAGCCACTTATGCTTTCGCAGTCATCGTTCGTCGTCGTGCACATGGTGGGCGGAGAAAAGGAACAGCGAACTAATCTGGGATCAACACTGATCCGGCTGGGATCACGGCGAATTCCGAGTCCCCGCATCGCTCCCGCAAACAGTTGGGCACACCCTGAGCGGCATGCGATGTGTCGTACAGTATAGTCGGAAAAGGACCGGCGATGTGCCGCTTCGCTTTCAAGGCGTACCTCTTCGAGGCACGCGTGGACAGTAGAGAGTACCAAAGTGGTCATTACAGGGGCTTGCATGGGAAGGTGCTTATCTGAGGCAGAACGCAGGGTACTAGTCCACTAGAGCAACAACCATCACAGTATCACACGTAGTATCCTACTTGGGCACAGATGCCCAATGAAACTAAGGAATCCTTGCCTCGCCCACTTATCGGTCTCGTACCTCCGTGAGAGGTTTACCGGTGACTATTTACATGGGCGGAATACTATAATAACGGTTCCTCAGTTCCCGAATGCACCGAAGGTAATTCGCGTCTCTCACCTCATTGTTCCCCGCCTTTGTTCGTGGGAATGTCTTGTGGCAGCGGTTGCACTCAAATGGGGGGTTTGGGTCTAGGGGGCTAGATCTCGCCTCCAGCCGGTCTGCGACTTCGGCGAGGAGATCACGAGTGGCAATATCGGCGAGGATTTCTCGGCGGTCGAGGCTCCTCGTTGATGTAGTGAGCTCGTCTAGATTGTCCCTGGCTGCAAATGTATACTGAGGGTGTGGATAAATAAGATGTGAGCATTTGTTGTGACTTTGTACGCCAGTGGTGCACCTACGTCGTCGTGATACGCATTCGCGAGGGAGGCGAGAGCCCCCAGAGCTGTGAGTAGGTTGATGAAGGAGACACGCATGGTTTGGCCTTCAAGTAAAGGAGGGCGTTAATGAAACAAATGAGCGAATAATAGATGATAATTCGGCGTACGCAGTAGACTACCTTATATACAAGTGGTCTAGGTACGAGGTAGAACAAACCCGAATCACGGGGTGGGACTCGCTCAATCTACAACCCCGAAATACCTTCCCGCAGAAAGGATATCACCGTTCATGGGGACACATTCAAGATGCCATGTCGACCAAGGTCTCAAATTACCTCAGTTTCAGCTCGGCATCCATATGTAAAAACACATATGACATGCATAACAACGCGTTTCGACGTACTTATCTCGGTAAATACAGGCCGGCCTGGCGTGTAAATACGAGTTGTCGAAAAGCATTCCAACGCCGCTCGGGCCGCTCTTTATTGGCCTATCGCCCTCCAGTTGACACCTACGGCCGGCCACGTCGAACACTTCAACACATCCAGAGCCAGTCTGCACTGTCCGGACCGCATTCCAGTGGCGTTGAAAGAAAATCACCGTTGAAACGGCCGGACAGAAATTTATGACATAGTTTCTCCAGTGCCCGGTGCATCCCTCACATCGTACATCTCATCCACCCACCTGTTGTCTCCCCCATGACTCCGGTGTCTGATAAGGCAGAGACAATTCCAACGGATCATCTCTCTACCGAAGCTTCGTACTTATCCAGACACCATAAGTAAACCAACCCTCCCACTCATTCCATGATTCGCTAAGCGATGAGAATAGGGGATACTATCGGCATGGCGAGATGAATCCCATCAACAGGGACACGTGGATATAGATGAATACGAACATATCCTTGGCGAGTGAATACCAGAAGAGCAACAACCTGCCGGAGATCATGGATCATCGAGTGAGCTGAATGACTAGGCGCTCAAAGGCGCCTATCCAGGTTTGTGAAAGTCCCGTATTAGCACGCGCCTACACACACACACACGACTTATCGTGGATCGGAGGATAAGGTCAGAAACATAGCGCCATGAGCTTGTTGACGACTCCGCACTGTTCCTATCGCCGAGCTGGCTGAGAGCATTCGTGGGTTGAGGTCTTCAAGCTTCTTTCGCACCGCGGTTTTTTCCCCGCGCCGTTATTTCGGACAGGATGATTCGACCCTGGGGATGGTCACTGTGGTTCTATACAGCAAACAGCTCTTTACGTGATACACGCACTTTCCCCAATCCTTGTTATACGTCTTCCAACGGTACTATGCATGTACCGGTCGTTTGATGTTTCGCCCAGCTTCTCAGGGTCTCATCCGTTTAGCCTTAAGTTCGTTCGGGCGACCGGTCGGTCGCTTGGATCAGCGAACATGCGGACGATTGATACTTTGTTCAGCATCCATTCGGCTCTTTTCAGTTTTTTGATTCACTTTGAATGGGGTGTGTACGCGCGTGGTTGGTTCAACTCATGTGTTTGGCGTATACCTCTTTTTGATATCCAGAAGTCTGTTTGCGTGTTTGTCTACGGTGTTGGGCTGCGGGTAGAACTTGTTGTCTGGGTAACAATCCCACTGAGCTGTGCTTTGGGTTCTTTCCCCGTGTTAGCATCCAACTTTCGCTAGCCAGACTTTTGTGGATCGGTGAGTGCTGCATCCGAGGCTATCAGCATGGGGTGGGCGTTTCGCGGTTGTGTCAACTTCTCTTTCATGAGCATTTCAAAGATAACTATGGCGCTGTTATTGACGTCTGCCTCCTTGGCGACGTATAATAGAGAGTTTGGGTGATCAATCAATATGTTGGTGTATATCCAATCTTCGAACGTGTCGATCGTGGAGTTGTGCTTGGGATCCATGGTGGTGAAGACTGCTGGTGTGGTGGGTCTGAGTGGTGTTGTTTTTCGTCTAAGCTGGATACTCATAGCGAGTTTTATACCACCTCGCTTGTGGGTTCAAATACCTTGGTGGGCACAACTGCTGCGTGCGCCCGGCTCCGTAATGGCTACATGTTGGCGTATACTGGGTAGGACGGGGCGCCACAGATGCCGCCAAAACTTGACGAGCTTGGGAGCTATTGCGACGAAGCCTGGACACCAAAGGAAGTTGTGAACAATTCCACTACGACTGAGCTGTTCGGTGTCGTTGCGGTTTGGGATGACACTCATGTGCTGAAGGCTTTAAGAATATAGTCGGAGAGCGGCCTCCCGATTCAAACATGACTGGCGCATATCTACTGCAGTATACTGAGAGAGATAGTATGTGCCTGAGCCTACAACCAGAATGCAACAACCCTCGCATGGATCATTGTGGCAGCCTAGGACGTCTAATCGCAGACCGGGGGACTGGCGGGCGGTGAGCGGTCTGAAATTTCATCCAGGTGAAGTAGCAAAGTCTCTCTCGCTGAGCCAATATGTAAGGAGTGCCCGCCTTTGAACGGGCTCGGCGGCGCGCCACGCTCCCCTAACCCCACGCGGCGCTTATGATGCGTCGAACAGGGGAATCCATTCCCACACATCCTTCCTTCCACACCACGATCGTCGCCGCGACGATGGCGGTGGGCTCGCCCTTGTCCTCCAAATCACCATCGAGTCGCCCCGCCCCACCCCGCGCGACATCTACTCGCACTTTCCCTCAACACAAGGACTCACAGACGACGATGTCCTCTCACAATTCACCCTGCATGGAAACGGCGTTGCTAGAGCACCCTGCGAGCTCCTCGAGCGCGTTCGCGGGGCATATGGGGGCGCGGTGGTTATTGTGTGCGACGCGCTCATTACGGTGGTTGACACGGTGCCGCGTGTGGCTGGATATGGTGTGGGCCGGCTGATGCAGCCTCTTTGGATGGATTCCCAGTGCGCCGTTATATCTCTATTGTTTCGAGTTTTAGACTGACGGACGATGGCTAGCGTTCTGTAGGATCATCGACCTGCTCTAGGTGCTACCGTAATACATCTAGCTCCTACTAGGCCAAAACTTCTTCGTCCTCTCCCCCTCCTCTATCCTGCGCATGTTCTGTGTCTTCTTCCCCTTCTGATATCACCACACCATCGTCCATCGTCCTGTGCGTCCCTCTCCCCGTTCTTGTACTCGAAGTCTCAAACCTGGCAACCGCGCAGCACCATTGAGGCGATGTAGCTCTCTGCCCCCAGGCCATAGCATGCCCTCCTCCACATCGGGTTCCATGTCGTCACGATATTGACGGTCAGCGCTCGTCCCATATTCCTCGTACCGCTGCTGATCTTCCTGCGTCCCTACTTCACAGATACCTCTCCGAGCGCATACCAACCTCGCTTCGTTTCATTTTCGCATCGATCTTCCTTTCCACAACGCCCTCCTATCCCCGTTCTCCTTTCCACAACGCCCTCCCATCCCCGTTCTCCTCTCCCTCTCCCCGCCCTCGTCTACCTGTGAAGCTCCTTCCGTACTAGCCGCTTTCTCTCAGGGATAACGAGGGTAGCCTGCGCCGCTCGTTCCTCGGGCGACTCATGACCCTATAGTACCGCTTCCACCACCACTACCCACCTCATACTCGTACCTCGATCGTCCTCGATCGTGCCCCTGAGTTTTGTGTGTACCGTATACGGATGAGGGAAGATAAGGTGCGTGTTTTCTAGTTTATTTTGGTTGTGATACGGGTGCGAAGCAGCTTTGTGATTGTTCTTCGACTCCGTTACCTCTCGTTCTTCTTCGCGACTTCTTTCAATGTTCGAGGCTTCTTCTGCCCGACGGGTGGGCTCGTGGGATATGCTTTGGCATTCGCCGACTATCCAGCTCCTTTCCTTTCCTTCTTTCTCCGTCCGCCCTTCCTTTCCTTCTTTCTCTGTCCGCCCTTCCTCTCTTCCTGCGAGGCGCGCGCACATCTATCGCTCCCATCTACGCACGCCCTTACCTGGGTGCTAAGTATCTTAACATGTTATCGAGCGTCAGTGTCTATTAGACGCCGGCTGCTCATCCCGTGCCTGCTGTGGTGCCTAAGCAGGGTAGTCGTTCATTGCGGAGAGTACAGTGGATGATGGGTCTGGCGTTCGTTTGGCCTTCTTTCTTTCTTCAGGCCTCGGAGCGACGGTACATTGGTGATCAATCGAGTATCAGGACTGACCGTTCTCGAATCTCGTATCCTGCCTTCATCTCGTCGGAGGGATGGAGGTGGGTTGAGTGCTGAATGGGCGGTTTGTCAGTTGGATGAGGGTTTCGGTTTCTCTGCGTGTCGACGCGGGGGTGCGGTCGATCGTCGGGGTTATAGATAACGAAGGCTTAAGGCTGAAGGTTACATAGCATGTATCGGTCGCTCGCGCCTTTTCTCGGCTCCTCAGCGTCTCCGCCGCTCACCCGTTCATTCGGGTGACTGTCCGGTTGGCTGGGTGGCCCGTCCGAGGAGACGATCGATACTTTGCTCATAACTCGTTCATTCGGCGCCGTTTTTCTTTCGGCACGTGGTATACCACTGAGACTGCTTTTTGGCGGTGCGGGTACTGGCGTAGAGCTGTGTGTGTGAAGGGAGAGTGTACGTATCTGTTTGGGCGGACTTCTCTCTTTGCTTTATGGCTTCGTTTATGTGCGACGGCTCCGCGCGTTGATCTAAATGTAATCTCATTGAAAGGATTAAACAAAACGAAAGAATGTAGATAATGCTATACCAGTGACATTACGGAAACCAGCCCGTGTACTTCTTCCCGTCCGGCCTTCCATGACCCCCGCTAGTAGAGAGTTTACATCCATATTGAGCATCATGATCCTACACCAAACGAGATAGGCATTAAATCATCAAGCCCTGGTGCAAGCGAAAGGGCACTAGAACGCACCTGGCTTGCAACATATTTGTGGCAAAAGGCGCAGTTGTAGGGTTGAAACTTGGGGGCGCCGCGCCGGTCGAGGCGGTCTGAGAGCGCGTCAAGGAGTTCGCGCGTGCTGATGTCCTCGAGGATGTCGCGGGTGCTTAGTTCGTCGACGTCGCGTGGGTGGTTCTGTTATGCGGTAGAGAGTTGTGTTCGAGATTCAGTCTGGCGTTGGGTACTGTCTGGAGAGGGGCGGTCGGATTGCGATACGTACGTGGGCGTCGCCGTGTGCTGCGACAACGGAGAGGAAGGCGAGAGGGAGGGCGAGCACGGTGAGACGCATTTTGGCTGGCTTGGTTGGTTGAAGGGCTTTGAGGGAGTGTGTAGGAGTGTGGTGATGGGGATAAGATGCCCTCGAGGGTGGAGACGGCCAGCCAAAATTCGGCCAAAATAGACTAGCTTATGTACGCCCGAATCTCGGGGTGAGACTGGTAGCTCGGGCTGCTCGGCTGAGACCCCCTTGGCGCTCATCCCAAACGCCGGCTAAAAGGACTCGCTTGACCTAAATCGTGCTCTTGCTAGGCTTTCACGGCCGTACTCCTATACTCCGACCGCAGTGCTCAATTGATGTAATGGAATACAGCATCCATAATTTGACCCGCTCGCATGATAAATGTGGCGTGATTGACTTGACCTACTAAAGGGTACCTACACGAAGATACTTACGAATGTGCTTTAGAGCGAGTCAGTCGACCCGGGGCTCAGATTGGCATGGCGACAATAGTGAATACAGAAAGTGTGGAAAGGCTAGACTCCGCAATTCTTTACAAGGCCTGCGATTATGAATGCAATCTGTTGGTAGATATGACACTCCTCCCTTCTACTATTATTAAACAATAAGTCGCTATGGATTGTCAGACATAACCGGTTGTTCTGAGTCTCATACCCGTGCACCGGGCCACTTGGTCGCTTGCAGCTGCTTCCATACGTGGGAGGCTCAACTGTCATCCTCTAGATATTATATCACACTCCGCACCGTACGTATAGGATGGTTTGAGGACGGGTACTCGGGTATTCAATACCATGAATCCCGATCCTTAACATTCACTATGGTACGTGTGAGTAACGCAAGCCGCGTTCTTGAGGAGCCGTGAACTCATATCATTCAACTTACCAGTCTGGCCTCATACATTTTCCTGCCGGGTTCGGCTGTTACCTAAGACGGATCGTGCCCCTACTCGGTAGTTCACGGATATGTACGGGTATGAAGGCCGAACCCCTTCCGGTCGCCTATGTAGATGAATGAGGATGTGTAAATCTTCGGTTAGATGGGCCGATCCGGAAATCTAATCTGTCTTTGTTCGAGCGGCATCTCTCCAGACAATGGTCACGATCCAGAGCCCGAAAAGTCCGGCGGGGGAACAGTCCTCACGAAATGAATAGGGAAAAGAGCCCTGGAATATTTGGTAAGTCTGCAGCGACCATGCAGTCGGGACTAGTAATCAGAGGGAAATTTGTAGCAGGCTTAGTGCATAACGATTCTTGACACAAATTCCCAGGTGCGAAGAGTACTAGCCTATGGAGATAAGCTGCGTATGGACTGTAAATGAGTATATAACAAGGTGCATACAGTCGAAGATACAGCAACCCAAGCTCTCGCATTCCAATTTCCACTCCTACATTCAGTCTTCAACAATACCGCCAATGCATTCTCCTACCCTCCATCTTCTCTCTATTGTTGTGTCGCTCGCTCACATGGGAGTAAGCTTTAGAAAGTACTGGCAGTACTTTCTAAAGCTTACTCCTATGTGAGTTTCAGAAATAACCCAAACTCGCAAAGAGACTCTTCTCTAACGCCGTTTCTAGGATGTGTGGTACTGAGCTCGTCGATATAGTCGCGTGCTTCAACTTGAAGCACGCGATTATATCGACGACCTCAGTACCCGCACCGACGGGGTCTTGTCCAGCCTCTCCACGCGCGAGCTCATAACCGAGCTCTCTGAGTGTCTTGATTGCCGCAAGGAGGACCATAGCATCACATATGAGTGTATAGAGTGTCTCGCCGTAGGCAAGGTCGGGCCCGAGTAAATCTTCCCGCGGAGGTTACTGAAGCCATCCGAACCCATGCTGGCGACTTGCCCCTACAGAATAAAACCCTGCCCGATGGGACATGCGCAGATAAATTCTGCAAGGAAATCGTTACCGTATCAAAATCCATTTTCCATTATTATTGCAAATAGTCGCACTCTTTTGGTGGTGAAGGAACCACGCCAATCGCATCTCGCCTCAAGGAGCACCTCCCTGAAGCCTTTATTATTACCAGCTGTCCTGTGGGCTGTGGCCTTCTCCTTGGTGGTATCTCGCTATTTCTCGGTGATATTTGATGGGAAATATAGGGCGAAGATCAAAACTTCGATTTTGGAAGTTCAATCTTCCTCGATCATGAACGATGGTAGTCTAATTGAAGCTTATTGAAGAGAAGAGTCTTAATGATTTCCTCCAAAAGGAGGATTCGTTCTCTGCTCATATCTCAAACTATATCGTGTCTCAGATGGACGAAATCCATGATACAATTCTGGGGCATGAGGATATCCCGGAGCTTCATGATTCTCTTAATCGTCTGTTGTCCTCCCTCAAGGAGGCCTCATCCAAGGGCGAAGCACTAAACTAAATATCATGCCTCCAAACCCAGTCGAGCTCTTGCGTCACTGCTCCAACCCACTCGAGCGCACCGGCGCAGTCAGCCCGACTAAAAGGCGAATGAATACCCTCGAGCATTGACACGCCACTCAGGTGCCCACGCCCGACTACCGAGTGAACGAACGAACGTACGACCCCAGCTCCATAACATCATACTGCACGCACGCCGCCAGGCGCACTCGCACCCACACTCACCAAACGAAAGGAAACAACACCGAACCTGTTCGAAGCCCCAGATGATACGAGCGGCGAAGGGAAGAGGAGCGAAGGAGGAGAGCAAGGGAAGAGGAAGAGAAGAGGATGCGACTCGAGCGCAGCACGTAGCCCCGGGTACAGGACGAGGCGCACGCGGACGCGAACACCACCCTGGTGCCCGACTGCCACCGGAACGAACGAACGAACACCATTCTGCACGCACGCTGCCAGTCGCACTTCCCGACCCACACTCTCCAACCGAACCGAACAGAACCGAAACGAAACGAAACAACACTGAACCGAATCGAAGCTATCAAATAAAGAGCGGGGAGGGGGAGAAGAGAGGCGAAAAGCAGAAGAGAAGGAGAAGAGGATGTGAAGAGGGGAGAACAGGAAGAAAAGAGAATAAGAGAGGAAGACGGGGCAACTCACAACCCGATATTCTCATGCCGATCCCTTCTAGACCCACACGCCGTTTTCGAATCATTCAAGTGCACCCCACACAGATACTTCAGTCCGATTTCCTCCTCAAAGCGCCCCACTAGAATACGGCGTCAGTTGCACCATCGCACCAGATCAACGACTCGAAATAAAAGCGCACCGAAAGCGCGCAAAATCGCCGAATGGGAGAATACGACGCCAACACGAAGAACACAACACCTCACGAAGAACACGAACAGCAAAACACCGAACCCCAAACGAGGCACCCAACGCAACACAAGACTCACTAGTATCCTCCCACCCCTCCCGAGTATTGATATCATACCCAGCAGCATGGGCATGGCACGTATCGACGCACACGCCAACGCGTGTATTGTCGTCCACGAGCGCGATGATCGCTGCGATTTGGGCGAAGGGCGCGCCGATGACGTTGCCGGCGGCAGCCTGCGTAGGGGAAGGGAAGGACCGAGGGCAGGCGTGAAGTATGGATGTGAAGGCGTGCGCGCGAGGCGAATGGCAAAGGGCGAAGGGGGAGTGGGTGAACGCGCACGGCGTGGGTAAGAGCGCGGGCGGCGAGGTGGACGAGCCCGTATCGCGAGCGTGACAGGCGTACAGTGTGCGCAGTCGTAAGATCCGGGTGGTAGTGTGTGTGTGTGTGTGTGTGTGTGTTGTTCAAAGGATGGGTAAGCAGTGTTTCCACCGCCAGCCGATAGGGGCACCCACCCCCCAAGGTGGCAACCAGAGAGGTCCCGGACTCCCGCCAGCTTGGTAGCAGCCTGAGACTAGGGCGACTGAAACGGCCGGCTAGAAGCCGTCGAATTGTCCAACGGCAGGTGCGAAGTACGTAGGTGGTAGAAAGAGCGTGGCGGAGTAAAACAAGATGTAAGTATGGCAGTCCGTGGGTAGGCGAGACGCGATGAGCAACAGACGCACCATACAGTATTCTCGCATAGTACTTCAATCCCAAACTCCCGCACCTCCTCAAATCATCGACGAAGCACGCATACGACTTCTCCCTCTTCGCTCTACACCACGCCACCCTTCGTCAGCGCCTTCCCTCCTACCACACGTACGCCACCAAGACACAAAAAGGGAGGGGGGACGTACGCGTCTGGGTTCCCTAGGTTGATGAGGTAGTTACCATGCGGGAAGAAGTGCTTGGGATCGTAGCCGTACTCCCTCATGCGCTCTTTGAAGAGGCGTATGGAGGATGAGGAGAGCGACGGGCCTTCCCATTTCCGTTGGGATTTGAGGAAGAGGGCGAAGGCGTTTGCGCTATCGGGCAGAGCGGGTCGTCATAGGTCGTTATAGGAAGGTAGGAAGCGAGAGAGGGAAGGAAGGAATGTAGGTAAGAAGGCAAGGAGCAAGCACGAGAGAGTCGCTAAGGAGAAGGAGCGGAGACGAACGAACGCACCCGATCGCCGCAGCGTTCAAAACGGCGTTCTCGATGCCTCCCGCGGCAGAGACGTGCGCGCCGACCTTTCACGGACTCTACACGCGGGGGAAGAATATCGTCGTATCCACAACCTTTGCCTTCTTCGTTGTGCGTTTGGGTAGGGAGGAGGTTCAGCGTATCGTGGTCGTGTTCTGGTGTGACGGCTTTGGGTGGGGTTGCCATAGGGCGTTTGCATTTGCATTTGCCTGGGGTGTCGGAGGGTTGGTTCTTAATTGTACGGTGCCTAAGGTGTGGAGTGGACAGACCTAGGTACTCCTCAGCGTATTCCTTGAACGTGCTTTCAACCCTGGCCGTCGCCGCCTTGCCCTCGCTTCCTCGTGTACTTGCCCCGCCTCAGCCGAAACGACGGCGGTGGAGCTCATAGCTCGCATGCTCCGTCGCGTCGGAACCATTCTCGACGAGGGTGAGAGTGCTGTTATACGGAAAGAAAGAGAAAAAGGTCGGGAGAGGGATGTGAACATGAAGGCCCGGAACAAGGAGCTGGGCGCCTGCGACGCGCTGATACGTCCGCCGAGGTGCCGAGCGAAGAGTCTCACGCATGTCAAACAGTAATCTCTTCCTCGAGGCTCCTCCGTCGAGAAGGTGAAAGGTTAATATGCAGGCATGACAGGGCATAGATTTGGACAATAGCATAATCGAAGATGATCCTCGCAGCAACTGATGGCTCGTTTTGATAACTATCCCCACTGTGCGAATTCCTGTCTGAAGCAGCAGAGCATTCTGCACTGGGAAAGCGCCATAACTTATACTTATGAGGGTCACAGAGAAGCATTGGTATCTTAAAACGTGCGCGCACAAACCCCAAGCATTGATTAATTGTACCATCATTAAAATATCGCCTGAATGACGCTGCACAGAACAAAACCCTCAAGGTCTTATTGTCCACACCTCTATCTTCGTCGTTCTGCTTCTTCTGATTATATACCTGTTTAACGATCTATTTAATTGAACATATTTATCGCAAATTTGTTGAGTGCATCAACCTGTCGCATCGATTAATCCCCCGTACACTTCGATGTCGATTAATGGCGCAGTCGCCTGAGATTTTTCGATTAAACCTCGCAAGCCACAGGGCGGGGGACGTCTATTTAGCCTCGGTAGCGATTAATCGCTCTCAATTAATCGGGCGTGGATCAATCGCAAAAGTGTGGATTTTCAAGGTCTGGATTTTGGGTGCGTTTCGATGAGCATCGGCAATGCAATACCCCAGCACTTTGAACCAATGGGCGCTTTGTTGTGACAAAGCCACCTGGGGGATTATCCTAGTCGATTTACAATACACCTAGGCGGTCATTTATATTAACCTTCCCGGGGTACAAGGAAAGAGGGCATCCCCACTGGTCAGAGCCACTGTGCGGCTCACTGTGCTTTGGGTGCTATCAAAGCACTCAGGCTTTACAATGCAATCGATGGATGACATTCACCTTCGAGTAGCGCAAAGCAACGAGCACAAGGCCACTCCAAGCCTTACCTTGCTTTGCATGTGATCGAAACAGATAAAAAGGAGACCAGCCGCAAGACATACATCTGCATCTCCCCCCGGCATACGCAGTCCAAACTACTCGACGACCATACGACATTAATAACGGCACCATGTCATTCCAGCCCAGCTCAAGCTCTCTCTTCGCCATGGATCGCCAAAACAGCAAGTACATCGCGTGCATAGAAGCCTGTGCAGAACACGAGGCCACCCTTCATAAGAAGGTAGAACACAAGCAGAAAATCCGAAAACAAAGGCTCCTCGCAGAGCCAGGCGTTCTGCCAGTGGAGGACCACGTCAACGGGGGCCATTGCGCCGACCTCGTCTTCTGCATCGCGTGTAACGTTGGTGTAAAGCTGCATAACAGGGACCCATGGATCCGGACTAAGTGGGATCTTCATGTTCAGAGGCCGCAACACGGAGAGAATGTAAGGCTGTATGAGGCGCTTCACGGACCACTTGAGCATGTGGTGAAAGAGGCCATGCCTCGGTATAGGGCTGTGTGGGTTAATGAAGGGCATGATGACCGGCCCCGACTTGTAGCGGAGGAGTATGACCCGCATAGAGGGGAATTTTTGTCCGAACACAACGACCTAGTACCTATTACATTGGCCTAAATAGCTATTCAACTGGCGCCGTTACCTTCCTCCACGGACACTTTGCTTATATTATATAAAATTTCATTAATCCAATGGCCAGAGACACCTAATTGGTGTTTGGACAGACTTGAGAAGATTGCGCGTACCTACAGAATGTCAGCTATCATCACTTCAAACGAGAATCACCTACCATTTCAGATAATTGTAGTAGGAAAGCTCCGTATAAATGAAGCCAGAACTATACAAAGTTGAAGGCGACAGTGACTTTACCCATGGTTTGTGTAACGGGGTCTATCCGTCGATAACGTCCCACTGTGATAGCCTTAGAAAGGTACGCGGCGCGCATATGCGCTATCGAATTGACGGAGAGTCCACCACGAGTCGGCCACCGGATTCACTCCGTACTAGTCCCTCAGTCTCTCTCGTTCGAGATCTTTCTGCCCAAGTCATAGATTCTTCCATTCACAACCCCTCAATGGCGCTTACAGACCTACCACATGAAGGTTCAACACTTCCCATCCAAGGCTGGTCTGCAGGGGCACACTTCCGGTTTCAGGTGAGTCAGAAGTTGATGATAGCGCCGACTCGAGCCCCGACTCAAGCCTCGCTCGACGGCGCTCCTACAACCTCGAACTGAGGCTGTAATTCCTTCCCGGGTCCACTCTAACCTGATATCCATCACCGGCTCAGCAATCCCATTCCTAATCGTCCTCGTCCTCCTCATCATCAGCATCCCCATCCGATGATGAGACGAGGAGTGTCTGGGTGCGAGGGGGCTCGGACCTCGTTCTCGATCCTCACGTAGCCCGCCGTAGAATAGAGAAACGAATAAAATTGATTGTTGCGCAACTAAGGGGGGATCGGGATGAGAGGGGGTGAGCTACACGGGGGGAAGTAGCTAAGTAACCGAAAGGTAACGAGGACTGCTATATAGAAAATAGAGAAATCCGAAATCCCGACGGAATTGCCGACAGGACATCGATGCGCCACGAAGTGATCTATCGTCGTCACGCCGTGACAATTTCCGGGGGCCCACAGCGACATCTTTGAACTCCCCTTTACTTCAGGAGCCTAAAATGGATTGGTAACTTTAGCGCATGAGGGTGTGACCGCCGTTGGGGTGCTGTTTGCATGTTCCGCCCTTCTGTGCAAGCCAACAGATAGGTCACAGTGAGTACTAACCCATTGAGGACACATAACATCACCGACCTTGACATTCTGCTTGGCACAGTACATGCACATTCCACCACGCTGCTCAAGACGGTCGGTGGCTCGTCCAGGAAGCGGATGGAAAGTTGTGAGAGCACTTCGCGAGTGTTCAGGTCATTGATATAGTCCCGGGCATCGTTCGACTGTCGATAGTCACGATTTAGTATTGGTGGAAAGATTGGAATAAGGTCTGAAAGTTGCACGTACCAATCCATACTTGTCTGGGTGTGCGTTGGCAAACGATGCGACCGCAAGCACAACTGGGACAGCGGCGAATATTATAAAACACATTCTGTGACTGTACTATATATTCATAGGAGTCAACAGTAGATGTGGACTGCGATTCAGTGTGAGAAGGGGCTTCGGTGATGATTTGACCTTCAGTTGGACTATGACCTTTACATTAAACCGCTAAGCGATTTTCTTTGTCATTTTTTTCTCCGTTCGCGTCGACCAGATTTGTAAAAGCAAAGTTTCATCCATGATCCTACTTCGATGCTTCCTCCTTAATATTAGCTAAAGCCAGGACCTCTGACTGTATCGCATAACCCCCAAAATACATTCCCGCAGCAAAGATATTACTGTGCATGGGAAGACATTCAAGATTCCACGTCGATCAAGCGCTCGCATCGGCCCAGCTCCAGCTCGGGATCCAGAGTCATGAATATGTAAAACACATATATATACCACCGAGGCTGGTAGTGGTTTCCCCAGTGCCCGGTGCATCCCCCACATCGTACGTCTCATCCACCCACCTGTTGTCCCCACCATGGCTCCAGTGTCTGATACCTCTCCATCGCTCTCTAGATCCATAGGCTGGTCCTACATAAGCCATCTTCGAATACACTTTACACAACACCGGGGCTAACAGTGTCCATCTTAGTAAACCTTCAACAATGCATTTCGCTACGACCCTCACGCTCATCAGCGCCCTCATCCTAAGCGGCTCCAGCGTCCTCGCTATACCCGTTCCCGTACGTCCCCCATCTCCACTACACACCCTGAACACCCCTCTCACATCACTCCCATTATAACCAACCTTCAGGCGACAGAAACAATCTCCAATGACATCACCTCCCTCGCCGCCCGGGACCTCTCCTACAAGTCCACTGTCGAGGCCCGCGGTTTCGACTTTGAAGATCTCACCCTTGAAGAACGCGGTCTGAGTTCCGGTCTCCAGAAACTGAAGAACAAGATCATGGGAGGCAGCAGTGCACCGCCCGTAGAGCTCCCGGCCCGCGCTTTTGACTTTGACTCTCTCGCTCTTGAGGAACGCGGTCTGCGCTCCGGTCTCCGGAACCTGAAGAACAAGGTCATGGGAGGTAGCAGTGCAGCACCCTCCACAGGCACCGAAGTCCAGCGTCGCGAAGTCGAGGAGGAACTCCTGGAGCGCGACCGGGTTGCTGGCACAAGCCTCGGCCGTTTAAGGGTTCAGTATATCCGCAGGTCTCTCTCAGGTGCTGACCTCCGCAGGCGCGAGGAGCTCGTGCAGCGCGGTCTTCGTACGGCCCTCAGAAACTTGAAGGATCGCTACATCGGCGGCTCTCCTTCAGCTGCTGACCTCCGCAGGCGGGAGCTCGAGCGCGAGATCGTGGGGCGTGGTCAGCACTGGAAGAGTTATTAAACAGATGAAATGATATTTTTGTACTCTGCATAACCCGGGTCGCGTGCGCTAGCATGGTATTTGGGCCTGTGAATGTCCGTTCTTCATACGATGACTACACTACACGAGTATAGGACTTCAAACGTATCACACAGGCGCAGCCTATGATCACCACCCTTCGGTTGCTCAGATTGCATTCTATTACTTTATTGGTACGCTCGTCAGCGGTCCTACTGTGAATTTCAGCCACCAAGGACGGTTCGGAGTGCAGATTCCACTTACGAACGTCTGTAGAGACTATCTGAGAAGTAATATAGGTGCTCCTTACGGGTCGAACATTGGGAACGCAGACTTGAACTACCCACGCGACTTGTGAGTACATCGTCGGCCTGCGCGACCCATGATCACTCCTGCCCTATAACCACGAGCAAGTCCACTAGTTCACGCAGACCCTGGTATGTACCACATGTTCGACGTTGATTTATGTTCGTCCATCAGTCTTCCCTCACAGCTCTTTACGGTGTCACGTACGTTATATACGCCAGATCGCCAATGTAACAAATCTATAAAAGCTTAACGTCACATCCCACAAGAACATACACCATAAATTAAATACCACCCCAGAAGCCCACTATCCACCCCCCGAAACCTACCTCTCATCCTCATCCCCGTGCCAACCCTCTCTCCGCTTCCCCCTCCCCTTCAACACATCCCTCAACGCCCCCTCCCTAATCCCGCCCTCCCCAAGCACCTCCACCAACCTCCCCATCAAAACACCCTGCCTGCGCGCCTCCTCCGCCAACTCCGCGATCTGCCGGCTCAGTTCCGTCTGGTTCTGCGCGAACTTCAGATTACTTAAATCCCTCGCTATGGCTGTGGACGGCGCGGAGGCGGGGGTGGCGAGGAAGGGGTCGTAAGACGAGGCTCGGACGTTGTGCGGGTGCGATGTCGATGATGATGATGGATGGGTCGAGGTGTGTGGCCGCCGGGAGGAGGATGTGGAGGACGACGCGCCGAGGGGTTGTGGTGCGGGAGGGTAGGTCGTACAGGGAGGTCGTCGGTTGAGTTCGGGTTGGTGTGATTATCCTACGGAGCGGACGTTAGTTAGCGATCGTGATGGAACAACGAAGGGAGGTAAGAGAGGGTAGAGCGAGGGAGCGCGAGGAAGCGAAAGAAAGAGGGAAAACCGATAAGAATCGAGTTGAGACAGAGATATAATAAAGTAGAGCTATCGAAATTGAAACCCGATGAACACATTCCCATCGCCACGGGCTACCGAACAAATCAAACAGGAGACAGCTGAAGGCCAGACTGATCGCGCATGGGCTAGCAAGCAGCGATCTTCGAAGAGGCCGTAAACGTAGCTTGACTACGCGAACACGCGTCCATCCTCTCCTTTTCACAGCGATCAGCAGACGAGGGCAGAATGTACTGCGTCAGCTTACGAGTAAATCATATCCCAAGAACAAGTGTCAAATTGACCATGCTTGTAAGCGTACGCCCGTGCAGAGGCGCAGCAGTCCATGCCCAAGTCGCCATCAATGATAAAGGAGGAGCAGAACAAAGGGAGCGAAGGAGAATACGGGAGGCGAGTGAACGACTGGCCGAACGACCGACCAAACGAACGACCAAACGAACGACCCCGAAGGAACAAACCGGCCGCGATCACAACGTCTATCGCGATGAGCGCACTGACACACTCTATCTAAGCCCTGCCTGCTTCGAAGCGATCAGTAGACGAGAGCACTTTCGAGATAGGGCCTCAAAACTGGGACTATATCTACACACAATAACCAGCCATGCTTGTCTATGTCCCGGTCTTGGGGCATCACCCACTGTGCCCACATTTCTATCGCAAACCAGGCGAGGAGCACGCACGGGAAAGGGTAGAGAGTGAAGGGAGCCGACCGAACGAGCGCCACCTCCCAAACGTGCGAAAATCGAC
The DNA here is from genome assembly GCA_013368325.1 of Ephemerocybe angulata. Classification (NCBI taxonomy): domain Eukaryota; kingdom Fungi; phylum Basidiomycota; class Agaricomycetes; order Agaricales; family Psathyrellaceae; genus Ephemerocybe; species Ephemerocybe angulata. The sequence continues at coordinate 194,443 of JAACJK010000232.1, forward strand.
CGACCGAACGAGCACACCACCGCCCGAAGGAAGAAACGAAGGACCGAACGAACGCCCGACCAAACCTCCTGAGCCAAAACCGAACCTCCCAAGCCCCAAAACTACAGATCGAACAGCTGACTCTCCCGGCGCTACAGCAATTCTTGACACCCCAACCGCACCCACCCCAACCCCGCATCAAGTCGTGGGTGATCAAGGTAGAAGAGGCGCGGGAAAGACCAAACGTCCGGACTTCAGTGGGCGGTTTCATGGGGAAGGTGAATGCTAGAGCTACACCCATAGTAGCACGTAGCGGGAGACCCCGAGATACGAGCAGAAACGAAACAGGAACGAGGAAGGACACGGAAGAGTAAGAGAGATACGGATGGACGAAGGAGAAAGCGAGACGAGAACACCCACGAACAAACGACCGCCCCTGTGATCGACGTCACCACCATGGAGCGAGTAGTAGACGTACCAAGACGTCTGCACTCAAGACACATGCTGGTTTCCATCGCTCGCGTCCGGGCGGTCGTATCTGAGCGGGCTCGATGGGTACCTTGGAGAAGGGCAGGAATCGGATGAAGTGAGGAGGAACGAGGAGCGAGGAAGGGGAGGGAGAAGGAAGAAGAGCGCGAGATGACTGTTATCGTAGATGGGACGGCTAATCCCGAGGTGTCCCACGACCTTGAATGCCCGAAAGACCGAGCGCCCGAACGACCGAACGTAAGAGGCACGAACATAATGACGAACATAAGGAGGACGAACCGAAAAAGATAAACACGCTACCAAGAAATTACAAACTCGAACACAAGAAGTCCGAAACTCGAAGAAGAGAAGCAAGAAAGCAACAAACTCGAAACGAAGTCGACCTCAAAGAACGCACCTTATCGACCTTAACGCCGCCCACCCAAGACTATCTCGCGCCCACGCACAAAACTCGGCAGCGTAATCAGCAACAGTCCAAAGACGAGGATAGGGAGGGTGATGAGTCGCCCGAGGAACAAGCGCGGTGTGATTCCGCTGTAGCCGACTGTCATATGGCTAGAGGGGGAGGGGCGTCAGCCTCGCAGTTTGGATGAGCGGAAGTGGGGGAGAGGATCTAAGGAGAAGGGGAGAGGAGGAGGGAGAGGAGGCTGAGAAATGAGGACGGGAAGGTCGGCGGGGAAGTGCGAACGGAGGATTCGGAGCGAGCTTGGTGTACTGTGATCCGTTTGGGTTCGAAGGGTTGGAGCGAAGGACGATAAGGGTCGGGCGAGTCGTCTTGGGGTGCCGGCGACGGAGCGTCTTGAAGTGCAGGAGCAGACGTCGCGGTGGTGGGTGCGAACGGTTGTGGATCGAGAGAGGTTGGAGGGGCGAGCTGGGCGTCGATGGTCGGTACGGATGGGGAGGAGAGGGGGACGGTATGTCGGGATATCGAGAGAGGCTGTGGGCTCGAGGAAGGCGCTGGGTGTGTCGTCCGTCGGTTCCGAGGAGGCCGAAGCGGCGCATCCGACATCGAGGGTGTCAAGTCGAAGTCGGGTGGTCGGCGAGTGGGTTGAGGTTGGTATTGGACGAGACGTCGAGCGCGTGGGGGGTACGAAGGCGGTAGTGGAGGGGAAAGGAGGAGGGGGGAAGGTGGAAGGAGAAGAGTACTCACTGACGATGACGAACCAAGCTGCGGCGGGGATGGAGGCTAATTGGGTGGCGTCCATGACTTCATCCCACGTCCCGCGTTTGGAGAAGTATCTGTAGAAGGAAGGGCGCAGATGAGATCAGTACCGAGTCGAGCGCACACAGGAAGGTTGAACGACGCACAGAAGTGCGCTGAAGACCGTCATATCATGATGACGAAGAATCCGATAGCGAGGAGGGCATGCTGCGACCTGCGCACGAGACTCGGCCATCACTTCGATCGTGCTAGAGACTTGTTAGCTTTGGGGTCGCGTGAGGGAGGGATGAGCCGAACTTACAGGGCGACACGGGGGAGGCGGATATCCGCAGGATAGAGAAGCGGAGTAGAACAGAGGTACGGAAGCACCGAGAGGAGGTGATGCCGTAGAAAGCTGCCCAAATCGTCTGTCAGACCACACGCGAACCATACAGATGAAGACGAACAAAACTCCAGGATACCACCCTCGTCATGTACTCGACCGTAGACATAACAACCAACCCCGCCTCCATCCCAAACCACACGCGTTTGCTGACCCGATGGACGTCGCAACCGTCCCGAGCACCGTCTGAGCGCGCTGCACACGATGAGCATCGTGCTCGTCATATGCACACTGCTGCGGCTCGCAGGCGCTTCAGCTGATCAGGGCGCCCTTCCCATGCCGGGCGTATCGTCAGGAAGACTTCAGCGTCGCTCGTCAATCCAGGTCTTCTCACCGACGATGATGGTTTGGAAGAAGGATGCGTGGGAATGTGTTGCCTGTCCGATGCCATTTAGGGCCTCGGCATGCGGGTGTGCGAAAGCCAGGCGGCGGGTTCGCGCAGGCGAATGTGCAGTTTGTCCCGAGGGTGACTTGTTCGGCGCAGAGGATGCCAAGAGTTCCTCGTTGACTGTGTCATGCTATTGCACGTATCTGTGGTAGATGTGGTCGAGCTACCCACGGGCTTGTTTCTGTCGTTGGAGATGCTGGTGCTTAACCTTGATTTGAACATGATGGGGACGATGGTCGAGTATCTCCAGTACGTGGACTATCTCGGTGAAACTGTATCTCGGCAGCTGGTGGAGATCGATTTGCGAGCCCACCATGCAAAGTTCGCTACGAGGCATTACGTCTCCTCCACGACGACGATTCACAAGTATTATTACGACCACGATCCACTTGCGACCCTTCGGGAGGAGCTCATTATTAGAGCGTTCCGAGACTCAACCTTACTCCATTGCCTCTGCGCCTCTCATTCCGTCGACTTTCGCTATCTAGACATTCCATTTGAGCGGCGTACCCACCACTACCAATCCATGACGCCCACTACCAATCCCTGACGCAATGCGAAAATCTCGAGCACCTCGCTCTATCGGTACTGTGGAACAAACGCGAGGAGGAGGATGAACCTGTCCCATATGACAGTCCAACTACCGTCATGCAGTCACTCACTGCCCTAACATTCCACTTGTTCTTGACCGGAAGGATTGGGATGCGACATGTGGGGCCTTGGTGGATGTATAGGGATGTTCTTACCCATTGGCCCAAAGCCAAAGATATGTTAATTCGCCCCGTTAATAATAATAAGATATACTCGAGGATAGCGGTATCTCTCAAAGACCCGGAACTGCAATACATTATACCACAACAGAATCCATCAGAGTGTTACTATCCAGGGTACATATCGTACTGAAAAGCAGCTTGTTGGGCGTTACGGCGACGCTTAAGATACACGCTACCAGCGCAGGTGTAATACCGTGGGCGTGCATAAAGTTCTATTTAGTGCTAGATATTCCCCCATGTACCGCAGCCCAGCACGGCCTTGCAACCAGGGCTTCAAACCACCTCGAGACGCTTGGGCGACTGGTTATGAGGTCGCTGGCTCCCTCGCCTGCACGGGAAAGGAGGTTTCCCCATGGTATATGATACAGGTCAGCGAGAGTTACTGTCTGCATCGCGAAGCTGAGATTAATCACTGTCGGTATGTGCCGAGTGAATTACTGTGCTTACTTCTCCTGCAAGGTACGCCTGTTTGGAGAGGATTGTTTCGTAGGCGTCTAATTTGGCGCTTAGTTGATCAATGGCGTATTTGACAGCCTCCTCATCAACGGAGACACCCATTGCACTGAGTGTATAACTGAGCATTAGTGTTTACATTTTGAGAGCTGCGCGAAATAACGCACGTATGGAACACACGCTCGTACACGATGAAGCGGACTTGAGTGGGTTGGAGATGCGAGGATCGAAAGGGGAGTCTGGTGGTACTTAGGCTACACACTCAGACAAACGTAGAATAGTGCGAGACAAATGATATGATATTCGATGAGCGCGAGACGATGGATACGAGTACGGATAACGGACGGACGGACGGACGTGAGACGAAACGAAACGAGACGGAGCGAGAAACGTAGACGTAGAGTGGGGGAAAACCGGGGAATTCTAATCTACAGAGTGCTCCTATATGTGAAAACCTGCATGCGGCGACACCTTACTCGCCCGCATGCCTTCGCACAGCCTAAGTCCCATAGCTGCATGACTCAAGGGCCCAGACCGCGAGATGAAACATATCTCCAGCGTCTAAACGCATGTACGCATATGCTCGCCGGACCGCCAGATCCGTTGAGCGCCAAATAGTGAGTGATGTCACCGATTCTGCGTCCAGAATCGGTGGCATCCCTACAACGATCTTACTCGCGTGTGCATCAAACTGCGAATATTCTAGGCTAGCGGCGCGCTCGAAGATGCCTGTTGCTTCAACATCGCTTTGGGGTGGAATGAGACCTTGAGTGCCTTGTCCCGCATACTTGAGCGCAATATAGCGCCCTATGGCGCGCGATTCGTAGAGACCGAACCCCTCGTCATCCTATGAGGGATTTGGAAGTGAGTTCAAAAAGACGGCTTAGATGTATATGGCCGTCGAGCGTACGCACTATGTACGGCACTTGCCCGAACGGATTCTTCTCGAGGAAATCGGCGCTTTTCTGTTCTTTATTTCGTAGATATATTGGATGAAACTCGAATGGTACCTCTTTCTCGTGGAGGATTAGCGCAACACGGAGGGAGGCAGTCGATGCTGGGGCTGCGTAGAGTTTGAGAACCATGGTGTCACATTATCTGACTTTCTCTCGAATGTGAGGACTTATATACCACCTCGATTATATGGGGTCTTCATAGCCCCGGTAGATAGAAGCAGCGCGTTGAGCGTTCGGTGATGATCAGAGAAGATAGAACTGTATACTAGGGAGCGATTGTGGAAATTAAACAGGCTTCTCGTCATTGATGCCTACCACCTCGCGTTAGATTCAGAGGTTCTGAGTCGCAGGTCAATCAGAGTCGCACACAAGCCCGATAATCAGGTATGATGCAGATAAACTGCCATTGAGCTATGTTACAGTGCCTCCCAATTGTTTACAACATTTGTTACGTTTTGTCAACCATGAATATGCATGCACCTCCAATCAAGCAGTGCTGGTAATTCCATCCTTGATAGCGACCCACGATGGGCGGGCGAGGAGAGCGTTGAACCACTTGGCGACATTCGGGCGGTTGTCGATGAGGTCTCCAAGTCCGGCGCGGTAGAGACGCGTGCCGAATGGGATGTGGTACAAATCGGCGAGGGTGAGCTCCTACAGGTACGAAGCGAAAAATGTCAGTGAGAGTGTTAGAAAGATGGCGTAAGGATACACATACGCTTCCTGCGAGGTACACTTGCTTGCCGAGGATGCCCTCGTACACGTCGAGTTTGACGTTAAGCTGGTCAATCACACCCTTCACAACCCTCATTCGTTGGGAATCTTCAACGAGTTTCGACCGCGTGAAACATCGTCCAGGTTACGCCCCGAGTACTCTCGAAAAGGCTCATGCAGGTTCATCACGTGCCCGACCTCAACACACCGAATCACTTATCGAACCTCCCTCCCCTCGTCACCCTTCCTCCCACCCACACCTTTCCTCCAACAAAGACCAGTAGAAGACACCCCTCAAGCCCCCACAGTCTAATCTCTAAACTCACTTTTAAACTCTCCTCTCCCACTCACCCGAATATCTATACTCACCCTCCCTCTCGCATATCTAGAGCAGACGGGCGACGCAGTGATGTGCAGCGATCACCAGCTCTAGAGACAGGAGAGGGAAGAGAGAGTAGGAGGGCGTAACAGAGGGGGGCGCAGACAAAGGAGACGCACCGGGAGCGAGGGATGATCGGGTCGTGACGAGGGCTACATCACGCTCCGCCATGCTGCACGCAAGCAGCACCAACATAACGAAGGGAACTCGCTTACCTTGACCAGCACGCCGTCCTAATCGCCGCCCGCCACGCCCTCGCATCACCCTCGCTCGTTGCCGAGCTCCAACAACCTCCTGTCGGCCTTCTCGTCGCTGTGTCCTCCGTCCATCAACCCATCGCCTCCATCCTTCGTACATCCTCCATCGCCGGCCCACAAACCCCACCTCCCGACCACCTCTTCCTCATGCGCTACTTCATTCCACCACACCCCATCCCCGCCCTTCGTCCTCCCCACCAATTATCGCCTCCGATCCTCTCGCCGCCCCTCTGTAACCCGCCCGTATTCGTAGTCGCAGTTGTCCATAGTCGTTAGTCGCGCGCCTGTAGTAGCAAGTAGAACACACACTCCACGGCCCCGTCGCGCCGAGGGGGACATCGACGACCACCAGCCATAAGCGATAGGCGCCGAAAAATCAATCCACGATCGACCAACCACGAACGAACCAATCACACACCGTCCCCTTCACTGTTCTCTACCTTGTCTCCCACATTCTCCATCCACCTTCGCCAGTCGCCCCACATGGTGGTATATATACATAGTATAGCGCAAATAGACTTCGAAATACCATTTTCAATACTCTGGGCGGAATACGAGTTTGCACTGGCTCAGAAAGTCTGATCGATCCATGAAGTCTTGCTCGGCAGTAAGGTTGGATGAATTACACCCACCATCCCCGGACTTACCTTGCAAAGTCCCTCCGAGACTGTAATATCTTCATTTGAACTTGGGAGCAATTCAGTGTAGCCTCAGAGACATGCATTCAGGTTTCTCTCTGCTGGTCAGTCGGACAGCCACATTCGTCGAGAGCTGGCCAGATTTCAATATGCGCAATGCGGCGAGTTCAATTCATGTACAGTCCCTGTATAGGATGAAAGAGACTGGCTTTTTTCCAGCTTTATTCGTGATATGTGAGCATGTACATCGTGGTAATCAATTCGTCTGACCAAATATGCGGCACAGCAACGCTCGAAGCGACTATTCTTAATCTTTGAGTCTCTGCTGCGTACGTCTCGCTACTCTCGCACTGCCAACTTACGCAGAACACACGCTAGAGTAGTCGAGAATGGATATTCCCTCGCTGAGCGGTTATCCTCACGCAAAGGTGCGCATGCACCAGCATTAAAGTACGCGACCATGCGTGCGCCTCTTCAAAACGCGAATATCTAGTATCTTCTCAGTGCGCGCGCCTCAACCTGACCCTGCCAGTCCGTTATTCGAATCTCGAATAGTGGGATGATTAATTGTACTATTTGAACCCACTCAAATGATAACAGACGGAGTTGACATCGCTCTCGCGGAGTCACGGCAATCGGCGCTATCATAAGAAGTGCAAAATGAGTTATTTCGCTGAACGAAAATCAAGACGACGAAATATCCGATATCTCGAGAGTCGCGCATGGGCTTACAAGCCTCGGGTCTTATATTGATGCTTGCGTGGTTGTATTGACTCATATGCCCTGCTATAATCTATTGATTCACTACATATAACTAGGGACAATGAGGCTAGAACTGTTTCACAAGTCCAACGCACCCAAACTGATGCATAACTCAATTACTCTCATCCGAATCGGCCTTTCTGCGACTCAGTCGTCCGGTCTCTGCGCGAAGGCTTTTGGCCGTATGCTTCAATCCCAGATGACTATCCTTTGGTCTATGAGGCTCCTCAGCCTCAAATCGATGACGAAGACCAGATTAGGTTTCTGCGAGACCAGCGTGATATCGAGCTCTCGCGTAATCGCTATTCTGCAGGTTTTCGAACATTGCTAGAGGGAATGGCGCGTATGCCCAACTTTGCGGTACCAAAGGATAATGGGACTGCTTGGCGCCAGGTGGTGAACCATAGCTATGGCCCTCATGCGCTCAATCTCTTAGTTGACAAAGAAGCGATGGGTAAGGCGCCGCTCGACGGAATGCGGTCTTTCGGCCCTACCCTAGTTGACTTTCGTCGACGGTTTCCGGATGCTCGCTTGATTCTTTGGAAGGCCGACGTCCGTGAAGCTTACCGCCTCATTCCTATGCACCGTTTCTGGCAAATCAAGCAGGTGGAATATGTCGATGGACTAAACTACGTCAATCGATGTAATGTCTTCGGAGGTACCGCTTCGCAGATCCTTTTCATTGCCTTCATGGCACTCGTCAACTGGATTGCTGTCTATGTCTTCGCCATCCCTGCTATTTCCGAATATTCCGACGATCATTTCGGCGTCGCTCTCGAGGACGACGTTGAATGGTACGAGCCGTATCAGAAATTGTTGCCTGGACCTCAGGCGCAACTTCTTCGTGTTTGGGACCGACTTGGGGTGCCCCACAAGGAATCTAAGCAAGTCTCCGGGAACCCTCTCACGATTATCGGGATTTCAGTCGACACCACCACCATGACTCTATCTCTTCCCGATGAGGCCAGAGCTGAACTTCTCCAAGAGTTGGAGCTCTGGTGCGACGAATCTGGTCAGCTCGCCCGGAAAGGCGCCACCCTTAAGCGGTGGCAGCAACTTGCCGGGTGGCTGAATTGGTCCTTTAATGTCTTTCCACTTCTCCGTCCATGCTTGGCGAATGTCTACGCCAAGATGCGAGGGAAGTCGGAACCCTCTGCTAAAATTCGAATTAACAATGCTGTGCGTTCCGATTTATCTTGGGCCCGTAATCATCTCCTCTCGGCATCTGGCAACGAATTATGAACACAGGTTGTATTTTTCATATGCATAGCATAATCTAAGTATAGATGTACAGTGTGTGTGCTGCGAGAATCTGTCAAATTACTCACCTACGCCGCAACACTCTCGTACAGAATCTGGACATTCACACACATGTCTATCTCGGAAATCTGACTCTCAAGTTTCAACCCGTCCCTCCACGCTTGGAGCAAAGCCGTCTGTCCCCATACACACTCCACTCGGCCCTGTGACGATCGCTCATTCACAACGAGCGTGCCAAGTCCGTGCACTACGCACCATGGCATACGCCAATGCCCAGTCCCCGAATATTCACGCATGCAGAATGGCTTTGAAAGTCGGTCTCGCACGCACGAAGCATTTGGGAGATGCACGCATGACACAGCCCGTCGGATACGTCAACCTGGAGCGCGCGAACTCATCGGCTTCTCCACCGACTACTGGGCGAAACGCATCATCCAAGTCACATAAGACTTCGGGCGTATACCCTCGGAGACCCGACTCAAACTTGCCCCCATTGACGGTTCAGATCTCCGCCGTACGTACCTTGCTGACCTAGGCCAGGGCTCACCCACGCGCAATAATCTAACTACTCTAGTACGCGACACTACGAGGTACGTTGATTGGTCTATTCTACTCTCCCCTTCGAGCTCAAACCACTAGTCTGAATGAAGTTACGTGAGTTAAGGAGTGCGGGAGATACGTGGCGGGACTTACGCATTGCGGGGGTCGACCGCGTAACGATATTCGGGCGAGCTGACAATATCTCGCGAGCAAAGTGCCGAATTCACGGCGCTCGAGAACGTACCCGCACATCGAAAGTGGCTGAGCATAGCGAGACGGGATGTACCCGCAAATGGGCGGCGAGTGACGCCCAGGTCTCGAGTTGAAGCATGAGCGTGCGATGTGTACAAGGTGTTAGCTGATAAACGGAGGCGCAGGAAAATCGACAAACACACCTTCGCCCAGTCCGAACGCCGTCCTCCAGCCGTTATCCTCGACGACATAAGTAGAGCAAGCTATGATACAGTGAGTCAATGATGAAAGAAACGAGTGCGAGTCGTACTCAGCTTTACGGTGCGAGTTATGCCAACAAAACGGACCCGAGGACGACGAAGTCGACGACAGCGAATGGTGGCCCGAGGGTCCGGTAGGTGGGACGGTCGAAGTGTGGCGGCGCAAGGACGCTGGCGCTCTGAAGGTGTCCGCAAGTGCGAGCGAGGTAAATGCATTGATGTGTGGACGGCTGAAGGAGGACACCCACCACTAGGAGGAACTGAGCTTCAGAGTGGAGAGCACTACACGAGATACACTGTCACAGTGAGTGAATGATGAATGAAGGTGAAGCAGCCCACTTGCTCGAGGTGTTGCTAAACAGGGCTTGGGTATTCCAGTCATGATCATGAGCGTTGGTGATCACTACTTATTCCCCGACTTGCAAATCTATATGCCACCGGTATGGCTGAATCGAAAATGAACAGGTGTATCAGTGGGTGAAGTACACCCAGAGTGGATCTAGATGTTCAGGGATGGCTCGTGGACTTGGGGAATGGCACATTCGTATTGTGTCAATAGAGTCGTAAGAAGCCGTGGAGACGCAGCCAGTCCCCTTCCGCATATCCACGTGCAAGGAGACTGGTTTGGTTGGGAAGACATTCATAATCAGGGACCGCCACTGGGATGCCACACCGATACTCGAGGAAGCAGCTTGTGACGTTGATCGGCGACCGCACACAGCCGCTACAAGCGCCGGCGGATGAACTTCCAGAGTTCTTGATTACTAGGGATGGTATGAAGTATCACAATCAAAGTAGAAGAAGGAGAAAGTATATCAAAGGAGCACATTCACATGAAGAAGCCGTGCGAGTAGCGGGTGGGAAGATCTGAACTAAAATTAGGATACCAGTGTGGACCGCGATCGACGGAAAGATGGACGGACTTTCATTGAATAAATGGCCCGGACAATCCTGGAGCCAATATTGGCGGTCACTGAGGCAGTGCAAACTTCTGAGTGCGTGGTATTAGCCACTGATCAAGTACAACAATTACATAGCCGAGGAGATGCGAAGTAAGCCTATTTTTGTTGGGCGCTTAATACTATCATTCTGCCAATGGTGCGATCGCGGGCTTTTCAGAGGATGCAACTGGTCATACATTCTGCGCCGGCGCGCACCTGAGGTATGAGCAGATAGTGAGTACAGCCTGCCAGTTCTCGACCCAACACTCCCTGATCTCCAGCGGAGTCATCATCATTCCGCGTTCACATAGGCTATGGCTTTATCAAGGAATCATTCGTCCAGCGCTCCACAGCCATCATTTACAACAGATTTTCCAGGGCTTTTGTCTATGACAATGGGTTCCTACTGATCTTCGGGCGAATATCAACTTCTTTTGGGTGCTTCGGGAGTGTACTGCTTCTTTAAGCGCTCTCAGAATTACCGAAATCCTCATTGAATTTTCTTCAAGATCTCTGCTCAAGAATTCCTCGGGGTAAGGGCACATCCGTGTGATTAGCATTTGCTCCTGCAAAGTTTCAAAAACCGCCTGGTTCAATGGCAGACTGCGCCTACAGAAAGAGCTGCGATATATTTGAACACGGGCATCGAAGGACAACCGAAGTTCGAGATGGGTGGATCTGGGTTGGAGAAGCAACTTCGGGAAGTAAGACAATTGGGGGAACGATCAAAAACAAAGCATCCTCTGTGCATCTGCTCGCGGATTTACGTATGGGCGCCTACGGAGCGTATAGGGGTGAGCATAGGGAATTAGTATGATGGAGGATAATACATATAAAGGCGGTCGATTCCTGCGATCTCCCACCAAGTCACACACTCCTAATACTCTACTCCCCCTGATTGAGCAATGCAAACGCAACTCAAAGGATGAGTCTAACACCAGAAGAGATTTCTGAGGCAATAACGAAATTCTCGGGGTCTCAAATGATAGTGGTGTGTTCCATTACCACATGAGATGTGTCGTCCACATTACTGATCAATGTCATTTCCTTAGTTAATACAACGTATGATGTTTATTTAATTTATGGAACCAGTGCCTGCTCGGTTTGCTCATGATACACTGGAAGTTGGATTCCAGACTTTTTTCGTAAGTTCCCATGGATAGTACATTGTCGCGACGTCAGTTCTGAAAATCACAATCTTGCATAGGTCTATTACTGGCTAACTACCGTATCAACGGAAGTATGTTGAGTAATGGCATTTGCTACCAGCAGGCCTAGCTCACATGGCGCCTGACATAGGTAAACCTCATGTGGCCCCAGAGGTGGCGCTGGGGAAAGGCTTTATTCCTCGTCAACCGATATTTCCCGATGATGGATTATGTTTCCAGTAACCTCAGTGGGTGACAACTGCCATTCACATGTGCATTATATGCTGAAGTGATTGTAGCGGGACTCAGAGGCTACATCGTCCTATCCCCCAAGGTACATCCCAACTGCATACTCTTCTGAAGTGTTCCTATCAGCTAACGCCGTTTGCATCAGGCTTGTACGGTCATCTATCAAACCTTGCAGTTAGGTATATATGAAAAAAAGTTGTATTGAACCACAGAAACTTACCTTCATTGCTTACCTAGTGCTCGTTAGAGTATACTCTGTTTCAGCAGAGGGTGGGTCACTCAGCATGTTGACTGGCTAACTGATAATGAAATGAGCCCATAGTGACACTTATACTGTGCCTTCACGCGCTTCTTGGGGCTCGTCCTCTATATCTCGCGCCAATTATGGCAACATATCTGGTAACATAATTTATGCTGCTGTAAAACCCTCATACTGACTGAAATTGGCCAGGGTCTTACGTTGGGGGTGAATCTAATGCAAATCGGTTTATTTGAGGAAATATCGCGCAGTAAGTCAGCTCCATCATGCTTTTCTCCCGCTGGCTGAGATTCGGTAGCGCTTCCGCTCTCTGAGGTCGATCGAGAACTCGGATATGCGTGTACTTGGGCAGGAGAAATATCACTTGTGTCTGACAATAAACGTGCAATAGCAGGATATATCTCGCTGAGCAAGGCCTTATGTAGGTCATTCCATGTTAAATGCAATTCTGGTCGTCTTCACTAAATCACATAACCCCATCTGACGTTCCCAGGTATATTTGCCTTGGCACTCTTCATTTTCCTGGTGAGGTACCGACGCCTGGCGGGCTCGTTCAAGCTATTTCACGTACTCCGTCGAGATAGCGGTGTATACATCCTTTCACTTACAGGTGGGCTCTGACTCCATGGGTTCTCCTACAGTGATCATGACTCGCAGTGCCATTAGCAATTCGACTCAGTGCGGCATTGAGTATTGTCTTCCAACTAGTAAGCAGCCTCTATTCTTCCTTGGCCACATGTACTTAACTTGGGGCTTGGCTAGGGCGTAAAATACAATATACCAGATGAGTAAGCCCAGTCATGTTCATCAAACTACCTTACCCTCTTGTATATCTAACCCGACTCCATAGTATTCTCAACGGGTGTGTGCCTAGGATTAACTCTCACACTACTTCTCACTTATCCACATTTTACTCAGGCTTAACCGTGCGGTGGTGCCTATTCTCGCAAACCGACTTCTCTTCAACATGCGGAGGACCCAGGATCCCGAAGTACGCAAGACTGTTTCATCAATCCTTTTCGATCCTCCCCGCCCAGGAGAAGACTCCGACGACGATGACGAGGAATTTGCGGATAGGCCGATCGAAATGGCGCGCTATGAGGGCCTCGGGCGGAGGAGGGCACCCGCAAGGGAGGCAAATGAGGCGAATTTGCAGGGTGGGGCAGAAGCGAAACGGGCAGCGGAGAACGGCGATGGTGTTTGAGGTGATGGAACGACATGGAGCTGGGCTCATTCAATCGCGAACATACGACATTCGGGCTTTACTATTATTTTGGTCTTGAATATTATTTATTAAGCTTTGGGGCTCTCGATCGTCGCCCTACGTTGAAGTTGTCTGACGCGGCCTTGAAAAGGTGTACTCTAGTTCAACAGTCATTAATCCTTCCCCAGCGCATTACTCTTTTCCCTCCCCTACCTCGTGGGCACGTTTGTCGCGACAGCTCAGGAACCGAGACTGTTCGCCTTGGTCGTCACCGCTGCGTGAGTTATGTCAGGCTGTGAATAGAGCGAGCGCGAGTTCCGCACAGCCGCAGTATCTGCAGTCCTCAATCAACGCAGCACGACTTACATTGTCCGAGAATTCGAGGTACGACGGAGGCGCGAATAGACACAGAGTATCAAATCAAGACAAGTCGAGAGATGCACGACAGTCTCGCTGGTGACGGGAATCGGTGACGTACAGCGCTCATGTCACTCACTCGCTATCTCTAAGTGTATATACCTTGAATGAACTTACCTTGAACGACTCGTTCTGTTGCCCACCACCACAATTCTAGGAACAAGCACGAGGAAAGTATCGGCACGTACGATCAACCATCGGCGACCGACTGAGAACGAGGACGCGAAGGCGGAGTTGCGAGAACGATCGCCGCTCGTCACCTGCTGCTGGGCTGAAGTATGATAAACGGTATATTGCGAACGAAGCAGTGGTAGATGAATGAAACGAAGAGTTGGTGATTTGATGTCAATGGGCCAAAGTCAGAGGCTAATGTGAAGCAAAACAGCGGACGGGACGGAGGAGTAAGGAAAGAAGTGAAACGAATCGAAGGGATTGAAAGGGCATATGTGCGGGGATGGATCGAGGATCAACCGAAGATGGTATGTCGATCATGAACGCCGTGCAAAACCGAAAAGGACTGAAGGACCATTAAATACACCCACCAGATGACGTCCGACGCCCCCAATCCCCAATCCAGCCTCACTCGTCAGCCCTTGTCGTCGTCGGCATCACTCACCCCTAGTTCCTCGTTGTCGCTCCCCCATGTACTTGTGCTAGTCAGTAAATACCTCCCCGGGCCCGGTGTGCTGCGCACCGTAGCCGAGTCAACGAGGTAAAGTGATCAACACGCCGAGTGCTCATCGCCCCGACGCTCAACCCACCTCAACAAGCAAATCACCGATCAAGCCCACCCCACGTCGCTCCCCGTCCCACCCACACCTTCCTTCCAACAACATCCACCTCCCCCCAAATTCCCCACAGTCTCACCCAATCTTGCCTCCAAGCTCTCGCAGCCCACACCCACTCGCCCCAAGTACATGTACTCGTCCTCCCTCTCGCGCATCTAGAGCAGATGGGCGGCGCAGTGGCATGCGGAGATCACCGGCTCTAGGGACGAGAGAGGGAGGAGAGAGAAGGAGGAAAGGAAGAACGCAAACGGAGGAGGATGCAAGTGAAGGAGGCGCACCGAATGGGGAGCGAAGAAACGATCAGCTAGCGGTGAAGCGCTCTATCCTGCTTCGTCGCAAACCCCCGGACTTTGCAAGTCATCCTCGGCGCAAAGGGCACCACGTAACGAAGGTGTATGAGGTGGGGGAACATCCTTACCTCGACCAGAACGCTGTCTTGATCGCCACCCATCACACCATCGCATCGCCCTCGCTGGTCGCCATGCTCCCACGACCTCCATCGTCATCTCCCTACTCTCGCCATCCATCGTCGTCCTGGTGAGGCGTCCTGTTCGTCGTTATGTCCTCGCCCCACTCACGCCGCTTGGCTCAGACCCGCTGTCCGGTCGCCGCCGTCCTTCATCCTTCATCCATCACTCATCCCCCATCGCTGCCGTCCCTCATCCGTCCCCATCCATCACACCTCCCTACTACCTCTAGCCCCATCCACCACTCGACCACACCCCTCGTCCTCCCCACCAAGTCACCACCTCCGATCCTCCCGCCTCTACTGCTGTTCCCCACTCAGGGTCGTAGTCCTTCGTCACGCGCCTGTAGAAGTAGGGTGAATACCCCCCGCGGCTCCGGCGCGCAGAGGAGGACATTGACGAACAGCCTACCCATGGGTACCCGTTCATCTATCCCCATCCTCATCGCCTCTCGACTCTCACGCTGCATCCACTGCACCTCTCCATCCACAACTCGAGCACACCCTATCCCCGCCCTTCGTTCTCCCCCATCCATCATTCCCTCCCATCCTCCCGCCGCCACCGCTACTCTCAAATCATAGTCGTACTCGGATTCGGCATAGCCGTCGTCGTGCGCCTGTAGTGGTAAGTAGAACACCCACAGCTCCGGCGCGCAGAGCAGGATATCAACGACCACCACCCATAAGGCGGACGAAAAAACGCACACCCAAACCCAGTCGTCCCTCATCTCACCCCACCTAACCTTCTTATCCTAACATGCTACTTTTTGAGTTTGGGGCCAGACTCCACTGGAGCAGACCCTGTTTCCGTGATGGGAGACACCCCACATCAACCATTATGACACCATCTCCGGAAATGTGTACACCTTTGATGTGAAGGAGGTCTGGATGTGACGTGGGTATGGCTGTGATGAGAGTTGATTCCCATCCCTGTCAACCCCAGACTCCCTGTATGTCACCGGGTGATGGCTTCTGGAGGCACCATCCTCTCTGTCCATAAGCCTTATCTCACACAGTGATGGCTTCTGGAGCTGCCATCCTCTGTGTTCATAAGTCTTATCTCACACAGTGATGGCTTCTGGAGCCGCCATCCTCTGTGTTCATAAGTCTTATCTCACAGAGTGATGGCTTCTGGAGCCGCCATCCTCTGTGTTCATAAGCCTTATCTCACTACAGTGATGGCTTCTGGAGCCGCCATCCTATGTGTTCATAAGCCTTATCTCACCACAGTGATGGCTTCCGCAGATGGCGTCTGCTGTGTCTAGAAGTCCGAGCCGCCCTAGTGAGTAACCTCAATCATCTCCCCAAAAGTGCGGTCCCCCCGTTTGCGCAACCGCCGGGGGTCTCCACGATACGTTCGGGGTGTCAGCCGACGTCGTTTTACGCGCGGAACACGATTCCAATTTTTTTTCGTCGCTACGTCGAGTTCTCGCCGAGATATAGGTGCACCTCCTCCTCCCCAATTCCCCATCACCCGCCCGCCCATATCTCGGTCACCCGGGCTCCGTTCGGCGTGATCTCTTCGCCAATGCCTTTGTATACATTTGGAGACTAAATGAGTAGCGTTACTTTTGCCGGAAAATGTTGATCGGGAGCCTCGAGCGAGAAATACACAAGTCCGCTTTTTGCGCATCCAGCTCGTCTCCTCCGGTGAGATTTCTTCGAGCCCTCTGTGTCTTAAGCAACCTGGTATATATACCCAACATCGATCCAAACATATCGAGCTCAGAATTGCATCTGTCAGTAACCTCGAAGGTAGGCAATTGCCCGTTTATTGCTATATCTACCTAAAAATGCGGTCCCCGGTTTCACGCAACGGACAGGGGCCTAGGAGTTTCGAGCAGGACGTCACCCGACGTCTTTTGACCTTGGAAACACGAATCCAAAATCCGTTTGTCGATACGTTAACTCGTCGTGGTGATATCTAAGGACTTCTTCCTAACCCCTCCCCCCTGTCCAACCCACCGCTGTCTACGCGAGTACAACCCCGTTCGCTTCAATCTTTTCGCCGTTACCTCCATAATAAGTGGCGCGGTTACTGCTAGCTCTTTATTTTGCGCGAAGGGGGAGATCCGGGGCCTCGGGCAGGGTTTATCCCACTTCGCTTTTTTCACATTTAGCTCGTCGCGCTCGGTGACGTCGTTTCGGGGCTTATGGACTCCCAGTATGTCACTGGGTGATGGCTTCTGGAGCCGGCGTGCTCTGTGTCCAGAAGCCATCACTGTGTGAGATAAGGCTTCTGGACACATAGGACGCTGGCTCCAGAAGCCATCACTGTGTGAGATAAGGCTTCTGGACACAGAGGATGGCGGCTCCAGAAGCCATCACTTATCTCACACAGTGATGGCTTCTGGAGCCGCCATCCTCTGTGTCCAGAAGTCCGAGCCACCCGAGTTAGTAATGTCAACGGCCCATGCTGCATTTGCACTGTGCTCCGAGTGCAGCAGTGAATATACACGCTGATGGCGCACGCAGACCGGTAGGACTCGCGGTGTATTATCACACGCCTGTGCCCTCAACTGCACTCATAAACCTCGCAGCCCTCTCGACACACTCCGCAACTACGGTATAGCATGCGACAGCACACAGATGCGTGTGCACCATCCGCGCAACCCAGGTATGCTCTCCACCGGCATACAGATGAGTCAACAGCCCATGTACGCCGTCGGAGACTCTACACTCGCACTGCGCTGTGAGTACAGAGGTGCACATACATAGCTACAATGGTGCACAGGTATGTGTGCGCCGTCGCCGCAGCTCACACATATCCTCTGACGGCATTCCAATCCGTCGAAAGCGCGAGACAGTGTGTATGCTGTCTGAAACTCTGCACTCGCATGTTACTGCGAGTGCGGAGGTCACAAAGATCCACCATTATCCGTCAGTGCATGAGTACACCTCCGCACTCGCCCTGCACTTCAAGTGCAGAGTCCCGACAGAGTGCGTGGGGATGGGATGCACAGCCGTAGTACAGTGTGGGTGCAACGATAAAGCACATACATGCTCCGTTGGTCCACAATTCTCCCTCCAGACTCGCTCTGCACAGCGAGTGCAGAGTTTCCGACGGAGTACACGTGCGGGGTGGGCCTGATCTCACCGGGTGATGGCTTCTGCAGATAAAATTCTCTGTGTCCAGAGGCCTGAGTAACCATTGACCCCAAACTCCCAGTCTTATGATACCAGGTGATGGCTTCTGCGACTGACATCGTCTGTGTCTAGAAGTCCGGGCCATGACTCCCGCACGTATGATAACCAGGGATGCCTTCTGGATCCCATTTTTAGCTCTCTCACTGTGTGTGTAATAAATCTCGCAGAACAGGACAAGGGAAGGGGTTCGCCGACACATCTTCAAGCTTTAAATGTACCCATGGCCCCACAACCTACCAAGAAGTACCAGACCATCTGGGTCTGGGAATGAGGACCGAGTTCGAGTACCTTGCTCAGCACATGCACGACATGAGTACACCCCGATGGCCACACACCCGCTCGCCGCCTTCCTGAAATCTCATATATACCATACAGTACTCAGATAGAGCATGAACTAGTGCTCCCCACCGGTCAAGCTTACCTCGCGTGATCCCTGCGGTCCTCGGATATCCTGATCAATTTTGATCGACCCGTCAACCGGCGCCTATCTCGGTCTGCGCGATTTTCCCCTTTTTCCCTCCAAGGATCCCACCTTAAGCTGTATCTATTTTTGGCTTGTAACCTAACGAACGGTCGGCAATCGGCAGTCGTGTCAATCCGACCCCTGCGGTGAAAATTTGGTCACCAGGGTCGGATTTGTCCTGCGAGTTTCCGTTTGTCCTCCGATAATCCCGGACTCGATCACGGGAATACACGTCAATGCATGCGTCGTTGCAGTCGATCCATAGCGTCGACAGCAACACAATGTTGTGCATGCGCCATCGTAGCCGACTCATAGCGTCGACGGCGATGCAGTCACGCACAGGTGTGCATGCACCGTCGGTGTACAACAAGTGACAACTGCGCACAGTCGGCGGCAATACTTGTGTACATAAACCGTCACCATACAAGTCCTCCGTTGGCGGTGACGTCGGACGCCGTCGTTGTTCGCGGCGTGTGGGGCCAGGTGGGTCATAGTGCGAGGCGGGTAAGGAGTATGTCGCTGAGGACAGACGCAGAATGCAGTGTCGGCGGCGTATGCCAGTGACGACAACCCATTCGCGTGTGTATGCCCTGCCTGGCTGCATGTGTGAGCGATGTAGAGTGCCCGTAGGGACTCGGGTGCTGGGCGTGTCCTCCGAAGAGCAAGATATGTGATTGTGCAGTGGAAGCCTCTGTATTCGCCCTCGTCGAGATAGTGTGGAGTTATTTACGCCGACAAGCGGATCTCGTCGGTGATTCTAGACTCAGTGGGGAGAGTTCTGTCAGAGCTTCGGCACTAGCACTCGAATACCATGCACTATGAGTGCTCAGTGGGGTGGTGCTCGCATCCTCTGATGGTGTACATTCCGAGACAAGTACATCCTCAGAGCTTACACTCGCATCCGTAGACTGGATGCGAGTCTCGAGCTGTGGGTGTTGTACACGCGTCCATGAGCGGGAGGCCGCCCTCTGACCACCTATGCGTGGGCCGTCGGATCCTTCACACTACACTGTGAGTGCAGAGTACCCGACGGCGCATGCGTAGGCTATGGACGCGCACTCGCAGTACAGGGCGAGTGTGTTGTGGAAGTGAATCCCTGTACGCAGTGAGTGCGTGTGCCGTCGGTGGACATTTCCACCTCTGTACTCCCAGGACAATGCAAACGGTGTTGTAGAGGGCATACGCACGTTGTACACGCGCGGCGTGTATGTGGGTTATCGGAGTGCAGAGACTTTGACGTCATAGACGCGCTGTCAACGCCGTAATATTCCGTCGGAGGGAATGTGTGAGCTGCGCTGACTGCACATGCGTGTATGTCTGCCGTCGGAGCCGGAGCAGGGGGGCATGGATACGCCGTCCCATCGCTTCACTCATCACTCATACATCCCTCGCCGTTCCAACCCACACTCTCACCGCATCCACCACGCGTCTCCTCATCGACCTCTCCATCCCATGTCTTTCCGTCAACCGCCGTCACCTCCCATCCTCTCTCCAGTTCCTCCGACTTCGCCAGCACATCGCCTCCGGACTCCCGAACCGCTCACCCCACTTATCACCTGCCGACCACCTATTGCCTTACCTCGTCTTCACTACCGTCGTCTCCATCTTCTCACCACCCGTAGTCATTGTAGGCGGTTGTAATGGATGTCTAGTTCTGTCGTAGTCAGTAGATACCCCCCACGGCACATGTCGTCCCACTGCGTGTAGAGGTCAACAATTAGGACCTTGAAAATCCTCGAAAGTACGCGGCGCGTCAAGCGATAAGAGCCGCAAAAGCCATCGAACGAAAGTCACTCACCTTCGACTCGATGAAGGTTCGGCTACTGGTGCAGGTAAGGCACACTCTCTGCCCCACCTTGTTTTCCAACGCGCTGATCGTTCTCTCCACGGTGGTATGCTGCGAATCAAGCCGGAGTGAGTACTCTCGCACAAATTACAATACTGGGAGTGCGAGGTCAGAGCGTGACATGTCCACCAACAAAGGACATGTACCCTCGACGCACTCCCAATATTGTGCGAGTGCGCGAGTGATCTGACCAAGCATCCACGGCGCATAAACGTGCGAGAGAAGTGATTCCCGCCCCTGTCAACCCCAGACTCCCAGTATGTCACTGGGTGATGGCTTCTGGAGCCGGCGTCCTCTGTGTCCAGAAGCCATCACTGTGTGAGATAAGGCTTCTGGCCACAGAGGATGCTGGCTCCAGAAGCCATCACTGTGTGAGATAAGGCTTCTGGACACAGAGGATGGCGGCTCCAGAAGCCATCACTTATCTCACACAGTGATGGCTTCTGGAGCCGCCATCCTCTGCGTCTAGAAGTCCGAGCCACCCGAGTTAGTAATGTCAACGGCCCATGCTGCATTTGCACTGTGCTCCGAGTGCAGCAGTGAATATACACACTAACGGCGCCCGCAGACCGGTAGGACTCGAGGTGTATTATCACACGCCTGTGCCCTCAACCGCACTCGTAAACCTAGCAGCCCTCTCGACAGACTCTGTAACTGCTGTATAGCATGCGACGGCACACAGATGCGTGTGCACCATCCGCGCAACCCAGGTACGCTCTCCACCGACATACAGATGAGTCAACAGCCCATGTACGCCGTCGGAGACTCTACACTCGCACTGCGCTACGAGTACAGAGGTGCACATACATACCTACGACGGTGCACAGGTATGTATGTGTGCGCCGTTGCCGCAGCGGATATCCTGATCGATTTTGATCGACTCATCAACCGGCGCCTATCTCGGTCTGCGCGATTTTCGCTGTTTCCCCATTCTGTGCTTAGCTCGTAACGGTCAGCAATTGGCAGTCGAGCCATGGACGCACAGACTCCCCAGTCGATCCGACTCCCTTTGCCCACCGTCGGATTTGTCCTCCGAATTTCCGTTTGCCCTCCGATAATCCCGGACACATCATGGGGAATATCCGCTTAAAGTGAGCGGCTATTATCATTTAGACTCGCGTCCCTTTGCTCTATTTTTGCTACTAATTCGATAGCCCTGACCCTAAATTTTTGAGCATCACTTCCCTCGGGTGTCGGTCTATGCATGGGTACGGTCTATTCTCCCATTCCATATATTCCTTCCATTTTCTTTGCTAATTTTCTTCGACGTTGCTCGCTGCACGTCTTCGCTCTACCCCTCCACTGAGCACTCTGCTCGTCGCCGCCTTCTTTGAGCTCGTCGCCTTCGACGCGCCCGCAGCCGTCCGCCGCTATGCAAGTCGGTCGAATGCTTTGGCGCGAAGTACTCTGCTCGCCACCGCATGTCGTCGCTTTGAACCTCGCTCCGCAAATGGGATGAATCGAGTATGTAAGGATTTTTGATTGACCTTGAAGGTGTTTCTAATGGACCTTTCTGATTCCTAGTCGCATATCTCACTTGCCAGGGCGTCGTCGTCATCGTGCGCAGTAGCCACAGTCGCCGCGCAACCGCCGCCGTCGTCGGGGTTTAGAGCTCGTAGAGTTGGTGTATTACAATGTAAATCAGAGTAGACGGTCCTGGAAATCGAGTCGAGAGTGCGTGCGCCATGCCATGGGACGGCATGAGAAAGGGTGAAGATGTGGGGAGGGAGAAAGAACAGGCCGAGGCCGATGACGTCTCCCACCGGACGTGCCAGAGAACGCCTAGTGTTTACCCAGGTTTGGAGGCTACTACGTACCATATACTCGTCCCACCTTCGAGATAGAAATCTCTAGAATACCTCAGATTCGCCCATCCAAGTGACCACCCGTCACCGCCGTCCATCAACAACCCGTCGTCTCTCGACCCTCTCACCACATTCACCGCACATACCGAGCACCGTAGACCAAGTAGCCTTTCCACCCAACATCCCTTCTGTCAACCGTTGGCACCCTTCTATCGCCTCCCGATGCTCTCGCTCCACCCAACTCTACCCGTCCTGTGGCGGGTCGTCCTAGCCGTAGGTGTCCACTCCAAACACCGAACCCCAAAATGCCGACTGAGGAATGAAAAAAGTAACACTCACTAGTACCCTCCCGCCCCTCCCTCGTACTAATATCATACCCCGCTGTATCATACCCCGCTGCATGCGCATGGCACGTATCCACGCACACGCCGATGCGCGTCTTGTCCTCTACGAGCGCGATGATAGCTGCTCTCTGGGTGAAGGAGGAGCCGATGACGTTGCCGGCGCCGGCCAGGGTATAGCATGGGGTGTAGATGAAACCGGGCGCGAGGTATGGAGGTATGGAGAATGCATGTAGGGATGTGAATGCGAAAGGGCGGAGGTATGGTGGAGTGGGGTAAGCGCGCGCGGGTGTGGTTATGAGCGCAGGCGTGCAGGCGTAGGAGGGCGTATCTCAGCGCGTGACGGGCGTGCAGTGCGAACGGAGGTAGAGCGGGAGCCGTCGAATGCGGCAGGTGCGACGTCGGAGGACTCAGAGGCGTGTCGAAAACGCGTGCAGAACGAACAAACTCAAAGAAGCAACTGGCAAAGTTAAGTAGATACTAGTAGATGGAGTACAATCTTCCATGGCCACTCTTTGGTTCATTCTTCCATCCATGCTCACCACCTTCACCCTTGACCCTCCTCAAGACTCCATCGCCTCATGATCTAGAAACAATGGCCAAAAGCTCAATAGCACAGAAGCTTGGCTGCATCATCTCTGCTGTCAAATCTCGTTCGGCCCACCCCCGAAGATGTAGGAGCATGCGAGTTGACAGTAAAGAGTGGACAAGAACTTGAGGTCTAAAGTGAGAGTAAGTTCACACTAGGACTGGACTGGGATTTGACCGAACATGACATACTCAAGCATAATAAACTTGTACGGCAGCGGTGCAAGGTAGGTTGCAATGATGTTTGAACATGCAAGTGCTGAAGAATGCAGATCATTATCTGGTTATTAAACAGCACCATTGCGGGGAGTCTCGACAGTCCACGTACCGGATAAACAGAGGAAGTAAAGAACACCCTCCCGGTAAAACAACAAAAACAGAGAGCTTTTGAGATTGCGGTACTTCTGGTGGGCGACATACACCATGATGGCCATGATAGCTGGATATGACCAAGTGCATATATGAGTGCTTCCGCAGGACAGACGACAGTACAAGGGAATGAAGTTCAATGAACGCACCGACTATACTAGCCAGAGAGAAGCCGTATGCGATCCCCAGAGATGACTGATCCACCGCCATGGGAATGCATGGCGAGTTTGGCATAGAGGCTGGCCTGACTGTGGGCGAGGAAGTGAGAGAACACCCCACTACTGAGTTTGACGGGCATACATTTCACGGAAACAAGAACCTTTACCCCATACGCCAGTGCGAACGCGTGGAAGATCTGAAACGAGAACATCTGTTATGAGACATTAGTGACAACGTGTGCGAGGGACGCACTATGTACTGAATCACGAGGTATACCATCAGTTTCCTGTTCATCCCAGAAAATGCATGGATGCGAATGTACAGAATCGCTGTGTGTCACATAGTAAGGCATCTCTGTGTGTACTATTCAGTTTAAGCTACGTACCTTCTGCACTAAGAACTATCAGACTGGAAGATACTGTACAATATGATCCGGTCAGGCATGTCTTATTCCCTTGGCTGTGCATGTTGTACTCACTGAAAACCTGTATGAACGATCTGGTGCACTCGTCAGACGATAGTCCACTGCGAAAATGGTCTATTATAGGGTACATTGTGCTCAGTTTCACGCTAGATATAGAGGATGAACTCACACATTCCCGAAAATCCGATATGTATGAGAACACAGTATCTCGCAACCAAGAACATCACTTTTGCGGAGCTCAATGGGGTAAACCAGATGAGGCGAACCTGGGCTTAATGAGGAAGTTGAGAATCCGGCAACAGGAGACAAACGGACCTCTTCAGATATCGTATGCAGATAATCCGCGAGCTTCCCAAAGTTTCTTCAGTATTCAAGCACGGGGAATTGTTCATAGCACTTACGATGAGTGTATACCCGCTTGCCGCCTGAGCATTGAGGCCGCTTGTCAGCACCTCTGTAGATTATGGCTGTGACTCTCAGCTCACCAGACACTGTTTCCGAACATTAGCCCCGACTGGTAGGTCATGTTGGCGCATTAGGGGCACTCACATCTGTAATATTCGTCTCCAAATACACCTCGACCGGTGAGTCCATGGTTGGCTATAAGGCGGCCACTCAAGACTCTTCAACCTACAGCCGTAGGTGCAGGAAGCAAGAAGGGACTTACACGTCATGGAACTGTCAGACATTTGTCATCAAGATGTGCCAAATCGCAATTAGAGGTCTGCGGTGTGGCATACTTGGTGTCCAAACCAAACAAGCCCAATGTAGCATTGATGTGACTCTTCGACATTCTCTTGTTCCTCGTCGTCGTCTCCGTCTCCCTGCTCGGTCTCTCGCACTTCTGCGTTTCACCTTCAGGAGGTTCGTTTTCAGGTACACGGACTCTTGGCGCTCACCTAACTGATCGCACTAGCGGGTATCCCACACAGCGTGTATTCCGAGAAAGCCATGTTCACTTGGACTTTCTTCTTTGGGAAGCAAGGGGAGATGGCGCGAATCGCATGCCATTGGACGGATCTGTGCAGGCGGATCTGGGAGTCGAGTGTTGAAATGATTTGAGTGTGTGACGTGCTGCATTGGGCGGGCGTGTGTGATGAGGGTGAAGAGCTGATTCTGCGATGAAATGTGGGTGTGCGGGAATGAGGGTGGATGGAAGTCCGATGCGCGTGTGGAGAAATTGGCTCAGGTACGTTCCATGGCGCTCTGAAGTTCAATACCATGGTTTCACATACCCAGGTTTCTATCCCAGAGTTAAGATGAGCGCCTCTCAATAACAGGTACATAATATATACATTGCTTGCTCTCGACACCGGAGACCCGCTGAACTCGGTGCGCCCGCGTCCTCTCGGCGCTAAGTCCGTTCTCCCATAGCCAGCGTAATGCGTGACTGATGCGGACGCATCAGTCACACGCCCTCCCCCTTTCGTTTTGTTTATATCCCCACGCCCTTTCGTTCCATCCCCCACATTCCTTTCTTCCCTTACCCCCACTCTCCTTCCCTCTCTCTCCCTAGTTGCGCGGTGCTCTTCGTCGACGACAACGACGACAGGTTAGTCGCATTCTGTATTCAGGACATCGTTCTTTCGCTGACTTTCCTACCTTCGATAGGCCACGACGCACCAAGCCACACTCAGCAATGCCTCAAGTAAGCCAGATAATTGGTCTTCATACATCATTCGCTAACTGTGTGTCTTGACTAGTGCACTCGACTCTCAAGCTCAGTTCCTCCCGGAGGTCAGTATCTTCCTTCACCGGTTTCCACACGTTCACGCCCTCACGTCGCTTGCACTCTGCGATCGCCTTCAGAACGCCAGCATCCCCCCGTTGCCGACTCCTCAACCGTCCATCATCTGACGTCACGAACACTGGACGCCTCCATTCGCAGTCGTCGATACCGTACTTGTCAATATACTTTAGGTTTGGAATGGGATACAGAAGTCGGCGCACGCGCCTGTACACCACACAACAAACCCTAAGGCCACAGATGTCCCATATCTCTAGAGTACGCAGAGCTTGCGAACCACCCCAGATAGATATCTTGTCCCGAGCTACTCACTCACCCAGATCTGCGATGCACTGGGCCCCATGCAGCCATGCCGGCCTCCTCGCCCCGCTCACCACTTTCAAGCATTCTATTCGTTTCAAGGCACTCGCCAAGACCTTGGCACTGGCTTTCTGTCTACACGCGTGGAAGAAATGGTCCGCTAGTATACATTGCATGAGAGAATTGTGCTCAGGTGAACGGATAAGGGGACGTAAGCGTTCGAAAGCGGGCGATCCAAGCGCGCGCGCCAGTCTATTTTGGTCTTTGTTGATTTACTCGTGGGACTCCTGGCTTTCGCACACCAGATCTGAGAGTCCCGAGCGGTCAGGAAATTTGGGTATAAAAGCTGGGTGGGGCGGCTGGGTCGTTCAGTATCATTCCTTTCCTGCTTTCCTTCTTTTCTCCCGCGCTCTCACTACGTTCCTCTATTCCCATTTCTATCTCCCCACGTCGTACTCATATCCTTCGACGACGCCGGCAACAACGAGCTCGAGGTGAGTCCATCGTCCGCCCTCCCGCATCACCCGCCGTGACTGATGTCACGTTCGTCCCTTTCGGATCCAAGTCTCACGCTTCGCCTATAAGAGCCCAGCCACGTCGCTCCTTTCTTTCCCTTCACCCACCACCACATCACCCACATTCGAGCTCGTCGTGCACGACGATGAGCTCGAACATTTTCAGCGAGTAAGTTCTCCCTCCTCACTCCGCTATCCTTTGGCTCACTGTTGTCTTGCCCTTGGCTCACTGTCCATCCGCTCGGAGCTCGTTGTCGACGACGACGAGCTGCTCATTTCTCAGGTGAGCTGGTTTCACGTTCAATATTTGTTTAGCCCCCTCTCTGACTGGCTCTAATGTTCTAGACACCTCCGTGCTCACTGTTCGCGACGACCTGGAGGTTAGTAGGCCGTGCCCTTTCGCTCCCTGCCTCACTGACAAATCTTCGATAGACGCACCACCCACGACTGGCGGACTCCGCTACTCCGCTCTGCATGCCATCACCCCGTCCCGCGTACGTCTGTCTATGTCTCTATTCATTTGAGATCCGAGCTGACTACACGCTGAATTAGACTCTACGCGATTCGACTGACTGAGCCGACCGAGCAATCACAGTACGTTATTTCATTTCAATTGACTTGATTCTTGACCTGATCAATGTTGTCTTCCCCTCATCTAGTTATGCCTGTTGCGTTTCACGGCCGGTTGGTAAGTCAAATGGCTTCATTGAGTCTGATCTCGGCGCCTCCCATGTAAGAATCTGAGTCCCTAAGAGTGAGATCGGTCCGTAAGAGTGAGATCCCTGAGTTGAAGTGTGAGACGGTTATGAGATTACGCCCCTAAGTTGAATTGAGTTGTGTGCTCGTACGTACCCACGGATCCCATAAGATATGAGTTTAGTATCTCGTAAGAACTATGGACTTTGGAGATAGCCCTGAGCTTGATAGTGCCGGGTTCCGTGAATGTCCTCCTCGGCTGTGGCGCCCGCCGTGAACTCATCGCACTCACACTGCGGCTAACCTAGTCATTTGAGTTCCGGATATATCTGTTGAGTACGCCGTCGCCCCGTATATTTAACTTAGCGCCATATCTAGCCATAACGTGTACATTATCTCGTAATTGAGGAATATACTTGATTCTATTAACTTTGTGCTGCAGTTCGCGTCAATCGACTTTGCGTATCATCCTGGCTAAGTATCGGCGTGTATTCACGCTAGTACTTTGAATACCGCGTCCTATATTGACCTGTACAGTAATTGTATTCAACTACACTGCGTAGTGTCGAATATACATACCATCTGCATTGCTTTCGCTCATTTATCAGCCTTGTACCTTGTGCGCGCTCGCATCGAATCGACCCTATCCTGCGTCAGACGTTGGCGAGTCCACTCTGATGAATCTTGCGTTTGTGCACACACACAGCCGAAGTGGTTTGGCGTACATTTGAATCACAAGCACACATACGCACTCTTAGTATCCCTGACCTATCTGTCGACACCCTCCCTCATACACCCATAATCTGAATGCTCGATAGGTGCGCGTGCTGGGCTTAGCGATTCAACTATGTAGTCAGTCCCACCTGCGAGCCAGATTGGAATACTGTTAGTGTCGAAAGAGCCATGAATGGCGAATGGACTTGGGTCTGGAGTCGATGATATAGGCTTCGCAGCTCGCCGAATAATGAATGCGAAATCTGAGCGCCTGGGTGTACGTTGAGCGATATCGTGCGTGTGTGCCGACGTCGTTGATTCTCCATGTGCTCATGCGCACATCCAAGAACACAGTTCAAACTATCCAATATTAAAGACCAAAACTAGACGACCGGGTCGTTCACCTCACGCTATTCACTTTAGTGCGAATTTCGCTTCAAACCCCACCCTAGAACCCTACTATGCACGGTATGCACGGAATATCAAACTCAAGACGGCGATTCTGCGACCTTGATGGGTTCTGTCTCTCGGTCTACAGTTCATGCAGGGTCTATAGTTACACGAATGCTGAAGTCGCAATGACCACAATTGTCTTAATATAACCCAGGTGCGTTCAATCACAGTTCACTCTTACTTCATTCGTTCTAGCCTCTCCAACTATATTGAGGGGGGAATTCAGACTTTCGGTGAGTAATACAACCTGACTTGACTCTGTACTGACCATTTGAGCCTCTGATCCTTCAGACTATTGGCCTCGGGTCGAGCGTAGAGTACACGGCGCGCTGGAATGCGAAATAAACAAGAAGTATCGCCAGGCCGTTCAAATGCATGGTGTTATCGGACTATAGACGACCGAGATTTCAAGTGTAAGCGCATGAAGACGCTTGAGTGCGAAGGGGGTATCGTAACCTCTTGTCGGATAGCTCGTCGTCGTCGCAGAGAAATAAACTGGTATTGAGGGAATGAAGGTGGGTGAGGATAACCTGTTGAACACGATGTAGCCTACAGTATATATATACCAGACCGGTCCCGATCTCGGGAAACTTCTAGACTATTCGTTCAGGGTCCTACTGGTCACATGAAGGTACGCGCATGGCTGCCGTGCAGCCATCGCGCGTTCCTTACATCTCCCAGGAACTTCTCATACTGACTCTAGGTCAGTGTGACACCAGCGAGCGATGCGGCTACGATAAAGTCGAAGGTCGGTTGGCTGATTTCGATGGGCGCTTAATGTGACTCTGCAGACTGCTTGAGGTTGATGCCGAACGAGGGGATAGCAAAGGAATGGTGATGGTGAACCGTGATAAAGGGGAAGGGTGAAGGCCATCGAATGGAAGCTGAGGACGTCTCTTCTAGCGCGACAACGCGGCGGGGTACTTCTTCAACATGTCGATTGTCGATCTTGATGCACTCTGCCCTGCGCAGACTGGTGACTGACTGTGTGGCACTCGTGGCCCGTAAACTTCGTAAACTTGCTTCGATACTTCTGACTTGCTTCTGACTTGATAACTTGGCCTGCAGGTGTGGGCTATTGGCGATTCAAGATGGATGCGACTTGGTCGATGGCATACGTGAGCCGTGGTGATGACGCGGGAATGACGGGCTGGGGAACAGCGTCCGGAGTGAGCGGTTGATGGCGGGTGACTGAGGTAACGTCGAAGGAAGATGAAATGAAGGGGTGAACGGACGAATTGGTGTTGGTAAGGAAGCGTGGTGAACGACGAGAGCGTCTCCAAGAAAGGTTAGAACCCCCTCGCGGTGGGCTCCAGTTGTAAGCGCATGAAGACGCTTGAGTGCGAAGGGGTATCGTAACCTCTTGTCGGATAGCTCGTCGTCGTCGCAGAGAAATAAACTGGTATTGAGGGGAAGGAAGGTGGGTGAGGATAACCTGTTGAACACGATGTAGCCTACAGTATATATATACCAGACCGGTCCGATCTCGGGAAACTTCTAGACTATTCGTTCAGGGTCCTACTGGTCACATGAAGGTACGCGCATGGCTGCCGTGCAGCCATCGCGCGTTCCTTACACAAGTACGTTCGATCTCCAGGCTTCGATGAATCGCACAAGGATTATGCGCCTTCTTTCGTACTTTCAATCCAACTATATGTGACTTCGCCCTCTGCGTGTGTTTACGATCTGCGCGTCTTAAGAGTTCTCAATCCCAATTCAATCGGATGTAGTCAGACATTTGTATTTGGTTTGTATGGACTCTAAGGGGGTATCTACGAGTTCTACATTTCAGGGTACTCAAGTATGGTTAGTTCTATTGCTCATTGCTATCTGCATCCCCGGATATCTCGACGAGTATACTACGGCGCAAGGGTTAGCAATAAAGAGTCGACGCAGGTTTGGTCTTGCAGTGTATGTGCCATTGACGCACCTCTTCAAGCCAATCTCAGACATGGGACGGCGCTTCACACAACTCACGGTGGGCTCCTCGGAGTCCGAGCCTGGCGTCGAAGCGCCCACACGGTGTCGGCCCAGGCCTGGGCCGGCGTTGGCCCTTTGTTTGGCACGTTTGTCAGCTCCGCGCGAGCCAAACAACGGTCCTCCGCCTGAATCACCGCTGTTCACTTTGTTCTGCCACCACGCCTGCACCTCCGAGCCACCGGCCGCGATTCACCAGGAGAGAATGCGGGACGACGACGACCCCACGTCTGGCCGACGAATACAGGTTCAGTTCAAGACGACGGAAGCGACGGGCGGATCAAGGGTAGGGACGGGAGGAGAGATGAATGTGGACGAGTTGAGTTTCTCGGTGCCTGCGAAGAGGAAGGCTGGGGCAGTAGGGTTGGAGGATAGGGCGCGGGTCGGGGTCGAGGGGGAGGTTCCGTCACGGAATATCCATCCCCCAACGGCGGCAGCAACACGATACGGTGCATCTGCAGCATCACGATGGACGACGGCCTCTCCATCGCGTGCGACGTCTGCGACCGGTGGTGCCACGCAGCGTGCTTCGACATCGTCCTCGGCGAGATTCCAGATGAATGGAAGTGCTGTGAGTGTTCTCCACGGGCTGTGGACTTTGAGAGTGCGGCGAAGAAGCAGCGGGAGCGGATGGAGGCGAGGCGGAGGCAGCAGCAGGCTGTTTTGGCCGGGGAGTCGGTACCTGGGACACCGTCCGCGAGAAGGAGAAGAGACCACGGAGGGCTGCGGCTGGGGAGCCTGGGACGACGGGGA